>JANIWO010000015.1:0-200055 GCA_030555675.1 Vanderwaltozyma tropicalis
AAACACTAGCAACAACATCTTTGGAGCAAGAGAAGACTAAATCACCTTCTCTGTTATACTTAACTTGAGTAAGTGGACGTTCATGCCCTACTAACATAATTGGTCTCATTTCCACGCTAAATTTCTATAATATATCAAATCCAAAGCGATTCACACCTTTCTTATACAATTCAAGATCCAATAATCCAACTAATTTATAACTAATCCTCTTAATAACCTCATCATCTTCAATAATTCGTTGGGCAATTTCCAAATTTTGGAAAAATTTTCATTTTTTTTCAATTTCCAAGCATTAAATTGCCGTGCACAGTGCGGTGCACGGATTAATTCATACAGTATATATATATATATATATATATATATAGTCATTATACAAATGACAGTAATACTAATACTTGTTGTCAATTGTTCAAATGGTAGACTATAGCAATGATGGTAGTGTCATGGATGAATCAGTCTTTTGCATTTTTTCGTACAGTTGCAAACAGGTTATTACCATTGTTTTTGGATAGTTTTTAGTTTACTGTGATAATTATGAAAAACTGTTAATTGATAACAAATCTGATGAGTTTTACTGTTAAAAAGATCTCGTAGTACTTGTATGTTGTTTGGGTGAGTGTTTCCATATGCGATATAGTGGCACATGTCAGGTAGACACAGCCAAGTGATCGTATCGTTCAAGAGAAGTCTGCGAGCTATGCAGTGTCTTAGGCGTTACTCAAAAGAATTTACAATGCAAGAACCATGTCAGTGCTAATGATAGGTTTTGTCATCATCATTTAAACCAAAACAAATCAATCAATGCAATGAAACAACATCCACAGAAACCTATACAGTCCTCCATCGTCAACCAATTAAAGAAACCTATTATACAACCTATTACTACTGATGTAAGGAAGCCTGGATTCATTTACATTTACACATATGAGGCAATGTATAATGCTTATGCAAATAGTAAAATACAAAAAATGGATTGGTTATATTTAGATGAATCTAAAGTGTCTAAAAATAAAAATGATTTAGCTAAATGGGATGATAATGATAATATACTTGTTAAAATTGGAATGACAACGCATACTGTATCCAAAAGATTAAATGAATGGGAAACAACTTGTAAACATCCAGTGATCAATTTGACACCAGAGAGAATACAGTCATTGCTTTCCATTAGGAAACCATCAGTAAATAAATTAACTGAAGTTTTCAAGAAACTATCATTGAACTCAAAAGTTAAACCACAGGAAAATAATAATTTATTAATATATCATTCGTACAAAGATGGTGGATTCTATCACAATGGTCAAGGTACCCTCGATCTGAGGTCGCTGGAGGGCAAAATCCACAGGGATCTTTGGAAACAGTATGGAAGAGCTTACACATACTGTTATGGTTGTGACGTCTCTGGTAAGAAAAAACATTTAGAATGGTTTAGAATTCCAATTAAAGATCTGCCCTACATAATAAAGAAAATAGACACGATGTGCCAACCAGCCATATAAACACTATATATATATACATACATACTAATACCATCATTTATAACACTTGTAACACTATAATTTCACACCGTGTAAGCTTATTCGGTTTAATATGATTAACGTCTCAAAGGCTTAGTGACTGAAATTAATAATACTTTTAACCTTTAAAGATCTTCCAATTTGGAAGAAAGTTGTTGAATAAAGTGAAAGGTTCCGTTTATATTTACATTTGAGCGTTGACTTGTATATAAGTGGCATCATATAAAGTGTATTACATTTTTTTTTTTTATATTGTAATTTGTATTTGTTTAGAAACTGCCATGGCTTCACAAACTAAAATTAAAGTGCAAGAGAGACGTAGCAGATCTTTCAGTGCTTTAAAGAAACCACAGATTAGTGCTGAAGACAAAGAGGATTTCAATACTATGCCCTCTGTTTCAAACTTGTTTAATGGGACTGTTAAGAATAGCAGATTTGCAAGTTTACAAGAAATGTCTTCCAGACAAGAGAACGCTAAAAATTTCTCAAATGATAATAACTTAATGGTCGACAATTCTTCAATTGGTCACGGTACTATGGTTAAAGATCAACCACCGGTATTAGAGCCAATTCATGAAATCCCTGATGAGAATGGCCATGGTATTGATCATTACAGTGATGTTAATCTAATCAATGATCATATTAATGATAATAATCCATTAAGTGAAAAGGATATTCAAGAGTTATTATTGAGTTATACTTTTGATAGCCCTGATGTAAACCAAAAAATGTCAACGTTAGTAACATTAGTTAAATCAAAGACTAATTATGTTAATAAGAAATCAATTGTTGAACAGATAAGAGAAATTTGGGTAAAAATATTATTTACAACAGTAGATTTCATTGAAAAAGTTCAAGATAGTATTTATGAACATTTTTGCCTTGCAATATTACATTTTACAATTTGGTTTCCCAAATTAATTGGGTTATTAAGGTATGTTAAAGCTAATTAATAATATCCATAATAATAATAATAATATTCATATTACTAACAATGAAAAATAAATTTTAATCATTATTCAAAAAACTATTGTGAATAAAAAACCTTAACAGTAAACTCAACTGTTGATACATTGATTCAGATCTTCCAGTTATTGTTTCTTTAAAGTTAATCCATTTTACACAAAAAAATATTTTAACGACACAAAATATTTTTTTGTAAAAATCTATAAATATAAGAAACAATCAGTTAAGAGATTTTTATCGTTGTTATTTGAAGTTGTTTCTTCTGTTTGGATTTATTTATTAAAGTTTTTAGAAATCTATCGATTAATAATTTATTCATTAATTAATTATAGTGATTTAGTAGGAGAAGATATAATTTCAGGAGCATCTTCCACAGTTACTAATTATTTGATACCTTCCATTGTTTCAGGGAAAAAAATTATTAAGAAAAGTTCATCAACAATTATTTTAAATTTTAAAGATAGACCTTTACAAACATTATTTTTAGTATCTTTATCAATTGGATTATTTTTCCCCATTTTATTATTTATATCAATGATTGTTTCATTTTCAACAGTTTATTTTTTCCTTTATTTAATATTATTTGTCTTTGTGGGTATTATTTCATCCTTTTTCATTATACCATTATTAGGTGCATCATTTGCATTTGCTAGTGGTGTAGTAGTATTTGGATTTTTAAGTAATATTACATTTAAATTAGCTCAATCAATTTACATTAGAGTTGATAAAAAATTAAAATTTACATTAAAGAAAATGTCAACGTATACAACAGCAACACCAGATATAAAGTCAACTAAAAATGTACCACAATTTAAATTAAGTAAAGGTAAAAATAAAAATATTCCAAACAATGAATTCAATGCAGAAGGTAATTTAGGTACAAGCACCACTAGAGGAGTAGATATCCCATTAGAAACTTCAGCAAGTACTACAAGTGTAATAGCAAGATCGTTAGAAACTCGTGGCGACATTAAAGTTACCATATAATAATCGTTTTCCCATCCCATCGCTTCAATAAAAGCTTATACATACATCCACACATATATACAACCCAATTAATTCACTGTAGCTAGAAACAACAATGCATAACTATTCCTGTAATAATACAATCCATCCATATGTAACTGTTCAAAGTAATCAATTGTGTCACCATTAATGACAGTATATTGTTTCAAATAAGCTCGGCTCGGTAAATTAAAAGCTCGGCTCGGTAAACTAGAAGATTTTTCATATTCTACCTTAATTACCTAAACTAGCTCGGCTCCGAGATATTCACAGCATTAAATGCTTCTAGAAGGGAGGTTTTGCCCTAGAAGTAACAGAGAACAGCAAACACCATGGATGGAAAGCATCAGGGAACTCTTGGCAATTGCAATTGAACAATACTTTATTTAAACTATCAGAGAGTAGAAGAACATCAACTGAATATTGCATGTGAAACATCTAATTTCTATAAGTTGAAAACTTTTATATAAAAGGTTCACAAATTTGCACTTTCCAAACAGCATTATATCCTTAAGTGTCTTGAAATATATTCATTGGAATTGTCTCTACTGAAAAAGAAATCGTAAGCAAACCAATACACTAATTTTTTTCATCATGGTTCAAAATAAAGCTGTCACATATATCAACCGTTCCACTCCATTGTCTATCACTACTACTGAAATAGATTTGGACACTTGTTTCACCGATAACGAAATTGTCATCCAAGTGAAGGCTGCTTCATTGAACCCAGTTGATCGTCTGTTATATTCTTTCTCTTACGGTCCAATTTCTGGTTCTTATCCAAAAGTTTATGGTATGGATTTCAGTGGTATCGTTGTTAAAGTCGGTAGTAAAGTTACTGACTACAAAGAAGGTGATTGGGTAAATGGGCTGTATCAAGATCCAATGTACCGTAAAAAGGGTACCTTAAGTACTTATTTGGTTTTAGATCCAATTTCCTCTCCAGCAATCGATGTTATTCCAAAGGAACCAACCTTAAATCAAGACACATTCAATAAATATGCCTCTTACCCATTAGTCTTTGGTACTGCTCTTGGTCTTTTAAAGGAACATAAGAAATTAGGTCCTGATTCCAAAATTTTAGTTATTGGTGCTTCAACTTCTGTTGGTTACGCTATTTACAGCATTGCTAAGAATGAATATAAAATTGGCACTATTGTTGGTACTTGTTCCTCCAGTTCTTTGGAATACAATAAAAATGTCGGTTTTGATTATTTAGTTCCTTATAATGATCCATCCAAAACTGATGCTGAAGGTGTTTTAGATTTAGTTAAGAATACATTTAATGGTGAAAAATTTGACATGATTCTTGATTGTTGTGGTAACAATAATTTCTTCCCAATCATCTATGATGTTATGAAAAATAAGAGTGAAGATGGTCAATATGTTACTATTGTCGGTGATAATAAGATGAATTACAGTGATCTAAGTTTAAAGAAGTTTTTGAATTTTAGAATTGTATTAAGAACTTTGAACCCATTTAGAAAATACAATTATGCCGTGACTTCTTTAAAAACAACTAAAGACTTCATGATTTTGGGTAATAAAATGATTAAAGAGGGTACTTATGTACCAAATATCGATTCTGTTTATGAATTTGAAAACTTCCAAGATGCTGCTGACAGAATAGATTCAGGTAAAGCTAAGGGTAAGGTCGTTATTACTGTTAAATAAATTTAACATTATATTTTTGTAACAATTTTTTAAAAAATATTCTAATATAAATTTTATTCTCAATGTCTTAATATTTACAAAGCTAAATAATGATTTTATGTAGTTTAGCTTGGGGATTTTCTCTTTTAGATATTGACACAAAATTATGCGTTTCATTAATATTATTTGATAGTTTTTCAAATTGTTCTTCCTTTTCATTAAATGATTCAACAATTTTATCCCCATTAAGTGAATGTGTGGTAAATAGTTTACTTGTAACACATGTAGTAGCAGGTATAAACTCCGTGATATAATCATTGTTAAAGTCTGTAGCATCAACTTTTACATCTTGTACTTCTTTGGATAGCATGCTTTTAACATACTTATTATTATATTCCTCAGTAATAGCAGTGCTTATTATATTTTCATCAGCTATCTTATTTTCATATCTATCAAAAATAATGAAATTCAAAAGATAGTAATTGAAAACAATTGCAAAAAACGTATAGAAAGTTACATCAGAAACCAACAAAAATGCAATTACTGTTGGAGGAAACGAAAAGAACAACGAAGTTACAAATTTTGAAGGTATCCATTTATTAAGTTGATAGTAATACTTTTTTTCTGATTTCTGATAATCTTTATTAATTTCTGGTGTATCAATTTTTTCTTCCTTTTCTATAACAATATTGAATAGAAAATATTTTAACATTGTCCAAAATGAGGAATTCGATATGTTTTCTAAATAGTCATGATCAAGATCATCTAAGGAACATTTCACTATGCTTGTTGAATTTGGTCTATCTTTCACATAAAATAAAGAGTACATTTTAAATTCTCCCCATAAGAATGACCAAGTAATATAAACATTCAATAATATCAGTAGCAAAAGTAAAATATTAAACATTCTGTCTAGATATCCCAATGTCAGTAAATACCTGCTATTTAGGGGATTTAATTTTTTATCTGTACTATGTGCATATTGTAGTAAGTAAGGATACTCTAGTAATTTTTTAGATTTACTCAAATCAAATGCATCACTACTTGTATAAATTTTATGATAATTGGGTCTTAATAGATTATCTTGTAGTAATCTTATGCAATAGATAACCATGATCAAAAACCTTCCTAGAGGTTTTGCAACAGATACACTTTTAGTGTCCCAATCAATCGCATTGGCATGTTCCGTTAGCATCATGTAAATATCCGAAGGAGTTAACAAATATTCTGTTAAAAAGTACTTCATAAAAATAGTCCTTGGATTTCCATTGAGATCATCATCATCAGAGTAATTCAAATCATCTTCAGTGATAATTTCACCATTTTTCTCGATTTCCTTATCAACCATTATATAGAATTTTTAAAACTAACACAATCTTAACCACAATATTAACAGCAATAATCTCTGAGACTATTATAATGGCCGTGATCCTTCATCTAGTGTTATAAGTTCAATACAATTAACAACTTTTAAAGGGCATCTCATCTTAACTAATTGAATCTTATAACGTTTCCATCAAGAATTATAAGGGCGAATTTATTGATACCTCTCGTTAAGGGTGATTCTGCTAGTTGAACCTATCAGTATATCAAATGGAAGCATACTGTCATTAATATCACTATCAGAGACTGGCTCCCTCTCTAATTGAATTACTAGCTTATTATTTGATAGCAATTTCAAGTTTGGGATCACAAATCCACCTAACGGGGAATATCTGAAACTTTCTTGTGTGTGCAGAACATTATTAGATTCAGTATCATAGATACTACATCTGAACTTAATTAAATCTGAGTGAATGTTAGGAATAAATCTGAGAAAACAATCTGAGTTTGTGGTTGATGATAAAGCCAAATTGGTGACATTTGACTTTTCTGTCCAAGAAGAATGAAGTGATTGTTGAAAGGGAAGTTCCCCATATTCTAAAAACACTTGTTTCAACTTAATCGTTCCATGTGAATTGTCATCATTATTATCCAAAGATAATAGGAACTTGAAATTACTTGAGAGGCATTGCCTGTACACTGAACTTATAATTTTGTATTTTTGTTTTGTTATTACGGGGATCCCTTCCTTTGTATATGATTGATATTTATATTCACTATTAAATGATATTGGTTTCGTTAATTCGTAATCATCATAATTATACACTTGAAAATTTATTAAATCCTTATTATTTCCAGATAATAATTGAATATTAATAATTTCCTGAAATTGTTTACCAGAATCAATTTCAAATTCAAATGTAGGATTTTTGTAATATTGATAATGATTATGACTTTCATTATCTATTAGATTGTTAAAGTTGAATTCCAATTGTTTCAAAATTTTAATATTAGCCAATTTATTTATACTAATTTGGTTAGAAATCGATACCATATGAATTGTAAATGAATTATCAACAGATGAATGACAATATAATTTTTTATTACTCTGTGCAGAAAGTTTAAACTTTACCAATTGTAAACCAATATTAGTTGCACCTTGTGGCTTTTCTAACACATATTTTAACACATTGTTTGGTAATTCATTCAAATAAGCAATTGGTTCTTCAGATTTATAACTACCTGTTATATGACTTTCCAACAAAAGCCATACAGTTTCTTCATTTTTTGAATCATTCTTTAAAACAAAGATCGGTTTATCAGTTACTGTATTAAACTTATTGCAAAGTGAGTCTTTATAAATAAACGTGATATTTTGTTGGTGCTTGAATAACTTAGAAGTATCCCAATTAACATATAACTGACCAAACACTTCGCAAATAAATGAGTAATCAAGTTTAATAGTCTCTTTAGCATTCAAAGGATCTCTTATTTCAAATAATTTTAAGTGATCATCAATTCTAATCAAGGGATAATCATGGTTCTTGATGAGATTGAATTTATTTTCTCCTAAGTTATCAGTTGTTCCAAATGCAATTAGACATAACCCAGATTTAAAGAATTTATGAACCATGTCAAAATTGAACTTGCTAGGTTTAGTTATTTCAGGGAAGTAACCAGTTAGTCTAAAAGTATCAATAGCAGTATTTGAGCCGTTAGCTTCATATGAATTGGAAAATGTCATTAAATAAGCAGCTTCGACAGCTTTTACTAGGATGTCATCACTCTTTAAAGTTAATTGAATACCATCAGCAGTTGTGGGGATTTTACTAGTATCAATTGTAATAAGCCTATCAAATGTCCCATTAATAAACATATTTAAATTATAAATATCTTGTGATATCTTCTTGATTCTTAATATCGGTTCTTCTCTTGACATTATATTAATCAGTGACGAAACAAGGGAGCAATCTTCAATATCACTGCTTTGCTCAATATCAGCATACTCATCAGCATCTAATTGATCCAATAAAATATATTTGCTCTTCAGTTTAGAATCATTTAATTCACATATCAATCGACTAGTCCAAGGTAATGGACCAGCATCCATTATATTTAAAGGTGGACAAAACTGAGTACCAATTTGAGAAGTCATCCATAAAAGTTTCTCCGCAGAGGAAACATTCTTATAATGCTCTTTAGTATTAAGAGCTATTCTAATAAATTCTGGGTCAGTGCTTTTCATTGCAATTAATGATATGTATTTCAATTCATCCTCAATATTCTCGATTTTTTCATTGTGAAATATACTTAAACGTAATTTATTCAGAAGTTCCCAATCATCAATCATATTCCCATTATTTTATGGATGATATTCACACTATTATTGTATGGAATCTCTATTTAATATTACTCTTTTAACTTTAATCACCATCTGAATTGATAAAACAATCGATATCTATTTCTTAAAGCGAAATGATATTTTACTTATAGATTAATTGTTAAAGTTTTATGTTAATTATGATGTTCAAGTAACTATAAAGTTTAATACAAACGGATTGAGCATATAATAGTGTGTTGCATTGGGTTCTATTATATTTTGAATTTATTTGTATCTTTTGAAATATTAAAAACTGGTTAGTTTTGAAGTTTATTGTGATATTACATTTCATCTGAACCATTAAGGGGTATTGAAAGTTCTTTGAAAAAAAGGTTGTAATAGCGATATGAATTTTATTGGACGTTTATTTAATAATGATAGGGTAGCATTTACTCCATTGCCTTCTCCTTTGCCACAAGATGAGCCAATTTCTGAAGAAGAACAAGAACATCATATAAATCAAGAAGAAAACTTTGAATCACATCAAGAATCAGGAAATGAAACATCTTCAATTTTCCTGAAGATACCACTTAGTTTGTTATATTTTGGTTCTAAATTGAGCTTTCATCTAATACCACTATTTAATTCTTTTAAGAATTTAACTGACTTCTACCAGAAGAAAGCCATTAAGCAAACTGACCATTACTCTAGACTGACTTATCTTTTGGAAGATTTATCTAATATAGCTGATCAAAAATATAACCATAATTCAGAGGATTCTACAGAAAAATTCAGTTCAGTCTACAATTTGGATACTGGTAAATTAGCTTCATGCATGGTTGTAGGAAGTTATACAGACTTATTAGATGTTATAGATGAAAAATGTAAGTTTGCTGTTGTTTACATCCATAGTCCTCTGCGAGATGAATATAATGATCAATATTTGAACAAGATAATGTGCAATAATTTATTTCTAAATACTATAACAAAATTTCAATGTTTAATTTGGTTTGGTGATATGACTACTTCTGAAGGGTTACAAGTTGCCAATGCTTTTAAAGTTTTACAATCTCCATTTATTGGTGTTTTATCGTTAACTCCAGATTCTAAAATAGAATTGGTTTATCGGATGGATGGTCCATTACAGGTATATGACCCTTCTAAGCTATTTAATATATTACAAAGCAAAAATCTTAATATGATAAACTTGAGAAAAAAGAAGCAAAATCTTGCACTTCAGAGAATAATAAGAGAACAACAAGATATTAGATATCAAACATCGTTGAGGAATGATCAAGAATTTGATAGAGAACGTGAAATTATTAGAGAGCAAGCAAATATTACAGAGCTAAAAGAGAGACAAAAGAATATTTGGTTATTATGGAAACGAACCCAATTAGCACCTGAACCTGAAGATTTAACTACTTCTTGTAGAATTGCAATTCGTTTAGTAGATGGAACACGACTAGTTAGACGATTTGATGGTTCATTGACGATAGGGGAGATTTATGACTACGTAGAGCTATATGTTAATAATTTATTACCAAGTATTGGAGAAGTATACGCCGATGTTGTACCTCCAAATAATTATCAACATATATATTCATTTGTTTTGGTAAGTTCTTCACCGAGGAAAGAACTGGTTGGTACCACCATAATATCTAACGAGAGTAGTATATACCCAACTGGAAATGTCATAATGGAAAACTTAGAGTAAATATATAAATGATATCGAGCATATAGTTAATATTTCATAAACTAATAGAATACAGATATTTGCTATGGAAAATCTATATTAGGTTGAAACCATGTGTAATTTGTTTAATATCTTTTGCAAAAAAACAACACATAGACATTAGCACCAGTTATAACTAAATTTCCTTATAAGAAGTATTTGAGACTATTGATCTTTAATATTTCATTATATTTTATTTGAGAAATATTTTATTTAGAATTATATATATATGTGATTTACAAATGTTTGAATTAGAATTTCTGTATAAGCAACTCTATAGTGTTCAAGATATCAGATGGTTAACTTAAGTAAAAGTAGTTTCTTGAATCTTTGTGATACGAGCACCATTTTGTCTCATCAACCTTCTGACTTGTGCAGGCTTTAATGGAACACCATGTTCATCAATAAAACTCTTATTTTCTAAACCATCGTCAAGAAGGGCATCAAATTCACTTAATCTTTCGTCAATAGCAGAATCAGATCTTGGATTCCAGCCTTCAGTTGGTCCAGTGGTTAAAATTCTGTCGAAACTGGCAATACTAGCACCATCTTCCAACATTAAACTTCTAACTTGCTCTGGATCTAAAGTATTACCATGTTGATCTAAGAAGTTCATTGGACCACCGGCCTTCATGATTTGTTCAAATTCTCTGACTCTTTGCGCAGCTAATTTCTTCTCTTTTTCATTCAATGGAGGCTTTTCTACAATACCTTCTTGTTGAACCAATTGGTCTCCTTGGTATTCAGTGTTATCACCAGGCACTTCAACTTGTTCAGAAGTAACTATACTGGCACCTTCTTCATGCATTAATCTTCTAACTTGCTCAACATCTAAAGTGTTACCATTTTGATCAACAAATCTTTTTGGAGAACCATCATTTAATAGAGCTTCAATATCATGGTTAGTTACTTTTTCTTGACCCATCTGTTGTTGATTCATTTGTTGTTGACCCATCTGTTGTTGGCCCATCTGTTGTTGACCCATTTGTTCTTGACCAGTTGGCATATAATCGGCAGTAGCACCATTATTTTGGACTTGCTTAGAACCAATAATACTAGCACCTTGTTCTTTCATCAACATTCTGACTTGTTCAGGATTCAAAGTATTACCATTTTGATCAACAAATTGTTTTGGTAAACCATCATTCAATAAAGATTCGATATCATTATAAGCTGCACCTTGGTTGTTTGGCATTTGCTGTTGACCCATTTGCTGTTGGCCCATTTGTTGTTGACCCATTTGTTGTTGAGCTAATTGTTGGTAGTCAGCAGTGGCACCTTTTGGACGTTGAACTTGTTGAGAACCAACAATACTTGCACCTTGTTCTTTCATTAACATTTTAACTTGTTCAGGACTCAAAGTATTACCATTTTGATCAACAAATTGTTTTGGTAAACCGTCATTTAATATATCATCAACATTTTCATCACCAATACCTTGCATACCATTTGGATTAACTGCAATAGGACCATTTCTGTTTGGAGTTATGGTGTAATTATTGTAGGATTCATAATCTTCTAAGTACATTGGACAAGGGTAATCCCAACCTGGTAACCATTTAGATTTATTACATAAATCAATAGTCCATTCAGTACCGTAAATTAATGGACTATTGGATTTATAGAATTGGTAAGAAGCAGCGAAGAAGGCAACAACGATAACATAACCGACATTCTTCTTATGTTTGAATAAATAGCTTACAACCATATCCAAAGCATGACCAAAGGCTAAAATACCAAAGTAATAAGCTGGTAGATAATGATGTAAGAACATTTGACGTTTCATTAAAAATGATGGAATGTAATGAAGCGCAAAACCCAATAGATATTCAAAGACTTGAATATGGAAATTAATGACATCAGCATCAGAAGATAATGGGCCACCAACTTGCCATGAGACAAGTTCACCAACACAGATCAAACCAAAAACAGCCATGAAAACACTGACAGTCCACCATAAAATAGCATTACCTAATAAATAGACTTGTCTATGGTGAACACCCCAGTAACCTAAACCACGAACTAAGAATGGCCATTGACTTGGCCAAGATTCATATGGATGAGGAGCACTTAAACCCTTATTGACAGTCCACATTTGAATATGGAATTCAGCAAATTTTTGCCAGAATGACAATGGAGTGTAATTAACCAATTCAGCATCTTCTGGTAAAAATTCATTTTCATTACTTTCAATATACCATAAAGTTAAATGATCCTTACCGGCACTGGCACAAGTAACTTCTTGTTGTTCAGAACCCCATTCTGGGTATTTAACTGGGTGAGAGAATAAATGACAACCGGACATAGCATGTCTTAATCTAAACTTAGTTTCTAAAGATCTAACGTATTTTTGAGCTAAGCCTGGAGCAGAAGCAGCCTTATCAATTTCGATAATCCAGTCATCGTTTGGATCGCCAACAAATTGATCATCACCATAACCAGTGACTTCCTTTTGCCAGTCACTAAATTCAGAGACTGGAGCCTTATGGTCATGGGAATGTAATCTACGTCTAGTAGTGAAATGCTTTAATCTAATCTTAGTACCATCAGTTAAGTTTTGGAAAGAGGTTAATTCAACATTAGTTTGATTGTATAATTCAATGATCCATTTGTTGTTGTTATCGATGTGAGAGTACAAACTAACTTGTTGTTGTTTAGAACCAGCTGGGTAGTACAAATTATGAGAATGTAAGTAACCACCAGTAGTACCAGTATGTAATAAAGAAACAACGGAACCTACACCAACTTCAGCTTTAATATCAGTTGGAACAGTATTATTTTTCAAAGTAGCTTTAAAAGATGGACTTAAGAAGCCTGCACCTTCAGAGAATTGATCTAATCTATTCATGTGAATAGCGAAGAATAAAACATACAAGACGGAAGGAACTACTAATAAGTAAATGAATTTCATTAAGGCAATCTTAGTAGTAGTGAAAATTGGTTTTGATAAATCACCAATGTTAAACCATAATCTAATAGCACATAAGATACCAATCCAAGCGACTGTGAATAAACCAACCCATTTAGAAGAAGCGGCCATACCTAATGATACACCTGCAATTAATAAATAAATAGTTGCCTTTTTAGATTCAGATGGATAAATTTCGTATTTCTTGAAGGCAAAAGTTGCAGCAGCAATAAAGAAGATTAATGGAGCATCTAATAAAATGTAACGAGAAATTGTAACGAATGAATTTTCTACAGCTAATAGTAATGAAGAGATGATTGCAATCCAAACTCTCACACCAGAAGCACGTAAAGTGAAATACATTAACATTACAGTTAAAGAACCTGTAATAGCAGAAAATAATCTCATTGTATAATAAGGAGTAGATTCTGGATAATCAATACCAATATTTTCAAAAGCAAAATCACCTTGGAAACCAGCCAATGAAGCAACTAATGCAAATAACATTTTAGCTAATGGAGGATGAACATCAAAGAAAAATTCTCTATTAATATATTTTGATGAAAACCCACCAAAATGAACTTCATCAAAGACAACAGAGTTTGGCCATGCTAAATTGTATAATCTAATAGAGGCAGTGAATATAGCCAAAGAGGCAATTAAAATAATCTCCTTTGTAGAATAAGTGGAACGTAATTGTTCTAACTCTACAGGTGGTTCTGTAACAACATAAGATCTAACAGGACCCTTTTTAATTTCGATTGGTAGCACAGGAGAACTATCAATGTCAATCTTGGAATTGACTTTAATGTCCTTTTGCGATTTTGACATTATCAACTAGTAATCGAGTACAATAGTTAAGAACCAATAAGGCACACTGGATAGTATTCAAACTTTTTCTTTACTTGTCTGTACTGAAACGCACAGAAAACAAAACCTATATAATATTTGAACTAATATATATATATATATATTAGTTCAATTATGAATTGAACACATACAAGTTTAGTAGAAAATAAGGTACAATTCATTCATTATTCCATAAATTAAACACAGTGTCTAACCATTCCATAACTACACTATTTGCAAAATTTTCAAATATTTTTCATATTGAACACGTCACGAAGATATTACTGCGCGATGCTTTATGCTGTACTGCCAAGCTGTGAGTGCTGTAAGCTGTGAGTGCTGTAAGCTGTAGTGGGTGATTTCTATTAGGTGCTTTTGCATTCTTTGTTATAGTGTGGTTTGCTCAGTGAGTGTATGTATTGCTGTGATAAAGGAATCTATTAGTGGTAATTAGTGGTAATTAGTGGTAATTTATTAAAATTTAATTGGTGTCACGTGAATAGCATGTGCTCATCACGTTGTTTTCACGTGATAGAACGTCACGTGCATATCATGTGACAGGCACGTGACGCCAATTAATTTTTTTGCTTTTAGAGAAATTTAACTTTAAGGTGGGTGGCAAAATTATTTAAATTGAATTATAAATATATATATATGAAGATATATGTAAAGTTTTTAATGTCTTGTTGCAATTAGTGGTTCTAGTTTGCTATATAGGGTGCAGATCCGTTGGGTAATCGATATAGTTTTATTGTCATTGTCATGTCCAGGATTACTGAAGAATTGAACTCTGCTAGGTTACTAGTTAAAGAGAAGAAATATGATGAAGCTGAAATAATTTATTTGAATATTTTAAATGATGATTCAACAAATGAACTAAAGAATGATTTACATAAAAATGAACAAGAATCATGTATCTTAGAGTTAGGTGAATTGTACACTGTAACAAATCAAAATTTAAAATTAAGAGATTTTATACCAAATTCAACCCTTTATATGATGCAATTTGCTAAATCAAAAACAGCAAAAGTATTAAAAACTTTAATTGAAAAATTTGAACAAGTACCAGATTCATTAGATGATCAAATCTTTGTTTGTCAAAAAAGTATTGAATTTGCAAATAATGAAAAAAGAATTTTTTTAAAACATTCATTATCTGTTAAATTAGCCACATTATTTTATTTAAAGCAACAATATAAGGATTCATTAGATTTGATTAATGATTTATTAAAAGAATTTAAAAAATTAGATGATAAACCTTCTTTAGTAGATGTTCATTTATTAGAAAGTAAAGTTTATCATAAATTAAGAAATTTAGCAAAATCAAAAGCTGCTTTAACTGCATCAAGAACTGCTGCAAATTCTATATATTGTCCAACTGTAACAATGGCTGAATTAGATTTAATGAGTGGTATCTTACATTGTGAAGATAAAGATTATAAAACTGCATATTCATATTTTTTTGAAAGTTTTGAAAGTTTCCATAACTTATCAAGTCATAATTCATATGAAAAAGCTTGTCAAGTATTAAAATATATGTTATTATCAAAAATTATGTTAAATTTAATCGATGAAGTTAAAACTATTTTAAATGCAAAATATACAAAGGAAACTTATCAATCTCGTGGTATTGATGCAATGAAGGCAATTGCTGAAGCTTATAATAATAGATCTCTATTAGAATTTAATACTGCATTAAGACAATATCGTCAAGAATTAACAAGTGATGAACTAACAAGATCTCATTTCAATGCATTATATGATACTTTATTGGAATCAAATTTATGTAAAATTATTGAACCATTTGAATGTGTTGAAGTTTCTCATGTATCAAAAATTATTGGTTTAGATGCTGAACAAGTGGAAGGTAAATTATCACAAATGATTCTAGATAAAGTCTTTTATGGTGTTTTAGATCAAGGAAATGGTTGGTTATACATTTATGATACTCCACATAAAGATGCAACTTATGATTCTGCATTAGAATTAATTGGTGGTTTGAATAAAGTTGTTGACCAATTGTTCGAAAAAGCTAGTGTCTTAAATTAATTTACAAATAGATAAATAAATAATAAATGTTTTTTTTTAAAAAAAAAAAAAATTGAATGAATAATATGTACAATAATTTTATAATCAATCTTTAAAAATATCTTCTGGTATTTGAAAAGGAACCTTCAAATTTTCTGCAAATTGTTTATCAGAATCACTGAAATCTGATTTCCTACCAGCTGCATCCCCACAATAATATTTCCAATTTAATTCAACTTCATCATCACCAATGTCTTTAGTAAATTCATTAAACATACCAGTTTCAGGCTTCCTCATTTTGTCAAATATTTCAGGTGTCAATGCATTTGTATGTACCTCTTTAATCGAGTTGGAAATAGGTGATTGTTTCTTACCAATCTTATTATTACTTTGACTACCTCCAAGTATATCTGTAATGCTTCCACCTTTCTTGGTAGATTTTTTAGTAGAGAACAAAGAAGCTGGCTTTTTTGTTGATGCATATATCCACAACCTTTTCAATAGCATATCTCCATTAGGAAGATCTTTAATGGCATTAAGCATATTTTGAACTTTCCCAGTAAATTTAATACAACTTTTGGACGTAGTTGGAACAGATACAACACCACCTTGATTAGAAAAGATAATCACTTGAGCATTAGCATCTTTGGAAACAATCTCTATCAGTTCATCCACTGTTAACCTCTCAGAACTGAACTTCATAAATTTCCAATCATCTTCATTACGACTAAATTTGGCGTTTGGTGTCTTTGGTTGAATAATTGTATGATCTAAATCAAACCCATAAATGTTCAAGATCTTGCCCAAACTTGGCTCTTTAGGGACAATCTTGATAATATATGGAAGCACTTTTAAACTGTGGGACATTATCATCTATTGATAGGCTTAGCATTTACCACTTGATAAAGTTCATCGCATGATTCAATACAATAATTTAAGCCTAAATATTTTTCAATGAGCATCTCTCTTACCTTAATGCCCGAATTTGAAAAATATTTAAGCTTAAATTGAAATATTCTAATCGATGAGATGGTATAAAGTGTGTTAAGTGGTACCTATAACCAAGGGCTACGCTATCTACAATGAGCAATTTTGGTAGAAGGACGTGGGATAAAGAGGAGTATGCTAAACTGGCGAAAGAAGGGAGACTTAATGATACAGAATCGTTGAAAGCGTCATTATCTACTGTTGAATTAGAGAAATTAAAACAAAAATATACAAACCATGATGGTCTTTTAAAGGAATCAATGCAGAATCTGAATAAAAGGATTTTAGCAACAGGTATAAGTTCATATAAAAAGGGTAAACAGTTTGGGTTTTATTGTGCATTATGTAGTATGACATTTAAGGATAATTTACAATATATTGATCATCTAAATCATAAAATTCATCAAATCAAATTCGAAGCAATATTCGATGAACCACTGATATGTGATACAAGAGATAATGATGACATTGAAGCTAATGATTTTTCAAGTGAATATAACTCGTTAATTAAGAACTTTATTAAAGAAAATAGATCTTCAGTAGATAGGAAACCTAAATTAAAGAACTCTTCAAAACCAGTAAAGAAAGTAACAAATGAACAACCTTTTAATGAGCATATGGAAAATTTGATGGGATTCAGTTCATTTGGTTCTTCAAATAAATAATATTCTTCTATAACTCAATATGTATCTACATTTAAACAAATTGGTGCTCATTTAACTACATGAATAATATATACATATAACAATTAATAATATATATAATGCTTGATAATATCATTGGAACTCATTTTAAAATTCTACTACTGGTCCTGAACCAATACTTCTCCATGTAGTTAGATCAATGTTCCAATCACGCCATTTGTTTAACATAGCACGATCTACTACTTGTTTTGGAATAACAGTATTACTGTTAGTATTTGTTGGTGGTATATTATTAGATTGAGTTGGAGTGATACTGTTATTAAAATTGGCAAATTGCATTGAAGGAGGAGAAGTTGCGGAAGAAGATTGTGATAGTTTAATTTCTGCAGCTTGTAATTTCGAAGTTACAGCTGCTATCTCTTGATCCTTAGATTGTAATTGAAGCTTCAATTTTTCCAGTTCTTCTTGTAATTCTTCAATTGTAGTTTCTTGATCCATATTTAAGAATTTTAATTTCTTTGTTTCAGCTGTGGCAATTTCTAATTTTGATTTTAGCTCGTTAATTTCTTGATCTTTTTGATGATCTTTAATTGTTGTCATAAAATCAGATTCCCCATCATCATCACCAAAGATAGAGGATGGTTGAGGTTCCTTTGCAGATTCAACAACAGGCTCTTCAACTGATGTTTCAGCTGGTGTTTCAACAGGTTCTTCAACAACAGGTTCTTCAGCAGCTGGTTCTTCAGCAGCTGATTCTTCTTCAGTAACTACCTCTTCGGTAACTGGTTCTTTTTCAACAGCTGGTTCTTGAACTGTTTCCTCTTCAGCAACTGATTCATCTTCAGCAACTGACTCAGATTCATCCTCTTTGGCGGACTCCCCTGTTTCAATTTTGTCTTCTTCCTTCACAGTTTCGTCTTCTTTTGTTTCAGATCCGTCAGTAGATTTACTTTCATTAGATTGTTCTTCAGTGTCCTTATTCTTTAACTTATTCTTCTTATTCTTCTTCTTCTTCAATTCTTCTACCCTCTTTCTAGCATCTTCCAATTGCTTGGCCCTCTTGTTTTCTTCTTCTTGATCAGACATCCTACAAATAACTTAGACCCGTTCCAATACCTGTTTAACCCCTTCAGATAAACAATTCCCCATTATTAAACAACTACTTTACTCATACAAATATAATACTTTATTCATTTAAATTTCATCAAATGTTGAATTATTTCGCATAATAAGAAAGACAACTAATAATTTGAAATTTGAAAAAAAAACTTGACTACTATTTGAATTTAACACTGTTATAAGTGATTAATATATATAGATAGTATCCATATTTGTCATTGAATAACATCTATTAGATTAATAGCAATCAATTGGTTGAAAAAAACTTGGAAAATTGTTAAGAAATGGATTTAAACGTTGAACCAAATTTACACTCATTAATTACTTCTACTACTCATAAATGGATTTTTGTTGGTGGTAAAGGTGGTGTTGGTAAAACTACATCATCATGTTCCATTGCCATTCAAATGGCTTTGGCTCAGCCAACTAAACAATTCTTATTGATTTCCACTGATCCTGCTCATAATTTAAGTGATGCATTTGGTGAAAAATTTGGTAAAGATGCAAGAAAGGTTACAGGTATGAATAATTTATCTTGTATGGAGATTGATCCATCTGCTGCATTGAAAGATATGAATGACATGGCTGTCTCTCGTGGTGAAGGTGGTAACGGTGATGGTTTGAACGATTTATTACAAGGTGGTGCCTTAGCTGATTTAACAGGTTCTATTCCAGGTATTGATGAAGCTTTATCATTTATGGAAGTTATGAAACATATTAAAAACCAAGAAAATAACGAAGGTGATAACTACGATACAGTTATTTTTGACACTGCTCCAACTGGTCACACTTTAAGATTCTTACAATTACCAACTACTTTATCTAAATTACTAGAAAAATTCGGTGAAATTACTGGTAAATTAGGTCCAATGTTAAACTCCTTTGCTGGTGGTAACAATGTTGATATTAGTGGTAAATTGAATGAATTAAAAGTTAATGTTGAAAAAATTAGACAACAATTTACTGATCCAGATTTAACTACTTTTGTTTGTGTTTGTATTAGTGAATTTTTATCATTATACGAAACTGAAAGATTAATTCAAGAATTAATTTCTTACGATATGGATGTCAACTCTATCATTGTTAACCAATTGTTGTTTGCTGATAATGATAAAGAACATAACTGTAAGAGATGTCAATCTAGATGGAAGATGCAAACTAAATATTTAGATCAAATTGATGAATTATACGAAGATTTCCACGTTGTTAAAATGCCATTATGTGCCGGTGAAATTAGAGGTTTGAACAACTTGACAAAGTTCTCTAACTTCTTAAACAAAGAATATGATCCAGTTGCTGATGGTAACATCATTTATGAACTAGAAGAAAAAAATTAGTTTAATACTGTCTTTTATAATTTAATTTTAATAAGATTTTTATAAGAAAAAAAGAACAACGCATAATGTATTATCATAGTAAATGGAACTATCCATGTGTGTGACCTTGTAAGTATTTGCTTATACTTGATAGTTCATTGTAATCAATCAAAAAAAAATTAGGACATGCTCTCGGGGAGGTTCGAACTCTCGACCTTCAGATTATGAGACTGACGCTCTTCCGACTGAGCTACGAAAGCAACTAATTATTTGAAAACATATATTTTACTAAATCGCTATAACACATAACACAAATCATGCCTTATTCAATGAACAGTAATAAAATCAATTAGTAACATCTCTAACCGTTATTAAACAACTAAAAATTTGTCTTATCATCAATGCATTACCATTGTAACACATTATCCTCGCTAGCTTGACAAATTTTCTCAAACAAAAATCACCATGATTCACCTCTCTACTACACACGATTAAGAACTCATTGGAATTGGTATACCATGGAGATACCACACGGTAACATGATATGTAACCTGGTATGTAACCTGGTATGTAACAAGGAGCCATGGTCAACCATTCAACTCATGGTGTGACAAATAATTCATTAATAAGTTAGTGTTATTGTTTGTGTTTTATAGTATTCGCGTTGTTGACATTTCAATAAATTTTCAATATTAATATTGAAATTTAATGGATTTATGAATTGTATTTAAAAGAGTGTTATTATTGCAATGATTTGAAGTCTATATGATAGTTAGAGAGTAGTAGTGGTGGAATTATAGTGTCTCGACGATATGGTGATGAGTGTACAAAAAAGACAGAATTCTAGTGATGAAGTTGATGCTGTGAAGAGACATCAACTTTCTGATGGTACTAAATTGAAAAATGTGTTAGCTACGCTGATGAGTTTGATTCCCGGTAAAGAACAAACTGTTGAGATTGTGGAGAAACCTGAAGTTACTGTGGGGAGAAGCAGGTCCTGTGACATTGTGTTGAACGAAGTCGATATCTCTACTAAACATTGTCAATTTTTTTTAATTGAAATGAGTATGGGTAATGAAACAAGGAAACTTTTGAATGTAGTGGATACCAGTAGGAATGGTACTTATATCAATGGTAATAAGTTGGTTAAAAAGGATTATGTGTTGAAAAATGGGGATAGAATTGTGTTTGGTAGGAAATGCTCTTTCTTATTCAAATATTCAAACAGTTACTCTCATGAATCATTGGATATGGATGAAGCAAATGCTTTAGAAAAAGATATATCCAATAATAATAATAGTAGTACTAATAATGCAAATGATGATTCTGTTTTTAAGAAACCGCAATTTGGATTCACTAGCAGTCAGCAATTAATTAGAAAAATGCAAAAGACAAAACCTCTATCAGTTTTCGATAAATATCTAATAGGGAAAGAACTGGGATCTGGTCATTATGCTATAGTGAAAGAAGCTATAAATAAAAAAAATGGTCAATCAGTAGCAATTAAAATCTTTCATCCTCAATTGAATGATGATCAAAAGAAAAATCATCAATTTAGAGAAGAAACTGATATTTTAATGAGAGTACATCATCCAAATATTGTAAACTTATTAGATAGCTTTGTCGAACCAATAAGTAAAACTCAAATTCAAAAATACTTGGTATTAGATAAAATTGATGATGGTGAATTGTTTGACAGAATTGTAAGAAAAGTAAGTCTTTCACAAAACGAAACAAAAGCTTTATTTAAACAAATTTTATCAGGTTTAAAATATTTGCACAATCAAAATATTATTCATAGGGATATTAAACCAGAAAATATTCTTCTTAATATAACGAAAAGGAAATCTCCATCGGAAATTCAAACAGGTCCATGGGATGAAGATGAAATTGATATTCAGGTTAAAATTGCAGATTTTGGGTTGGCTAAATTTACAGGTGAAATGCAATTTACAAACACTTTATGTGGTACACCATCTTATGTTGCTCCAGAAGTTTTAACGAAACAAGGTTACACTTCTAAAGTAGATATTTGGAGTGCTGGTGTATTATTGTATGTATGCCTTTGTGGTTTTCCTCCATTCAGTGATCAATTAGGACCGCCAACTCTAAAAGAACAAATTCTAGAAGGTAAATTTGCATTTTATTCTCCTTACTGGGATGAAATTGATGATTCAGTGCTTCACCTTATCTCAAATTTATTAGTAGTGGATCCTGCACAAAGGTTTTCTATTGTAGAAACAATAAATCATCCTTGGTTTAATGATGTACGCCAGAATAGCGTCTCTAATGTGATGGAACGTTTACAAATATCAGACAATCAAATAGTTAAAACATATTCAGAATTATCATGCTTATAAAATCAAAATCTTTTTTATATAAATCAGTGAAAGCATAAATTTATTTCATTAATAATTTTTAATATTAGATTTATAATGCATTTCTATAAAAAGTATAAATTACATAAAATGTAGAGTCTTTTTATTACCATTTATTTAACTGTGCAACCTTTTCTTCTAGTTCCTTTCTAACTTTCACACGCATGTAGAAAATGTCACAATTTTTATTGGAACACAAGACTTCGTTATGTAGAGTACCAGCACATCTTTGACATTGTGTCCATAAACGTGCAAACTTTTCTTCTAATTCTCTGACTTCATATAATGCCTTTACATATAATTCACCGGATCTAGATCTACAGTTCGAACACAGAGGACCTTCACCTTTTCGCAATGGACCTCTACAACCCTTACAAGTATCTACCTTTTTAATAAAACCCATTAAACCACCCTTCATACCACCTGTATTGATTTTAATAGATTTGACAACAAACATTGCGTTAGCTTGTTTTTCACCAATAATCGGAGCAATAATACTAATAATAGGGTTTTGTAATTGATTATTTAGATAATATCTTGAATCAACTTGAATGTTATGTTCTAACACATATAAAGGATCTTCAGCTCTGTTGTATAGCTTATCATTACCACCCATAATAACATAATCAACACGATCACCTACATTTGGACCCATACCATCTCTCTTTTTCATACGTTCAGCTAATACAGCATGTGGTTGTGGGTTTGTGTAGTTGGGTGCTAATGTCTTTGAAATAATCAATTTTGAAATATCTGCCTTATTATGTAACACAGATTCAATAGTTTCCTTAACAAAACCTAAAGCATCATCAACATTTCTTTCAATTAAAATTTTCTTTAGAACTTTATTCATAACAATTGAAACTAAAGGACATGAATCACGACGAACAGAAGCCAAACCCTTTTGATCCAACTTATCATATTTATCTGTTTTGGTCCAATAAAGGCCAGCATATCTTTTCTTATTGATCAACAAATATGGGAAATAGGCTTTTTCGAATTCTAAATTAATTGGGTTCTTGAATAAACTAGAGACATATGCAGCAGCTTCAGTACCTAATTCCATAGATTCTTTCAAATCAGATGTACCGAATTTAACCATAACAGAATCAGTATCACCATAAACAACGACAGCATCATGTTTATAACCATTTTTTATAGAATACTTTTCCTGTACTGCATTTTTTGTTGTCATAATCATTGTACGACCATATGAGGTAACTGATGAAGAAATGGCCAAACATGGCAACTTCCCTACTGTTGCACCGGTAAAACCATATACAGAATTAGCAGAAATTTTTAGGGCTAATTGTCTACCGTTCAAAACATCTCTCTTGAATGGATCTTTTTCATTCTTTAAATCATTCTTAGCACGTTTTCTTGCACTGATCAATTCATTCAGAATAATTGGTAAAATACCATGTCTCAATTTTGTTGTAACAAAATAGTCACCATTTGGTGTTATAACATAATCTTCATCTAGCTTCAAATTCATTCTTTGAACAGTCTCTTTATTACAAAGTGTAGTGTAACATAAGTTATGAGCCATCATGATACTTGGATATAAAGAGTTGAAATCTAATGTTGCAATTGGAACATCGTAATAACCACGAATAGGTTCAATAACAGTAGCACCTTCATATTGTTCATCAGTATTTTGACTTGACATATTTGGAATAACAGTATCAATTTCTAAACATTTTCTGAAAAGTTGTGAAACAACCTTAATTTGTTGACCACGAGATAGTAAATATGAAAATGGGATACCAGTAACACGAGCCATTTCAGTGTAATTAACTAACGCCATTAAATTTTCCATTAGTCGAAGAGGTAGATATGCATCCTTCAAACAGTAGACAGCTAATCTTCTTCTTGTTTCACTATCACCATTTTGTAAATCTGTAATGATACTATAATGTACGTCTTCCTTTTGTTCACCCAAGAAATGTGCAGAAACTGCATTCAATGTGTATGATCTTAGTTTATATTCACGTTGAACAAATTGAAGTAAATCTAATTGTAAACGACCATCAATATTAACATTTTTTGATGCTCTTGTACCATATGCCTTTGAAGAGAAAACAGATTCTTTGACTTCTTGTTTGACATGTGATAATCTACCAAAATATGGAAAACCTTGAATTTTCAAAGCTTTAGCTCTATCCAGTAAATAAGGCAAATCGAAATTTGAAGTGTTATAACCGATGATTACATCTGGATCAACTTGAACAACAAATTCACGCCACTTACTTAACATATCTTCTTCCCTTTCATGAGATGATATATGTGAACCTGTAATTGGGGCACACGATTTTACAGTAAACACATTACGAATAAATGGTTTTTTTGCACCTGCAATACTTACAACATTTGCAATTTGAATTACAGAATCATGTTCAGGTTCTGGGAAAACACCGACTCTACCAGCACATTCTATATCAAATGATAAGATACGAAGTGGAGCAGAATGAGACCAATCATTTTCTGGAGCATGAGATATCAATTCACGATAATTAATATTTACTTCTAATTGACAAGTAGAAATTTTTTCAGCTTCTGGAATTAATTGATATTTTTGCTTTGGTAAAGTAATCCATGACATACCAACAATACCACAATCAATCATTAAACGTAAAGTATAAGCAATATTATCATAAGTAGTTGTACCATTTGAAAACCATGAATTATATGTGAAATGACCTCTTTCAAACCCAGTTCTTAACTTATTAATCATACTTGGATTCTTTAAATAAACTTTCCAAAATGGTAATTTAGTATCACCAGAATAACCCCAAATGGATTGCTTTGGAACTATTTCAATGGAATCGATACAATTTTCTAACTGATCATTGACATGACTGATAAAAGAATCAATTTCCTCCTTTGAATGTGTTTCTGTCCCAATAGGAGCAGGAACATATAAATAATGTTTAAATCCAGTAACATTACACATAATAGAATGACCATCATCAGTAACACCAAAAAATCTAACTATAGCAGAAGTATTCTCATCTTGAAAACCATGTAAGAAACTTTGTTCACAATCCAATTGTTGGAAAGAAATGTCATGAGTCTCAGATGAAAAATCCTTAGGTAATGGATCTCTACCATAATTATCAGTACTTGTTTCATCTAATCCAGCAGCTTCATGTTCCATAGCCAATAATTCTTGTTCAAAGGCAGATTCCATTTGAGTACCATGGATATCTTCATTCTTAGCTTTAAAACCTTGTTCTTTAAATTTTCTAAATGAATCAGTGGGAATAATTTCAATGGTTGAAACAGGTTCTGCACCAACACCATGATCATTTGATTGTAATTTAATTTTTTTATCATGAACTGCAACTTGCAACTCACTTTCCTCTTCCTCACCAGGTCTTTTCAAAGAAGACTGCATCTTGTAACCACTTACACTTATCAAACTGACTACAGATCTACGAAATAGTGTTATTCACCAATAATAAACCCTCTTTAAATGTAATAAATGGTAACAATATAGAATTACTCTTAATAAGCTCTTTGATTAAATCGAATCTTACGCGTTTTGGCGTATTTTACAACAATATTAACTAGCACGTGAGAAAAACGTGTTTTACGCGTGACCCACTCTAAATTTATTCAATTTATATGATTATATATCTATATCTACTCATATTATATCATTATAATGCATATCACTGAATAACACACGATTACACCTTCAATTGCTTGTCAATGGGCTTCATGTGATGGTTTTACAAGCTTAACATATGGCAATTTCAACAATTTTTCGGCATCGCAAAGCTTTAACGAAAGAAATAATTTTGAAATAGTTTAGTGAAAAGGTAGTCTAGAGATTGTGATAATTGATTGATTATTTAGTGGTTTAAGGACACATACAGCGATACAAGTGGGTCCATTTGTTTGCTAGCAGGTTTGAGTTTACTGGTCAGTGTTTTTTTTTGGAGTTGATTCTATACATTTATTCCATTTTTCCAAGTATCATTCATTGGACAAGTGTACTGTTGAAAAATTACTAAAATTATTTGGGTTTTAAGATTATAATGTCTTACACTAAGGAGCAAGAGAGTCTTGCCTTGAGTGTATTGTCCCAAGATAAACATGCCTTTTATGAAATTTTAAATGTGGAACGTACTTCTGACGATAATGAAATTAAAAAATCTTACAGAAAATTAGCCATTAAATTACATCCTGATAAGAACCCACATCCGAAGGCTAGTGAAGCATTTAAAGTGATTAATAGAGCGTTTGAAGTTCTGAGTGATCAAGAGAAGCGTAGCATTTATGATAGAATAGGTAGAGACCCTGATGAAAGAGGTGCTGCTGCTGCTGCTTCTTCAGCTAGTGGATTTAGTAATCAAACTGGTTTCCCAAATGATTTCGAAAATATGTTCTTCCGTGGTCGTAATGCTGGTTTTCAAAGACCTCCTGAAGATATTTTCGATTTCTTCTTTAATATGAATGGAGGTGGTAGTCCATTTGGTGGTAGTCCATTTATGGATGGTGGCGCTACAACTTTCTCATTTGGTGGTCCAGGTGGATTTAAAGTTTATACAAATTCTCCAGGTGGTGGTAACCCATTCTTCCAACAAAGACAAAGACAAAGACAGGCACATAGACATCATCATCAACAGAACCAACCTCAAAGAAATGATTTTTATGAAAATATAAGAATTTTATTACCCTTCATATTATTATTCTTAGTACCACTTTTGGAAAGATTATTATTTGGTTAAACTACTTTTTTTCTTGAGAAAAAACGTTTACACCTATAAGATGATAATATAAAACTACTGCATAATTATTACAATTTCCTTTTAATTTTTTATAAATAAATAAATACACTCATACATACATATATTTAAACTAAGTATATTAATAAAATAATCATTATATTAAAAAACCGTAGTTTTTTTATTTAATAAAGTTCATTATTTCAATTGATTAATATTTAAATTATTTTTTGATATATACAAAAACTAAATACAAGATATATTTATGCATTTTACATAATGAAGAGAAACTATTCTAAATTTGAATTGGTTTCATTATTTTTTAGTTTCACCATTTGATTCAGCATTGTTGTTAGAAGATTCATTCTTGTACATTTGTTCGAACAATTTCATGGAAGCAGTTTGTAATTCTTCAGTCTTAGTCTTTAATTCCTCAGCATTAACTTCTTCACCAGCTTGGACTCTAGTAATCATTTCCTTCAATGCAGTGATTTGGTCAGTAACCTTTTGAGCTTCAACCTTATCAATCTTACCTTCAAATTCCTTCAAAGAATTTTCAGTGTCATTGGCTAATTGATCGGCCTTGTTGGCAGTTTCAATGGATTGCTTTCTAGCTTCATCTTGAGACTTGAACTTTTCAGCATCGTTAACCATTTGTTCAATTTCAGAATCAGATAAACCAGAAGAACCGGCAACGGTGATAGAGGCATCCTTGTTAGAAGCCTTGTCCTTGGCAGAAACGTTGATAATACCATCAGCATCAATGTCAAAAGCAACTTCGATTTGTGGGACACCCTTTGGAGCTGGTGGAATACCAGATAAAGTGAAGTTACCAATCAATTTGTTGTCTCTAACTAATTCTCTTTCACCTTGGAAAACTCTAATTTCAACAGAGGTTTGACCAGCAGCGGCAGTAGAGAAGATTTGAGATTTCTTGGTTGGAATAGTAGTGTTTCTTGGAATCAATCTAGTGAAAACACCACCTAAAGTTTCAATACCCAAAGATAATGGAGTAACATCCAATAATAAAACATCAGTAACTTCACCGGATAAAACAGCACCTTGAATAGCGGCACCAATGGCAACAGCTTCATCTGGGTTAACAGCCTTAGATGGTTCCTTACCGAATAATTGTTTAACAGTTTCAATGACCTTTGGCATTCTGGACATACCACCGACTAATAAAACATCGGAGATATCAGAAGTGGATAAGTTAGCATCCTTCAAAGCTTTCTTAACTGGATCGACAGTTCTCTTGATCAGAGATTCAGTCAAAGTTTCAAATTGAGCTCTGCTGAACTTCATGTTAATATGTTTTGGACCGGAAGCATCGGCAGTAATAAATGGTAAGTTAATGTCAGTAGAAACAGTAGAAGACAATTCAATCTTGGCCTTTTCAGCAGCTTCTCTAATTCTTTGGACGGCCATACGGTCATTTTCTAAATCAATACCAGATTCAGCCTTGAAACGAGAAACAATTTCTCTTAATAAATAAATATCGAAATCTTCACCACCTAAATGAGTATCACCATTAGTAGATTTAACTTCGAAAACACCGTTATCGATATCTAAAATGGAGATATCGAAAGTACCACCACCTAAATCGAAAACAGCAACAACTTTAGAATCAGATTTTTCTAAACCGTAAGCTAAAGCAGCAGCAGTTGGTTCGTTAACAACACGTAAAACGTTTAAACCAACAATTTGACCAGCATCCTTGGTGGCTTGTCTTTGAGAATCGTTGAAATAGGCTGGAACAGTGACAACAGCGTTCTTAGCAGTCTTACCCAAATAAGCTTCAGCAGTTTCCTTCATCTTGTTCAAGACGAAACCACCGATTTGAGCTGGAGAGTAAGATTGACCTCTAGCTTCAACCCAAGCATCACCATTACTGTGTTTGACAATCTTGTATGGGACTTGCTTGATATCTCTTTGAACTTCAGCATCTTCAAAACGACGACCAATCAAACGTTTAGTGGCGAATAAAGTGTTTTCTGGGTTAACAACAGCTTGACGCTTAGCTGGGATACCAACTAAACGTTCACCATCTTTAGTGAAGGCAACGACAGAAGGAGTAGTTCTAGCACCTTCAGCATTTTCAATAATTTTTGGAACTTTACCTTCCATAACGGCAACAGCAGAGTTAGTAGTACCCAAATCGATACCAATAACTGCACCTTGAACTTTTGTGGATTGTAAACGGGTGGCTACACGCATGGAGCTAGCCATGCAGTTCTTGTTCAATAAACCTCTAGCACTCAACATCTTTATTTATAATATCTCTTTTTTAAAATTTTCTAATATCAATTCTTAACCTATACGTAACGTAAAAACAAAATTCGAATTCCTCGAAAGTTTTCCTCTATCACAATAATACAGTACTATAAAAACTGAATCGTCCTATATATGACTATACATTTAATACAAAAAACAACTTAAATAGTCATAATCAATAGTTCAATTCACTTTTTGACCTCTTTTATTGGAACTTTTTCCAATTTTGACGTCGAGAAACTTCTTTCAACATGCGGCCGTGCACAGTGACTGGCATATTTCAGATCAAGATGAGATTTAAGTTTAAATTGAATTAATTTATTAAAATTATCAAGTAAAATGGGTTGGAATAGTAGTGGGAGTGTCTATTGAATGAGATTGTGGAGATGAGTTACCAGATTCCGGTAGTAGATCTTGATTTGGTTTCCGATGAAGTGGAATTGCTGCCAATTATTAGATCGATTTTATTAAATCATGATACTTTCCTGTTAAAGAATTTTGCTAATAAAAGTGTTCTGGATGAATTACATGAACAATTGAAGTGGGAAGATGGTCCTGATTTAGCACAGGGGTTTGATTCTAATTTTACAGGTTGTATGCAAATGGAGGATAATTCAGATGTTAGTGTGGAACAATACATTGTTAATACAGATAAATCATTGCAATTCAATAGAGATTGTGATAATGTAACATTAAGGAAAATTTATAACAGATTGTTTAAGGTTACTATGTTTTTTGCCAAATTATGCTTGAAAAGTATCGACTTGGATGAAAATATTATTAATGATGAAAATTATGGTACTAAAATTACAAGATATTTTAATAAACAAAATGATGAATTAAATGAACAAATTAATTTAAATGGTGAAAATTTCGAATATTTATTCTCAAGAGAATATGAATTATTTGAATCTGTTGGTATTATTACGGTCTTTCCTTCAGCTACTGGAATTAAATGTAAATCACCTTCAGTAAGTTTAGATGATAATAAGTGGATTTCAATTGATCAACCAGATTGCTTATTGTTACATATAGGTACTCTATTATGTAAATGGTCCAAAGGCTATTATAATACATCTCCTTTGAAAATTAATCATCAAGGTAACATTTCACATTTAACAATGTATCCACCGTTAGGTACACCAATTGATAACAATAAAGATAGCGATTCTGTAGGTATTATGTTATTAAATCAACAAATTAAAGAGTTCCCAAAAATTGCAGAAAGATATTATAAAAATGAATTGGCTCTTCAAAATTTGAAAAATCAAATAAATTTCTATAAGGATTTATTTACAACTTGTGAATCAATTTTATCACTACATGTAATATCAAGAGCTACTGGTACTTCACCAGAATTGCATTCATTACTACCTCAAATGACAAATATGATGAAAAAAAAGGTAACTCAAGATACATTTTTAAGAATGTTAACATTATGGCCTGAATCTTATATAATAAAGGCAAATTCAAAATACGAATTAACTGTTGGTGTACCAAAAAATGATCCATTAATTGTACTAACAAATAAATCAAGAAGATTACAATTTGTGGAATTAGCTGATAAATGGTATCTAAAAAATAAAGACCAAAAAGTCATTCCATCTGATGTACCTATTTATAAAGTTAATAAAAGAAGAGCAAGTGATAGTTCGCCTGATAATGAATCTATGAAACAAAATCGTTTACCGAATGCTGACTCCAGAGAAATTGCTAAACCAAAATATATTTCAAATAGCAAAGAAGATTTTGTATATAAGGAAAAGGAACATACTTCTCAAGTGAATCTACTAGAGAAATTACGTGAACGTGAACGAAGATCAAGTGCTATGCTTTCTCAACGTCAAAAACAATATCAACAATTTTTAGCAGTTAAAATGACTCAAGTTTTTGATATATTATTCTCATTAAAATGGAAAGTTCCTTACACAGCAACAAATTTAAGTGAAATAATTGTTGATAGTTTACAAGATGGTAATAACCCAATTGGTCTAACTGAAGCAGAAGACATCTTATTAAAACTTCAGAATTTATTGCCAAATGAAATTTCTGTTTATGTTGTTGACGGTGGTTTAAAAGTTTTCAAATGGGATAACTTAGATAAAATTAAACTTCAAGAAGCTATCATCAAACTTAAAGAAGATATTAAAGATGTGAACATGGGTTAAAATTGACCAAGTTAATCAATTTGTATTTTATTGGAGATAGATTGAATATATAAATTAATAAATGATATATACATATATATTTATAAAATAAATAAATGCATTTTTTGAATATAAATAAAACAAAATTCACTATAAAATGTGTAACATTTTAAACACTTCAGAGAATTTATCAGTTAAAAATGAACTTGATGATGATTTGGTTAATCTATACAATGAAAAGATACCAGTACCTGTTAATAAAGATATTACATTAGACCATTTTCTTCTAGAATTCATATCATCAATCGATAAGTACTGGCAAATACCAGCACATACGTGATAGGTTCCTGACCAGATAAGTAATGATAATGGCAATACACCTCCAACCCATTTAACGATAGGATCATGGTTTTGCAAAATCCATTTGACAAAAGAGAAATCCACATTGAATTGAGCAAATTTAGGACCATATACCATAACAAACAAATGGTAAGTTAACAAAGGCGTCAAAATGTAACCTGATAAAACTTGTGGAGGTGTACCAAATATTTTTTTCACACCAAATAAGTAACCAGAAATACCACCTGTTAATCCAATATTTCTTTGTGAATTATTAGAATTTACCACTGGTAATTTTTTAACCCTCTTCCTATTATTCCACCAAGTTAAACCTCTCATAATGACTCCTGATGCTAAATGTAATGCCAGTGACACTATTAATATTTTCGTAGTCATACCTGATGGTGGCAAACATTCTCTTATCATAGTTAGTATATCATCAGGAGCATACCCAGGATCAATTGTAGGTGTGATCAACGTATTGACTGCATGTAGAGGGAAATATATTGACATTGGCCAAGTAGAATATTTTTGAACAAATTTCAAAATTGTAAAATTTGTAGATGGGAAAATTGGAATCCCCAACACATTTTTCTCCTTTGGACTCAATTTTTTCTCATAATCATTATCTATATCAGGTATAGGTTCTGGGACTAGCTTCTTCAATGGCTCTGGCATTATTTTCTTACCATTAATACTCAGATTTGTCTTTAAGGTTATACCGTAATTATACTTTTAATTGTTAAAAATCGATATTTAATTTTAATGCGCTTTAAAAAGTTTCAAATTTTAAATATTAATAATAGCATTATTATTACAAATAAAGGTTGTAAATAAAGTAAAAGCAGTGAATATCAAGTGAATATGAGTAAATTAGTGTTACCAGAATGGTGTCCACCGTATTCTACGGTTAAAACGAGCCCAATAACTGGTGAAGAAGTTTATTGTATATGTAAACAGCCAGATTCTGGGGAATTGATGGTTGGATGTGATGGATGTGATGATTGGTTTCATTTTAAATGTTTACGTGTGCCTAAAAAGTATAAAGATTTGGTATCGTCCTTTTATTGTCCATATTGCCAAGCTGGTATTACTGGGAAAGCAGTGGAGAGACCATGGGAAGATCATCCCGTAGCCAAAACTCTTTGGAAGCATAAATGTAGAATTTCAGAATGTTATAAACCATGCATGGAGAATAGTAAATATTGTAGTCAAGAACATGGTGTGGAGTATATTAAGGGTAAGGTGGATACAATAAATATTGAAGGTCATAATGATGATAAAACTGAGTTTTTAAAACAAATGATTCAATCTAGTAGTAATGTTGATGAATTTACTAAACTTGGTGAGTCTCAATTTATTAATAAAGATATTAATAAAGATTTAAATAATGAATTATATGAAAAAATATTTGAAAATGATGATAGATTAAACGATTTGCAAAATCAAAAACTTGATATTGTTGAAAAAACGTTACCTGAAATTAAAAATCAATTGAATTTACTAGAAAATTATTTGCAATGGTTGAAAGAGGCAAATAATAAAATAATGGGTATTGAAGAGGTTCCTGTTGAACAAGAAACTTCAAAGACCAAAAAGAAAAGTACAAAAAAAAAGGCAAATGTCACTAAACGTATATGTGGATTCACTACTGACTACAATAATATTCCTGAACTTACAAGCTTTACAGAAAGTTATAATCCTGAAGAAACAGAAGTACAAGGTATTTGTACAAAATTGAGATGTATAAGACATTATGATTGGGCTAATATGTTAATTGCTAAGAATACACAGGATACAAGAACACTGGAAACATTCCATGAACGTTTGACTCTCCTAATTTCACTAAGGAAAGAACAACTAAACATACAATTTTATGAAACATTAATTAAACAATGATCCCATAGCCATCTAACTATCAACTAGATAAATATAGTCATATATAAATATAGTCACATGTATATTTCTGTGCAAGTACCTTCTTACTCACAGCCATAGATAATTTAATAATTTTGCATTAAAACAATACACATTTACAATTCATATATGGCCCATAGTTTACTGTATATATGCCAGCATCATACATATCTAACGTAAAACATCACTGTAATTATGGTAATGACAGTGGTATATACTTAATTATGCAGACAGGCATCACCCGAGATAGAATTTTTCAACGTTAACGTATATTTTAAAGAATTGGCAATTGCAAATTTAAGGTAATTTGTTGTCAAATTGATTAGTATTTGTTATATCAGTAACGTCAGTGCAGCGATAAGTGATTAGTGTGTGTGTATCATTCAATTGGTTTTCCCCTTATTTCAAAAGCACTATTATATAATGAGTAACGACATTAAAATTAATAAATTAAGGAACGAAGAATTCAAGATCTGGAAAAAAACTGTTCCTTCTTTATACCAACACATTACCACTAAGAAACCAGTATATTATTCTCCTCAACAATCTGTTTCTAGTGTTAGTACTACTCCAAAATTAAAGAAAACAATCTGCTTTTCAGATAAGGTTATTCCAGATAAGAGTAAGGGTACTTTAGGAACATCTGTCTTATACAGTCAAGGTAGTGAAATTTATGAAGTTGATTTTGAATTACCACTAGGTGCATTCAATAAAGGTAGTGACGAATTAGTTGACCCTGAATATGTTATTGATGAAAAAATTATTAATACACCTGTTCAAGCTAAATGGTCTTATCAAGGTGAAACTATTTCTAAGTTGGAATATTTAAATGCTGAAGAAACTACAGCCATTGCTATGGCTAGTACTGGTTCATTAGCTTGGTTCAAAAATGATATCAAAGTACCAGTTCATACAATGCAAGAATTGATGGGTCCTGGTACAAGTTTTTCTTCAGTTCATTCTTTAAAAAATCCTCAAAATAACATTAACGATTTTGCTGTTTCATTTGATGATGCAACAATTATTAAGACTCAATCGTCTACTACTAATGGTAGTATTTTGAAGTTACTTGATAACGGTTCTAAACCAGGTACTGTTTTACGTTCTATTAATGTTTCTAAAGAACATGTAACACATACTATCAAATTTTTTGACAATAATATGTTTGTTACCTGTTCTAGTGATAACATTATCAGATTCTGGGACACAAGAACTGAAGATAAACCTACTTTCATTTTACAAGATACTAAAGATGGGTTATTGACTAGTTTAGATACTACACCATTAGTTGACTCCTTGTTTGTCACTGGTTCTGATACAGGTGTCATTAAATTATGGGATGTCAGATCTGTTTTAGCAGAAACCAATGATTTATCATACAGACAACATGGTGAAGATCCAATTCACCAAGAATTATTCAGATTGACTCATTTGGATGGTGATGGTGTTGTCGATATTCAATTCTCTAAAACTTCTCCAGATGAATTCTTATCAGTTGGTGAAACTGGTAATGTTTACACCTGGGATATAAATCCAATTTTAAACAGTGCTGACCAAAATGAAGATCCAGATGCCATGGATGTTGATAGTGTCAAGACAGAATGTTTGAAGTTCTTCCACACTGGTAACAATAGAAGTTCCAACAATGCCAACAAGCAATTTGCTCATCAAAAGAAGAATACAGTAGCATGGCATCCAGTTATTGATGATTTCATCACTACAGTAGACGATGACAGTTTGATTACAGTATATAAACCATTTGTAGGTAGAGACAGTGAAGAAGCTGAAGAATCCAAGGATTAATCTCATCTCATGATTATCTTTGTATTCTTGTAGTTTTGTAAAAAAATATATACTTTTATTTAATGAATGTTTACTTATTTTAAGCTGAATTTATGTTTTGAACATTCAACATAACTTATTAAAAACAAGAAATTCCAATATTATTACAAAACATAAATAAGTATACAACAGAAAAATAATTTTTGTTTTTATTAACCCTAGAATCACAAAAAACATAAAACTATATACCAATAGTAGAATATTAACCAGAATACGTAATACTCAAGTCAACAAGTCAACACAAAGAAACATTAGAAAGATATGCGATACATCCATTATTGACATATTTCACCTTAAACATTACATACACGAATTTATAATAAATTCCTAAATATAGGTACCTATTCTAGTAAGCCAAGAGATAATACTACCAAGTATGAGCAGTTGCCCTAACTCATCAACCACTTGCAAGTGGTTGATGAGTTAGGTCAATTCTCAAGTTCACGTTGAAATATTGGTATAGCCCATATAGATAAAATCAGTTCAGGGAACATCCCACAATAGGCAAATACCAACATATATTCTTTCTCTTCCCTACGAATAGCACTAAGAAGCTCTCATAAAGCTACTCCCTCGTTCAGCCATGTTTCACCATCGAATTGCTATAACCATCTCATAATTTTTCAGAATTTTTCACTTTTCGCAGTTTTTGTTAAATGTAAACATTGAGATACTTCCTAAAACAGCAAAATCGCTAAATTTAAAGGTAAACAAGATATTTAAAGCTCATTGATGAGAGTAATTAGTAGTCAAAGTAGTGTACTTGAGGTGGGAGTGAAGGGACTGATGGGGCATCGAGGGGTTAATACTTGTTGATTCTTGTTGTGTGTTTTTCAGTTACGTTTATATATATATATATATTTTTAGTAAATGAGTATATGCATATTTCATGATACATTTGTTGATTGTTTGTCGAGTTTAACTGTTGACCTGTGTCTCAAGTGTACCCAACCCTCAGTTTATTGTGCGAAGAGAAGGGCTAACAAGCGTATACATCTGTACTCTTTGCATTCAATGGAAGAAAGATCCAGGCGTCATACTTATTATGGAGGTGATACTTTCCCCAGTGGCAGTTCACCTACCAATAGTGTCATTCATTACAAACACAGCTCAAGAAGAACAAAACAGTCGAGGTTTGGTCCTTACATCTTGGGGAATACTCTAGGTGAAGGTGAATTTGGAAAAGTTAAATTAGGTTGGTCAAGAAATGCATCGAATAATGTCAATACCATTCCTAAACAAGTTGCCATTAAATTAATTAGGAGAGACACTCTTTCTCAGGCAAAGGGACAAGAAGTTAAAGTTTACAGAGAAATCAATGCATTAAAATTATCATCACATCCAAACATTGTAAAATTAGAAGAAGTATTACAAAATTCTAAATATATTGGTATTGTTTTAGAATATGCTTCTGGTGGTGAATTTTATAAATATATACAAAGAAAGAAAAGAATTAAAGAACCAAGAGCTTGTTCATTGTTTGCTCAATTGATCAGTGGTGTTCAATATATGCATTCAAAAGGTCTTGTTCATAGAGATTTGAAACTAGAAAATCTATTATTAGATAAATATGAAAATTTAGTTATTACGGATTTTGGATTTGTTAATGAATTTTCGAATAATAATAAACTTATGAATACTCCATGTGGTTCACCATGTTATGCTGCTCCTGAATTAGTGATATTTGATAAACCTTATGATGCTAGGAAAGTTGATATTTGGTCATGCGGTGTTATATTATATGCAATGCTTGCAGGTTACTTACCATGGGATGATGATTTAAATAATCCTGATGGTAATGATATTGTAAAATTATACAATTATATTACAAAATCTCCTTTAAAATTCCCAGAATATATATCTCCTGTTCCAAGAGATTTATTGAGAAGAATACTGACATCTGATTCAAAAAAAAGAATATCTTTAAAAAATATACAAGCACATGAATGGTTAAAACCACATTTACCATTTTTATCTATTACTACTGAAGAATGGGATAAAAAAATCACTACTCGTGATATATTTAGACCTTTAAAACCAGAACGTCACCAACGACCACATTCAAGTTGTTCCACTTTATCCACAGATAAGAGAGACTCATTGATCATCGATTCTACTTTATTACAATTACCTGCTGCTCCAAAGGAATCACAATTACATGCTGTAGCTACGAGATCATCTGCATCAATAAACTCCGAATTACAAATAATGACCAATAATACTAAAGCTAGAGGAAAACATACAAGAAGTAACTCTGCTGCATCTTTAGCATTACAAGCTGTAGTAGATGCTGAAAGAGAAAATGTTTCTAATTCATCAGCTAATTCTTCAGCAAAGAAGAAAACTCTTGCTGAAATGTTAAATAATAACGATGTTATTAATGAAACATCTTTGGAAGAACACCAAATATTAGGAGATATAACTAATCAATTAAATAAGCCTCAAAGTTTAACGAAGGCACATAGAAAACCAAGACCAACATCATATCACCCTGGAATTTATAATAATTTCGATAACATTCATTTCACATATAATAGCTATGATAAGAAAATGAGTGATGGAGAAATGACGTTACCAAATGATTCATTTACTAATTTATTATACGATAGTTCACATACACTTTCTGCTGCATCTTCATCAAGTACTGTATTACCATTGAGAAACTCTTATTCCATGAGTAAACCTGCTGTTGATTTACAGATGGCTTGTGGAGATTTATCTAATGACAAGAAAAGTAGAAGGGATAGTTTCAGACATAGTGGGATAATTGTTGATAAAATATTCAGTGCTGTCACTGAAGAATCTGAAGATATCAATATTAATAATGCTGTTGTGAACGATAATTTTAGCATTCGTGAATATAAAAATCCGGCCAGTAATGGCACAGAGCGAATTAGCAGTATTCAATATAATAATGCCAGTAATAGCATTAATGATAAATATGACAGACGTAAAATCAATGTAAACCATGTTGCTAACGATAGGTCAAGGACTCAAAAAATATTCGATTTCATCAAACGTAGAAGTTTAAGAATTTGATGAATACTAGTGCACTTGTATTTAATTTTTTAATAAATGTTAATATTTTTTTAAATTAATATTAATTATAATAATACATAGAAATAATAATAATAGTACAGTTTTAAATTTTAATAAATTTTAATATTTTTTTATATTGAATTTAAATTATATCATTATAGAATAGTTCCAAATTTTTATATAGTAGTAAATGATTTTTTTTATATTTTAATCATTTAAATGTTAGATGGGTACAAGAAGATTCTAACAGAAGCACCGAAAGTCTTAGCTGGTAAGTTGTTTCTGAACTTAGCTCTGACTAAACCAGAATTACCGTGGGTTCTGACGACCTTACCCCAGATGACTCTAATCTTTGTACCTCTAACTTCCTTGGAAGCTCTGTAAACGTAAGCAATACGTTTACCTAAGTAAAATTGAGCATCTTGTGGATTAGCAACATTTTCAATTTGAATCAAAGAAACGTTTGGGTTGTTAACACTCTTGGATCTTTGGTATGATAAATGCTTACCTTTAACGTATAGTCTGTGAGATTCAGCCATTGCTTTATATGTTTATATGTGGATTGGATGAGATGTAATGTCTGGTCTTTTTATAAAACGACTGAAAAATAAATACAATAAAAATATATATAAATATACAGATATAATTAATAAATTTACTTGTATGATAATTCAATACATTGTACTAAACAATTGTTTAATTACAGTATAGCGTATTGAATTAACTATCATAGTATCACATGCATTGGTAGTGAATAGAATCATAACTAAATTCATTGCGATGAGATAGACTATATTGATTTGAAACTTTCCAGAGAATGAAACTTTCAATTGTGAGTCTATGCCGTAGTGAGAGTGCGTCCCCCCCACTAGAGAGAGACAGTTGTGCCTAGCAGGTGTTCACTCCAGACAGAAGAAACAAAAACTCTCTGCCTAGAGTTGGTACCACCAGTGCTAGAAACAACACAGAAGCCAAATGTGCTTGCACCGGGAGACGCACAATCTCGCTTGTATTTCTTGGAAAACAAAAAATTATTTTCAACTAGACAAATGCACGGGTGTACACAGGTTTACACTAGATGCACGGGTGCACAGTCACGCGCCCTTTCCCCACCCAGTCTCGGAAATAATCCGCACACCCGACCGGGAAATTTCTCAACAGCCGAAACCCGTAAATCCATCGACCGGGTAACTGCACTGGGGGGTTAAAGTGTCAGTAAAACAGGTTCACATTGGAACTAAAATCACTAGTTGTAGTAATACCTGTCCCGTTTTAAACCAAACCAAACAGCAAAGCATTATCCCATATATCAACACAATATGTCTACATATGTAATCCACTTGCAATGGTGCCTCATGGCCAACAAACTGCCCCTATGGAGTCCTTCTTGGCACTGTCACTACCCAAGCTGTCACCCCCAACGACCGCCATTGCAATTTGACATATCGCACAATGTGTCTCGTCATACGACTGGGCAGTTCTATGTATAAAACCAGTTATTAATACATTACAAGACTATTATACAACTATATGGCTATAACTATAACTAGAGTTATAGTTATAGTTATAACATTTGGACTATTAACTATATTGTGTCATTCGGTTATATAGTACTGTAGTTATATCAATATTAGTAACCTTGTAGTATTGGTTCCTTGTGATTATTTTATTCTTTTCTAGTTTGTACGCGGGTTTCTGTGCTTGATTTTGAAAAAGTTTCGAAAATTTTTTCATAAAATTTCACTCATTACTGTTAATGAAACTTTAATATCCTATAATTATTTATAATACATTTCTATATATTTAAACTTATTACAGATCTGTTATTGTGTTTAACCTATATTACATTCAGTGGAATATCTTAATATATTGATTATAGAGAAGTAATACATTTCCTGGAAAGAAAAAAACAGTTGTTTTACCATGTCACAATATGCTAGTTCTTCATCATGGACTTCATTTTTGAAGTCAATTGCTTCTTTTAATGGTGATATCTCATCATTGACTGCCCCTCCATTTATTTTGTCACCAACTTCTTTATCTGAATTTTCTCAATACTGGGCAGAACATCCAGATTTATTTTTAGAAGCTTCATTCATTAATGCTGATAATTTTAAGGAAAAATCAAAAGATTTAGATGCTGATATTCAATCTGCTGAAATAGCAAGAATGTTATCTGTCACTAAATGGTTTATCTCCACTTTGAAATCACAATACTGTTCAAGAAATGAATCAATGGGTTCTGAAAAAAAACCATTAAATCCATTCTTAGGTGAATTATTTGTTGGTAAATGGGAAAATAAAGATAAACCAGAATTTAGCGAAACTGTATTATTAAGTGAACAAGTTTCTCATCATCCACCAATTACTGCTTACACAATTTTCAATGATAAAAATAACGTTAAATTACAAGGTTATAACCAAGTTAAGGCAACTTTTAGTAAAACTTTAATGTTAGGTGTTAAACAATATGGTCATACCATGTTAGAAGTCGGTGATGAATCATATTTAATATCTGTCCCACCTTTACATATTGAAGGTATATTAGCAGCTTCTCCATTTGTTGAATTGGAAGGTAAATCATTTATTCAATCCTCTACTGGGTTATTAACAGTTATAGATTTCTCTGGTAGAGGTTATTTCTCTGGTAAGAAAAACTCATTCAAAGCTAGAATATATGACGATAGTACAAGTTACAAGAAGAACAAAGAAAATGCTCTTTACACAATCTCTGGTCAATGGTCAGGTATTTCTAATATAACAAAGAAAGATGCTGAAAAAACTGATGAACCAATAATCTTTTATGATGCTAACAGAGAAGCTACTGAAGTATTAAATGTTAAAGATTTAGAAAAACAACATCCATTAGAAAGTAGAAGAGCTTGGAAAGATGTTGCTGAAGCTATTAAATCCGGTGATTTCGAATTAATTTCCAAGACAAAATCTGAATTAGAAGATGCTCAAAGAGAATTAAGAAAGGAAGAAGAAGCTAATGGTACAAGCTGGCAAACAAGATGGTTCCAAAGTGTCGACTACTCTCCAGAAGCCAATGAAGATGATACTTTTATCCCAGATGAAGATGATATTTTCACTAAATTAGCTAACGTTTTACAACTTTCTGTAAAGAATGTTCCAAGTGGTACTATGATTGGTGAAAAAGATGATAAAAAGGAAGAAATCACTTCAAAGCATTGGAGATTCCAAAGAGAAGCATGGGATAAAGAAACTGAAATTGTCTTGTAAAAACATTAACAATAGTAATCATTTATTCATTCATTACTTCTAATTATCTTTAACAGTTTACAAGTTACATATTAAATATTTTTAACTTTTTTATAACCATTACTTGAGCAAAACTAGTGTCTAATTATTCACAATTTTTTACTAATTACACTCAATCTAACGAATACATACGAATCACAAAGATTATAACTTGATTTAGTTTAATAATTCTAATTTTTTACTAATAATCCTTGATAATTTAACTTCAAATCGGTATTATCATCACATCTGACGAAATTCTGAAAATTTTTTTTCAATAAAGTATGCGATGAGATGAGATGAGATGAGCTTCAAATTATAGAATATATGGTAGAAATATACCAATGATTTAAATGTAATATTAATATATAGATCTTTATGTATTCTCTTTAGTTTGTATTGTTATTTATTGTTTGCTTACTAAAAAGATCAATATATTAGTTAGGAACAAAAATGGCTCCACTCAATACAACTGCGAGACCATCTCAATACAAGCAATCTTCTCGTAAGGGTAAGAAGGCATGGAGAAAGAATATTGATTTAACTGATATAGAACAATCTTTGGAAACTAAGAGACAACAAGAAATTACTTATGGTTCTGCTGATATTTCTTCTTTGAAAGATAACGCTCTTTTCGAAGTTGATGTTGAAGGTAACAATGTTTTGAAAGAGAAATTAATTAAGAGAAAACAAATTAAGAAAAATTTAAAGAGTTCTGAAATTTTAAATGCTATCAAAACTAACTCTAAGGTCAAAGCTTTGAACCACCATAAGGTTGGTGCTGAAGATGAAAAATCCAAGAAGAAAATTCAAGGTGTTTCTAAGAAAGAATTAAACCGATTAATGGCTATGGCCGGTAGATCTACTGGTGAATCTATTGCTAAGAACACTATTGCTAAGGATGGTTTAATCAAATCTGGTTCTGCTGATCTATGGGGTGAACCAGCCGAAATGAAAGATGACTCTAAAGTTAAGAAAATTAGTTTACCATCAGGTATTACTCTAGATGTCAAATCCAAATCCGAAATTCCAGAAGAATTATTCACTTTTTCTACTACTAGTTGGACATTACCAGCTAATAAACCAGCTACTTTAGATAGAGCTCCAGTTAAGGTTAAAGAATTTGTGGAATTACCTCATGCTGGTAAATCATATAACCCAGATAGCAAAGATTGGTCAGGCTTAATTGAAAATGAATATAAACTTGAAGAAGTTAAAGAAAACAAGAGAATTGCATTACAAGAATACAGAGAACGTATAAGACATTTGATGGAAACCATCGATGACAATGAAGAAGATTCATCTTCCGATGAAGGTGAAGAATCTGAAGAATCTGAAGTGGACGAAGATGGCACAATAAGATTATCTGTTAACGCAGTTGTTACCAACAAGAAGAAGACTAAATATCAAAGAAACAAAGCAAAGAGACATCAAGAAAGGGTTAAATTACACCAAGAGTTAAAGAAGTTAAAAGAACGTGTTAAGGAATTAGAAAATTTTGAAGAAATTGAAGAAGATGTTAAAATTGACCATGAAATGAAAGAATTATTAAAGAAACAAGAAACTAAAGTTGAAAAGATTAACAAAAGAAATAGATTGGGTACTAAATTCTCTGTAATGGAAGATACTTTAGAAGTTAAATTCAAAGATGAATTATCTGATTCATTAAGAAAATTAAAACCTGAAGGTAATTTACTTTACGATACTGTTAGAAAGCTACAAAGTTCAGGTAAGGTTGAATCTCGTGTTCCAGTTAAGAGAGGTAGAAGATATAAGCAAAAGATCACTGAAAAGTGGACTTATAAAGATTTTAAATAAATGGAATAGTTTCATTAGTTGTATATTAGGGATTATAAATGAACATACACATATAATATATATTAATCATTTGTCATAATTTAAATTAAATGCAGTAAATGCAGTAAATGCAGTAAATGCAGTAAATGTAGTATATGCAGTAAATTAGTAGAAATCATAATTTTTTAAGTTAAATGATTGCTAGTTTAGTTTGTAATTCTTGTCTTTGTAATTCCCAGTTCTTAACCTCCTGTAGTTTCTTTTCCAGTTCTTCAATTTCATTGTCAATTGATGTAATTGCTTCTTCTGTACCCAAAGTTTGTAAATTCCATGAACCATCGTTATCTTCTGAGACTTCTAATAATAGATCGTGATATTTAATTAATGATGGTCTTTGTGAAATAGTAATGTAATTGAAACGATATCTCTTCAATAGATTAAATAAATAATCTTCCATATCTACTGAAATAGCATTGGTGGCTTCATCCAAAATTACAAATCTTGGCTTATGGAACATAATTCTGGCAAAATTCATTCTTTGCTTTTCACCACCAGATAATACATCTTTCCAATCAGCAATAGCATCTAAATATGACCAACCTCTATCTCTTTTCAATAAATATTCTAATCTGACGTCAGTTAATATTTGTACCAACATTTTATCTTTTAGACCTCTGTCAAAGAATTCATCTGATGACATTGGATAAATAATTTGATCCCTTAATGTACCACCTCTTGTAAAGTATGGTCTTTGTGGAATACATATTAAATTATCATTTGATGGGATCGATAATAAACCGTTTTTATTATACACTGGCCAAATTTCTGCAATTATTCTTTGAATTGATGACTTACCACATGAATTTGGACCTAAAATTAATAAACTTGAACCTGGGCCATTAATAAATGGTAATACCATATCATAAACGGAATTTTTATTAATAGTTGTCAAATCTTGAACAGAATTAGATTTAGAAGAAGTTTGATCAACAAAAGTTGGAATTTGGAAAGTTAATTTTTTAATTAATTTCATACCATTTTGTGCTTGTACAGATGGTATAACAACATCAATATTTTCTAATCTTATACCATTAAAATTTTTTTGCACTGTACCTCTAATTGGATTATTTTCCAATAGATTTGCACCATATGCAAAATCATTTGAATGAACTCTATGTAATACACTTAATAAAGTAAATATTCTATTAGTGTAACCTGTTAATTGTGAAATATCTTTAATTGAATGCATTAATCTTGAACCAGCATCAGCTAATGATAACATTAATCTTTTATTTACAATAAATTCTTTCATATTATATTCTTCTGAATTAACACCAGATGCAATTGTTGTTACTACAATTGGGATAGAGGCAAATACATAACCTAAACCTGACCAAGTATATTTCAAAATATAATCTTCAATAAAATTATAACTAAATTTACTTCTATCCATTAATAACATCTTATCCATTAAAGTATTATATAATTCTAATACTTTACCTCTTTCAACAGTAGTACCTTGATAAAATGCAATTTCTTCACTATTATTAATTAAATTTAAATGATAAGTATAATAATTACCATCTGCCTTTGAAGTTGAACTTGCTAATTTACCTAAAGGTGGTGTAAAAGTTTTCAAAATATAACCTGTAACAAAATAATTGAAAAATATACCACCAACACCCATTGAACCAATATTATCACGTAAATAAATTGAAAAAAATATTAAATCAATAACAGGTTTTGCAATATTTGCAAAAACTGAAGTTGTTGCATCACAAAATTTTGTTACATCATTTGTTATTGAATTATCAATATTTTTAATTACAGATGATGAAGATCTATTATCAAAAATTAATTTATAAAAAGATAATTTTTTATCTAAATATAAATCATGAATGTAACGAGTTAAATTAACTCTAAAATTTAATGATAATTTTCTTTGTAATAATTTAATTGCACTATTTGTATAAGATGCTGGGAATGCAATTAAAAACCAAAATCCAATATCAATAATAAATTTTTTAGATCTACCAGAAATAATATCTTTAACAATTTGACCATCTAATCTTGCAACAAATAATGATAAATAAGTTCTCATTATTAAGAAAAAAATTTGTAAAATTAATAAAATAAAATTTTTATCTAAAATTGATGGTATTAAAATTTTTGATAATACATTTAATTGATTTAAAAATTTTGAATAAAATAATTGAGATTTTTTCAATTTATCTAATTCAATATTTTTAAATAAAAATTTATCATGTTCATAAATATCTAAATCCTTTGGTGGTATTAAAATTTTTTTCAATTTTTTAGCATTTTTACTATTTGTAATAATATTATTTGTATTTGTTTCATTAATATTATCATCAGGTACATATAATACTCTTGCACCAGTATTTAATTGTAATTGTGATCTCGTTCTTCTTAACATTGGTTTACCATTTTTCCTATTATTAATTAAATTTTTCAAATTTTTAATTAATTTAATTATTGAATATGATATTGTACCAGTAATTGTAACACTAGAAAAAATTATTGATAATATTAATATTATTGCTCTATTTCTCAACAATGGATTTTCAGTAGGTGTTTTCACCAAGTTAGTTAAATGTTTCAATAAAACATAACCATATGTTCGATAATTTAATTGATCTATTTGCAATCCAATACATGATCTATGTAAATTAACAAATAATTGCTTATAAGTATTACCCATCTCTCAACAAATCATATACCCTCTCATACCCATTTATTCCATATTTTTAAAAAAAAAACACAAAACAAAACAACAGGAAATAGGAATTATAAAATAAAACTAATCATTGCAAATGTTCACCCTTTATATACTTTCCAAAATAACCGCCCATCTCATTATCTCCACATTTAATCTCCAATTTTTTAAATTACCGTCACACAAAAAATTTAACCGCCGTCGGAGTTAATCACGATAATGCCAAATTTAATAATATGAATATAGTATTAACATAACATATATAAAGGATCTGTTATTAAGAGTGGTCTAGATTCATGAATAGTTTAGCAACTGAAGCTGACACGATGTTGTGTTGGTGTTAATAGTATAGTATAAGCGAAGCACTGGTGGAGAGTGTTGTGGTTTTTAGAACCGTACAGTTAAAATGGACTGAATACAGATAATACTATTGAAGTGTGTGACATTGCAGTGGTTGTTTAACCTTATAGTGGTTGTTTTAGTATATGTCAAGGCTAAGAAACAGTGTGTTGATGGTAAGCGGAAAGTTCTGGAACTTTTATTTGTTTAAAAAATTGATAGAAAAATGACTCTTATAAAAAAGACATAGTGGAATCCTAAATGGTGTATCTGATGTCCTAAGAGAGACACTCACCAACCCCCTTCCTCCGGCCACAATGACTACTGATTCAATTGTGTTAAAACCAATCCAATTCACTTTGAAAAATTCAAACACTGTAGCTACTGCATTTCCTGTTTATTCATATAAAGATATTCCAAGATCTCTGGTTTTATTCTTACTAGATTTATTCAATAAAGAGATTGAAAATGGTAACACTTATCCACAAAATGAACCATTGACTGAAGAACAGTTTTTAGCGTATTGGTTTCAAAAATTTTGTGTGATTTTATTAGAAACTGATGAAAGAGTCATTAGAGATGATATGGTTTGGGAAAATTTAGTGTTAGGTACTTTTTACATTAAACCAAACTATATAGGTCGTTGTTCTCATATTTGTAATGCTGGATTTCTTGTGAACCCTGAACAAAGAGGTAAAAAAATTGGTTACAGATTAGGTCAAGTTTATTTGAAATGGGCACCTTTATTAGGTTACACTTATTCCGTTTATAATTTAGTCTTTGTTACAAATGTTGCAAGTTGGAAGATTTGGGATGCTTTGAAATTTGATAGAATTGGGTTGGTTCCAAAGGCAGGACAATTGAAAGGTCATGATGAGAAAGTGGATGCTATAGTGTTTGGTAAAGATTTAACATCCATCGAACTTGAACTTTTCAATGATTTAACACTTTTATAACGTGTGTTTTAACATAAATAAAACAAAGCGAACTTTTCAATACAAAATTTTTTTTCATCTCATCACTATATATTAACAATAATTACTTCATTATGAATAAATAAATAGTAATATATACAATAATACACCAAGTATCATGTCTGTAGCTGATCTGATTAAGAAATTCGAAAGTATTTCTCAAGATTCTAAAGAAGTTATTGCTTCTGAAACTTTCATTGAAAATGATGAAGTGTTAGAACAAGAATTTCCAAGTGCTGAAGATTCTGAAATTGTTATTAATGTAAGAGTTGAATCTCAACTTAGGCATCTCTAATGAAACTGAGGAAGAACCTGAACAATCTGAAGGAAAGGAACAAGAACAAGAAGTTGAACAAGAAGTTGAACAAGAAGTAAAAGAAGAAGAAGAAGAAGAAGAAGAAGTACAACAGGAAGAAGAACAAGAACAAACCGAACAAACTGAAGAAGAAGAATCTAAGAAATCTCGTCTAGGTAGAGATAATCCATTTGAGTTTGGTAAACGTAACCTTACTGAAGATTCTGATGTTTGGGACCATAATGCTTGGGATAATGTAGAATGGGGTGAAGAACAAGTTCAAGAAGCTGAAGCTAAAATTATTAAACAATATGATCACCCAGTTAGTGATTTTGATAAAAAATTATACAATGAAAATCCAGCTAGATATTGGGATATTTTTTACAAAAATAATAAAGAAAATTTCTTTAAAGATAGAAAATGGTTACAAATTGAATTCCCAAGTTTATATGCTTCAACAAAAAAAGATGCTGGTCCTGTAACTATTTTTGAAATTGGTTGTGGTGCTGGTAATACTTTTTTCCCAATTTTAACTGAAAATGAAAATGAACATTTAAGAATTATTGCAGCAGATTTTGCACCAAAAGCTGTTGAATTAGTTAAAAATTCTGAACAATTTAATCCAAAATATGGTCATGCTACTGTATGGGATTTAGCCAACCCAAAAGGTGCTTTACCAGATGGTGTTGAGCCACATTCTGTTGACATTGCTGTAATGATTTTTGTTTTCAGTGCTTTAGCTCCAAATCAATGGGATCAAGCTATGGATAATTTACATAAATTATTGAAACCAGGTGGCAGAATTCTTTTCAGAGATTATGGTCGTTACGATTTAGCTCAAGTTAGATTCAAAAAAAATAGACTACTAGAAGATAATTTTTACATTAGAGGTGATGGTACAAGAGTTTATTTCTTTACAGAAGAAGAACTAAGAGAAATTTTTACCAAAAAATACTTTGTTGAAAATAAAATCGGTACAGATAGAAGATTATTAGTAAACAGAAAGAGACAATTAAAAATGTACCGTTGCTGGCTTCAAGCTGTTTTTGATGTTCCAGAATAAATTTAATTTTATTTCTAATATATATATATATATATATATATATATATATCATTTATGTTCGTCTTATAGATGCATTATTTGTAATTTAATGTAAAATTCAATAAAATAATTAATTCATTAATTAATGTAAACTATTTTATTTATGCAAGTTGTTCGTTATCAGACACACTGATATATGTAAAAACCCATCAAAACTCATAAATTTTTGATAAATATCAAACAATGAAACATCTAGTGGGATTTCTATACCATTGCATACAATTTTGGCAAGCGAATTATTAATATCATCAAATAATTGAGAACTTTCCATATTCATTAGTTCAAATAAACTAATTTCTTTACCAGTATTTTTATTTATATGTTCAGTAACTGGTTGAGTTATTGATATTTCAGGAAAGGTAGTATGTATGATGATTGGGATACATCTAGGATTACTAGGAATCATCTTACTAGATGTTTTATAGAATATTGATAAATTTCTTGAATTAATACTCTCCCAGAATGATTTGAATTCATTCATTGGAAGGGACATTATTTTTTTTGAAGAGCCATTTAAGATGAAACATGCTTGTTTCCATTGATGCATCCAATATTTCTGCACTTGATCAACAGGATCAACAATAGGTATCATTCCTGTAGGAATCTTTGTATCATACATCAATTCAAGTTTCCAAACGTTAATCATATTGGAGTTATTTAACATATTGAGTTCTCTTTTTGACGGGTTTAAACCAGTCATCGAATCATATAATGAACCAAGTGGATAATTCCAATACAATGGTATACCTTCGTACTCAAACCAAAACATCCCATCTTGATGTTGTTGATAAATGTCAACGTTTAGATATTTTTGTAATTTATCTAATATTAACTTCAAATAGTTAACAATATAATTATTTCTGGGTATCCTTAAATTCAATGCAACTTTTTTAGAATCAATATCTGTGATTAATAATGATGGATTTATAAAAATCTGTACATTCAATTCACCATCCCAAACTAATGTTCTAATACGATCCATAGCTGGTCCATCCATTGAACAATTGACCTATTGTATCTTTATTTAAAATATTAAACTATTATTAATTCTATCAACATTAAAATATCAAATAATTTTTCATATCTCATCAGCGATGTTAACAGCAATATTCGAACTATTTCAAAGTCAACACAGTGTTTTAAAACGACACTAATTACTCACTGGAACTTCTTGGACCAACACATAACATGAGATATATATGATATATATTGGATGGGCAGTATTCCAGTAATTTTTCCAGCAAAAAGTTAAGTAAGGCAGCTATCTTTTTATGTAGTTTGCCATTGCTATTCCGACAACAAACCACTGTTTAGCAATGGTATCTGAGCCACTTCACATAGATGTGCCAGTGTGAATATGATATGAGATATATTTTATGGATTATAATAAATGATAATGTGGGGGTGATATGTTAGTGGTAAGAAGTACACAAATAATGTCGCAGACACTGGTGTCAGTAATTAAGTAAGATTCCATTTTCTGAATAGTGTAGATGGAAGCTACAGTTAAGATTTAACCGAATGTTTAGTTACACTCACTGTTCTATTATCAGGCTTTCCAGCAGCATGTAGGAATATTTCTATTTAGGAAAAATCAATGAATCTATCTATATCTTACAATTATATATATTTAAAGTTTATAAAATTGATAAATATTTATAGTTCTACACAAGGTCGATCTGTAATATCTTTCCCATACCAGATAGCCCAATTTCTGAAATATTTTTGATGTAAATAAGAATATGGATTTTCATAATCTTCCATTGCTGTCATTGCACCTAATATATCCAAATATGATATTGATACACATAATTTTCTTGATATTATAGGTGTTGCATCAAATAATATACCAAATTTTCCAAAATCTTTCTTTAATTCTTTAATATCAAGATGATCAATTAATTGTTCCTTTGATAAAATATCTTTTGGGTCAACTTTATTTACATATCTTTTAAGAATTAAACATCTAGATATTTCATTTGATTCTGCTAAACCTATCTTATTAATGATATCCATGTTTAATCTTTTACTTGATCCAATTTTTCCCCATTCAGGTAACATTTGGAAACCATTAACTTGAAATAAATTTGTCTTACCATATTTCATAAATGCTCCTGCACCTTCATATGTTAAAAAGTTTAATTCAACTTTATTTAAATCGCCAGATTCATCCTCTTTTTTTTGAATCATTAAACTTTCTAATGGTCCACCACAAACTTGTGATATTATACTTCTAATACCAGTGCCACTAGGTATGCTTTTTATTACAACTCTTCTCATATCTCGATTAGTAAAATCAGTTTCAATATCACTCGAATTTCCACTAATTGAGTCTCGACCTTCATCAGAAGGTGAGGTATCATCATGGTCATTGTCATCTTCATGCATTAAATCAGGTATCCTTTCAGGAATTCCATATTGATCTAAATTGTAATCATATAATTTACCTATAGCTTCAATTTTGTGAGTATTTGTACTTGCCTTTTGAATTCTAGATAACATTACATTTTCTCCTAGGTATATTTTATCAAGAAATGGACCATTGCCCTTTTTATTTAAATAATCACCATTACTTTGATATGATAGGTTACATATATTGAATGTTTTGGATGGTTCTGGTATCTTTTCTTTAGCATTCTTTTCATTTCCTAATATATAGTTTTTAGCAAACCTTCTAAACCCAATAAGTTCATGTGGTTTCTCTTCAAATGAAATATTAGAAAACATAGATGAAAGAGATGGAATTCTTGATCTTGATATGGTTATTGGATAATCATCTCGAATTATACTATTCTCCATCTTATTGTGTAATTTTTGGTATTTATGTTCCTTTGGTAACATTTTGTAAAATTATTTTATAATTAATAATTAATAATTAATAAATTAGATATTTAGTTATTTGTAATTTATATTAAGCTAAATGTTTAATCTGTTGGTATCATTAAATGGAATTGACAATAATTTAAATATTTAACTTTAAACAATTAGGTGTCAGTATTGTTTTTATAGTTTTATTTAAATTATTTACTTTCTGTGACATAAAATTGAAGCTTCTCTCAATAAGTTACAAAATATTAAATTTTGTTTAAAAAATTATGACTATACAATAATATACATATTTATTTCAATATTTATTCTGATTTGACATCACACATATCACCACGACGAGATGTTTCTAATTTCATCAATTCACGTAATGCCATAGTAGCATAAGATGAAACACCTAACTTAAATTTTAAAATGACGGCAGTTTTATCACCAGCTTTATCAGGAACATATCTTTCTAATTTATCCTTCATATATTTTTGACCATTTTCCTTAGCTCGTTTACTGTTTAACATTTCTAAATCAGTGTTTACTAATTGTTGAGTGGCTTCATTATACTTGGTAATTTTAAATTCTAAATTTTCTGGTTTTTGAATAACATTTCTATAAGAACCAGCCATGGAGAAATCACGAACTTTTCTTCTCATATCAGATGGATCCATACCATCTTTAGCCATTAGATCACAATATATGTTATATAATTGTTCATTTTTTGGATAAATAATATCGAAACCAGGAGTTGGTAAAACAATATCAGTCATACTATATCTACCACTTTCAATTTCTTCTTTTGTTAATGGTCTAGCACGAATAAATTTAGCATCACTGATATCTTCATTGAAATCAACATCATCATCTTCTAATAATGGAGCAGTTTTATCAGTTTCATCGACAACTAAATCACCTTCAACAACATTTAAACCAAATAATTCAACTCTCTTACTAGCAACTGAGTTCCAAATAAAACTTTGATAAGCATGAACATACATTGTTCTTAAATTTCTTGGAATCTTCATAATAGCAATATAATAAGCATTTTCTGAGAAATCACCACTTTCATCTTTTGGTTGATTAGATAAAGAATATAGAAGAGAATTTTCAGCCATACAATCTCTTGGCATTAATTTTAAAGTTTCAACAGGATCTTTAGTCTTTTCCCAATGTTGTCTAGCTTCTTTAGATTTTGGTAGAACATTAACTTGATCAGATAAAATTAAATTAGCAGCATTTTTCCAATTTTCTAATAGTATTTCTTTACCAATTTCATGAGTAGATATACTAAAAGTACCAAATCTTTGCATACCAAAGTAGTTAACAAAACCATTGTCGGTTAAACTTTTACAACCATTTTCTAAAATTTTTTCTAATGGCATACCAGATTCATCGTTTAATTTAACATCCCTAATACATATCGTAAATTCGTTACCACTCAATTCACCTAAATTTAGAGAAACATCTTCAAATTTGAAACCACCAATAGTCATACCTTTCAAAGTTTTGTTTAGAGCATTTAATCTATCAACACCAATCTTAGAAATAGACAATCTTTGAGCAGTGACAGCTCTACGATCCTTAGTACCTGCATATCTAATAACACGAGGAGGCATTCTTAACAATTTACAAATCAAACTAACAGCTTGCATTGTATCCTTGTTTTCCTTATGTAAAGTAAAATGAATAAACTCTTTAGTTGGACCATATCCCCAATTTTCAATACCATTGGCATCTTTATTTTGTTCAATTTGAATATTTTTATTAACTCTTGATTTTTTATTATTTCTGGCAATCTTAAATGTATTGGTATCAGTTGTGACAGATTCTAACTCATTATTAAATGCATTACGTAATAAAACATGAATCTTAGTTCTTTCTGCTTTATCATCGAATGATTTGACAGTTTCCATTTTTTGAGCAGTACGGTATACATCTTCAACTTTAATAAAATCTTCTTCACCCAAAATGTCAATTAATTGTTGTTTCAATTCTGGATCAACTTTGAATTCTAATCTTTTAGCCATTTCTAATTCATGAGCTGCTTTCTTTTCTTCTTGAGATGGTTGTGGTTTCTTTGGCATATTGAAACCTTTATCATTTAAATGAACTACTTCACCATCTCTAGTAATTTCATTAACTAAGAAATCAGTGTATCTTTGTTTAATTTGACCAGAAAAACCTGGTAATTCAGAAGATAAGAAATGTGTAATACCAACATCTGTTTCACGTAAACCTGAATCAATTACTTCAAATTGATCTCTACTGATGGCATCGCTCTTGATTTTCTTGGTGACAACGTCATCAACAACAGTCTCTTCTTGAGGTCTCTTGGCAGTTGCAGTAGGTTCTGACATAATATGCTTGGTAGCCCTTATGATAATGCTTTAATACAACAATTGTACTCTTTAATTATACACTTTAATACTACCATTAATTGAAATTTTTCATTAAAAATCGATGCGATGAGCTTAAAGATCATTGAAAAATTTCAATCAAATTTAGTGTAAAAATGATAGAATTTCAATGGATATTTGTTCTAACAACACCTAAACAGGTCAATTAGAATCAGAAGACCTTGCTTATTCTAATAAACTGTTTTAATAGTTATTTAAATATTCTAATAGCTATGATATTCAACCATTTACACCTTTTTGAAAAACTATTATCGTTAACAACGAGGTGTGATAGATCTAAAATGTAATGAAATATCGATTTGGAAAACAAAATATTGATTGAAATATTGAATATTTTTAATGAAATAAGAGATGTTATAAGGTTTTACTGATTAGTTTTAGGCTCTACCAAAGAGCATTAGCATCGGTACTGAAACTAACATTCTGTTATGTCACCACCAGAAGAAGTTAAGAAACCTGGCGTGCCCAGACGTTTACAAAATGTGGAAGAAATTCAGATTAAATGTGAATGTTGGGTTAAAAAAGATGATGAAGAAAGGTTAGCGGAGATTTTATCAATCAATTCTAGAAGGTCTCCACCTAAGTTTTATGTGCACTATGTTGACTTCAATAAACGTTTAGATGAATGGGTTACGACTGATAGAATAAATCTAGAGAAGGATGTTATTTTCCCAAGAACTAAAGATCCTGAAGAAGATGTTAAACCGAAGAAGAAATTACAAAAGAAGAAAGCAACATCTTCAGATTTGAAAGGCACTGAAGATGAACGTTCTCAGTCTGAGACACCAGATACTAGTGTTATGGATTTGGATAATTTGAATGTCCAAGGTTTAAAAGATGAAGAAATATCAAGAGAAGATGAAATTAAAAAATTAAGAACATCAGGTTCAATGACTCAAAATCCTCATGAAGTTGCTCGTGTTAGAAATGTAAATAAAATTATCATGGGCAAATACCAAATTGAACCATGGTATTTTTCACCATATCCAATTGAATTAACTGATGAAGATGTTGTATATATTGATGATTTCACATTAGAATATTTTGCTTCAAAAAAACAGTATGAACGTAGTAGAAAAAAATCAACATTAAGACATCCACCTGGTAATGAAATTTATAGAGATGATTACGTTTCATTTTTTGAAATTGATGGTAGAAAACAAAGAACATGGTGTAGAAATTTATGTTTATTATCAAAATTATTTTTAGATCATAAAACCTTATACTACGATGTTGATCCATTTTTATTTTATTGTATGACTCGTCGAGATGAGTTAGGTCATCATTTAGTTGGTTATTTTTCCAAAGAAAAAGAATCTGCAGATGCTTATAACGTTGCTTGTATTCTAACATTACCACAATATCAAAGAATGGGTTTTGGTAAATTGTTAATTGAATTTTCATATGAACTATCTAAAAAGGAAGGTAAAGTCGGTTCACCTGAAAAACCATTATCAGATCTAGGTCTGCTATCATACAGAGCTTATTGGTCAGATACTTTAATTGCTTTATTAGCTGAACATGGCAATGAAGTAACTATTGATGAAATAAGTTCGATGACTGCAATGACTACAACTGATATTTTACATACAGCAAAGACTTTAAATATTTTAAGATATTACAAGGGACAACATATTATTTTCTTAAGCGAAGAAATATTAGAAAAATACAATCAAATGAAAGCAAAGAATAGAAGAAGAATAACTCCAGCAAATCTGATATGGAAGCCACCTGTTTTCACAGCTGCACAATTAAGGTTTGCATGGTAGATTATATATAATGGATAAATAATTTTAGGGTAATGTTTTTTAAAATGAATGCATTTATAAATGGACAGATTTTATTAATATGTAAAGTTGATTATACATTTCATTAGTCAAATGGTAGAGGTTTGTTTCCTTTTTTATTCATCTGGGTAGCTGCAATTGCACTGGGTACTTTAATACCACAACAATCACCCCATGTAGAACTGATGTGAGCATGATCACAACACTCATCCTCATCATCGCCATGACTATGATCTTTAGGATCAGATACACCTTCAGGGCATGGTAAAAATTCACTGAAATAAAAATGTTGCATGATTGGTAATTTACTCAATACTTCTGCTTTATACATTTTAATCATACCTTCTGCAACTTTTGACCATTTTTTGACACCACTGATATCATCTAACATTGGAGAATGCCACCTTAACGATGTAGTAGTTTTAACTGAATTAATGAATGCAATACAACTAAAATATAAATACTTTTTTTCAAACATCTCTACAATTTCTTCATTATGAATGGAAAGTGGTTTTAAATGCTTGTGGGTAGCTAATTGGTAAGCACCAAATAAAAATGGTAAGAAGTGGTAATCATCCAAACCCCAAACACCATGAGAACCAGCAGGTTCAAGCCAATAAAGTGTTTCTAATTTTCTCATAATATGCATATATTCAATAAAAACTTTAAGTACTAAATTAGTAGCATCTCTCTCTAAATCAAATATTTTATATTGTTCAAGTCCATACAAGAAACAAATAAAGTTCAATTCATGACCTGACCCATAATCAATTCTTTGCTTATTACCCCATGATTCATTTAAATAAACGAATAATTGATCAATTTGTTCTTGAGTTAAAGTTTTAAAAGAATCTTGGATCAGTACCTTGGATTGTGCAGTTAGATCATCATAGAAATCTTTAAATTCTATCTTACCAAATCTAGTGACATTAGCATCCACGGTAACTGGATGGTTTTCAATAATGTCAATTACTTTTTGTAGAAGACCCATCATTTGAATAATTGGTTCACTAATAGGCTCACTATATTGTTGGTTCTCATGACCTTTAACAGATTCTGCTAACTTTGTAAGGAATTCAATAATATCTTGTTTGCTTTTAGATTGGTCCCAAAGTTGCATATCAGCAGCACTTAAAAGCCTCTTCTCAGGTAACATAGTATATATATATATATTCTAGGTCCTATATATATGTGATTGGACAACAGTTTACTTCAAAATATACTGATCAATCAATCATCAAAATGGTTCATTTAAAGGTAATCTTTTCATATTTTAACAATATAATATTCCGATGCGTTTAAAATATTGATATTTAAATTAAACTAAATATAACTATTGATATACATGAAATTAGTCTACATATCTGAATGATAAGGTAGGGAATGTGAATATTTAAATATTATTCAAATAGTTTTGAATCTGTGATTTCCAAGCTTGTTTTTCGAATAGATTTGGTATTGATTAACCTGCAAAATTCAAGTCAACGTTAGCGAATCCATATTTGGCTTTATTATCATTGTAAACCCTCTTTAATTCCTCTACATATAGACTATGATAGTGATCAATAGTTTCTTGTGACGGATTCAAATCTTGCTTTTCTACATAGATTGGTCTACCCGTAACTAAAGTAATTGGTGTTCTGTATGGTAATAATCCAAAATCGTAATTGAACATACTACGTGCATAAAAGAGTGGGATTGTAAATCCATAGGTTTCTTTTAACCATAATTGAATTTTTCTAAGGAATGAACCTTCTTTGGTCTCTAAAATATTATAAGCATTAGTTTCACCAAATGCAAAAACTGGTACTAAAGAGGTATTTCCTGTTACAATAGCTAACTTGATAAACCCTTTCCTTCTATTTATCACTATATCATTCTTATTTGCTAAACTTAATAATGATTCCATAGCACCACCAACAACAATACAAATGGATTGATTATTTTCCAACACTTTTAATGCATTTTTTTTGGATACTGATGTAATTCCTAATGCTAACAAGTAATCTCTATAAATTGGAATATGGAACTGTGTTACTAATGTCATCAAAGATGCATGAATACCGGGGAAATGTTTAGACCAACCTGCACCTTCTGTTGCAAATGCACCAAATGCACCTAAGGCTCCCACACCATGTGGATGATATCCAAAGATATATCTTGGCCCAGTCTGTTTATGTTCCTGATTAATACCCACCCATTTTTTAATCTTGAACACATAAGTTGTTGGCCAAAGACGAATCTTCCAAGTATTTTGTTCATGTAAACTTGTGTCATTAATATCAAAAGTTGGCTGTAAATCAACAGTTTTAACAATTGTAATTGGGAAAAACCCACAGTACTCTTTCCAAATAGGCAATGATCTAAACCAAGGAGAATATCTTTTTACTACTTTACCATTTGCAGGAGTTCTATCGGTGAAGTAATAAATCAGATATGGTATTGTAAATATCCAAAGTAATGGAAATGCAATAAATATCAAAGAAGCCATAATAAAGATGAACAAAGTAGTAACATGCCAAGCAACGGCTAATGTTTGTCTTCTTCTTAACAACGGTGTTTCCACAGCACAACAACTTTCCAATTCAGGTTTCTTCTCAAAACTCATCATCTCTTTTTTCACTGTATCAGCCACCTTCTTCACTACCATGACCATTGTCACTGTACCACACACTCTATACACTCTTGATAACTCTTCAAGTTCCCATTTAAAACCATAGTCTTTATATATCAACCACTTATCTTTAATAATCTTGCGATGACTCCCTGTGGGAAGAAGTTTCTTAATTGATCATGCCACTACGAGGCAGATCAATTCTCATGGTGGGAAGTATCTACAAAACTGTAGTTTGCTTAAAAGACAAGATTCTGACACTAAACCAATACACATCTATAACGAAGAGATACAAGAATTAATTGTAATTGTACATTTCTTGCCCTTATAGTGTTGTAACTCAAGCATTGAGGCTCTCTTCTCAGATGCGGTGCAGTCACATGACAGCACAGATTCATCGATTGTGAATTCAATAAAACAGATATCAGACTAAAACTTTCTTAAATTACAAGAGTTATACCACATCTATCCTTAGATACTAAATCAGTAACCATATATACACCCTAATACCTTCAAATAACTACCAATTGATTGTCCCATCACTTTCTTCCCCCAGAGGCAATCCTTTAATATTAAGCGAACTTTGCTATCGGATTGACCTTTGTGAGCTTTTGGAAAGGGGCAATTACTATATAAGAAGGAGGATTGTTATTATTGTTGTATTGGTTCACTTGGAAGAGCACCAGTCATATCTTAGCTGTTATTGCCGTTTTTTATTTGGAAGACAGACCTAGCAGTTGAGTGTAGAACTATAATATACCATATTCCGTCGTTATCATGATGTTACAATTATCCAGTTTAGTGCCATTAGCAATTTTGCTATTAGGTAGTTTGAATCCAGTTGATGCTAAAGTACACAAGGCCAAGATTTTCAAGAGAGATTTGGCTGAAGAAATTAAAGAGATTAGTTATGAACAACAGGTCGCTCATTTGGGTGCTAAATATTTAAATATGTTTGAAAATGCAAACCCTGAAATTGTATTCTCTAGAGAACATCCTTTTTATAAAGCTAGTGGTGGTCATAATATCCCATTATCTAACTATTTGAATGCTCAATACTATTCAGATATTACTTTGGGTACCCCACCTCAAAAGTTCAAAGTTATCTTAGATACAGGTTCCTCCAACTTATGGGTTCCAAGTTCCGATTGTAATTCTTTAGCTTGTTATTTACATGCTAAGTACGATCATGGCAAATCTTCTTCTTATCAAAAGAATGGTACTAGTTTCTCCATCCAATATGGTTCTGGTTCCATGGAAGGTTACATTTCTCAAGATACTTTGACTATTGGTGATTTAACTATTCCAAAACAAGATTTCGCTGAAGCTACTGCTGAACCAGGTTTGGCTTTTGCTTTTGGTAAATTCGATGGTATCTTAGGTTTGGCTTATGATACTATTGCTGTCGACAAAGTCGTTCCTCCATTCTACAATGCTATGAACCAAGGTTTGTTAGATGAACCAAAATTCGCTTTCTACTTGGGTGATGCCTCTAAAGATAAAAATGCTGAAGGTGGTGAAGCTACTTTTGGTGGTATCGATGAATCTAAGTACACCGGTAAAATCACTTGGTTACCAGTTCGCCGTAAGGCTTATTGGGAAGTTAAATTGAACGGTTTAGGTTTAGGTGACGAATATGCTGAATTAGAAAACCATGGTGCTGCTATTGATACCGGTACTTCTTTGATTACTTTGCCATCTGGTTTAGCTGAAGTTATCAATGCTCAAATTGGTGCCAAGAAGTCTTGGAGTGGTCAATACACCATTGAATGTGACACTAGAGATTCTTTACCAGATTTAACTTTCAATCTGGACGGTTACAACTTCACAATTTCTGCTTACGACTATACTTTGGAAGTTTCTGGTTCTTGTATCTCCGCCATTACCCCAATGGACTTCCCAGAACCAGTTGGTCCAATGGCTATCATTGGTGATGCCTTCCTACGTAAATACTACTCCATTTACGATTTAGGTAACAATGCTGTTGGTCTAGCTAATGCTATCTAATTTTAACTTTTACAAAAAAAGTATATACATAGTTACAATGTTGTTCTTTTCATTCATTTCAAATAACTGTTGACAATCTAACAACTTTTTACTATGCTCCTTTATTTCATTTTATCTTATTCTATTCTATTCTATTTTATATCTTCTTATACTCAATCAATAATTATACTAAAAATACAACAACCAGCAAAACAGTACATGGTACAATTAACTATAAACTAGTTATCATGCTAATGCTCAACAATATAGTAATACCTTAATTAGTAGTAAGAATCGGTATTATCATTGGAAATTCCATTATTGACAAATTTCCTAATTAGGAAAAATCTCGAATTTTATTCAAGATTTGGAAAGATTTCACTGCAAGGAACCCAATGAACCATCTCACAGTTCACTGATAAGCTTACCAATGGAGATGGGTTATCCTAAATTTGAGTTGATTAACTTACTCATATATAATTAAATTAAATTCTGTTTGACAGCTTATTTAGGTGGGTTTCTTTAAATTTCTGTTGCAAGACAAATAGTATAATAGCAATTGAGAATTATGATAGAAAAACGCAGTCCCAAAAGAGCTTCAAGAGTGAGCTCCAATTTAGGGAGTAACAATAGCCATAATATGACAAATATATTACCACAATCACCTTCTGTTAGGTCAAGATCCTCTTTTTCAAACTTAGGAAGGGCACGTTTAAGTTCTGGTTCTATTTCTACTACTAGTAGTAGAAACAGCTCTCCAGTTCGTTCAGTATCATCTAGATCAGACCCATTTAGTCGTCCAGGTAAAGTTCATTTAACAAGGAATAACAGCACTGGAAGTAGTTCCCAACAAAAACATGAATCATACACTGGTAATATATCCGTTACAATTAGACCCAAACCTTCTTTACCAAATGAAAAAGATGCTTGGTTTGTCATAAATAATAAGACAATTATGAATCATGAAGTAGGAGAATTTCATTTTGATGATGTGTTTACTCCAGAGAGTAGTAATTTAGAAGTATATCAAAAAACTTGTAAACCACTAATCGATAAATTGATGTTAGGTTTTAATGCTACTGTTTTTGCCTATGGTATGACTGGTTCTGGTAAAACTTTTACAATGACAGGTACAGAAGATAATATTGGTTTGGTACCATTATCTGTATCATATATGTATAGTAAAATAATGGAGGAGTCATTGAGTGGCGAGAAGAGATTTGAAACTTTGATATCTTATTTGGAAATTTATAATGAAAAAATATATGATTTGTTGGATATTGAATCTGCAGGTACAACAAAAGTGGTATTAGGAACACCAACAAGGTTTTCTTCAAGTAGTTCCACAACTTTTGGTGCGAGCTCTGATTCTCCTGAACTGAGGATTAGGGATGATTCGAAATATGGTATAAAAGTAGTTGGTTTAACTGAGAAAAGATGTACTTCTAATGAAGAATTACTCAGGTGGATTAAGTTGGGTGATAGAAACCGTAAAACTAGTGAAACAGATTATAATGCTAGAAGTTCTAGATCTCATGCAATTGTTCTTATACGTTTAATAGCTACCGATTTGAAAGATGGATCTTCTATTACCAGTACCTTGTCACTCTGTGATTTAGCTGGTTCAGAAAAGGCTACTGCTCAACAAGAAAGAAGAAAAGAAGGTGCATTTATTAACAAATCTCTGCTTGCATTGGGGACTGTTATTTCAAAATTGAGTGCAGAATCTCAAAACCAAAATAAAAATAACCTTTCAAATAGCAATCCTTTGGAAAATAACAGTCATATACCTTATCGTGATTCCAAATTAACCCGTATTCTACAGCCAGCATTGAGTGGTAATAGTATTATAACTACCATTTGTACTGTTGATACAAGAAATGAAGCATCTACTGAAAGTGTTAACACATTAAGATTTGCTTCTAGAGCTAAAAATGTGTCTTTACATGTAAGTAAAAAACATACATATAGATCATCTGATTCAAATGAAGAAAAGGACAGACTTATCGAAAGTTTACAACAAGAACTTGAAGAACAGAGGAGACAAATGTCTCTTATGGATAACAATATATTTGGACTGCAAAGACCACCTCCTCCATTTTTTGGTGAACAGTCTCCATTAAGAGAAAAACATAATACCACAAGTAACAGCTATGATCCTAATATTGCATTGCTACACAGTGAAAATAAAGTTTTAAAATTTAAGTTAGAACATTGCCAAAAGTTACTGGATAAAGATACCGTAGAGTTACAAGATAGTGCCCTAGTGGAAATTGTTGAGATGTTACCAGTAGAAGTAGGAACTATGTTAGAAACAAAAGTACAGGGATTAGAATCACAATTGAGACAATACAAATTATATACAACAGATCTAGAAAATAAGTTGAAAGGTGAAGAAAATAATTTACTTCAAAATAATATGTCAAATAATAATCAAATATTTAGTGTACCTCAAAGGATACCGTCAAATAATAGTGATATTTCCATGAAAGATATGGAAGAAGAAGTTAATGATATCAATGAAGTTATTAATAATAAGAATCTAGAAATTCAAGAATTGAAGAAACGTCTCGAAAGAAAAGATAAAATGATTGAAGCATTACAGAGTGCTAGAAGATTGAGAGATCGTGCTTTGAAACCTTTAGAAGATAATATCACCGTTTCTGAAGAATCAGGATCTGCGAAACAGATAACTCAATGGTGAAATCATAGATAAAAATAATAGTACATAGACTTTCTAATAAAATATTTCTATTTCTATAAAAAAATAATGACCTCTCTTGAGCATGACTAAACAATCATATTTATAAATAATAATGCAAATTTTTGTAATTAACCATCAATGTCATAGCTAACTCTTATTTTCTTGGCTTTTCCATCATTCTGAACAGGATCTACCAAGTCAACTATGTTATTAACAATGTCAGTTTCATCATCAACTGCTTCATTGTAATTAATTAAAGCATCTCCCCACATACACATTATACCTTTCATATACCCATTTTGTTTTACATAAACTACTTTACATTTTGCATTAACACCTAAAAGTTTCCTTGTTGTTCTTGCTAATTGACTTAGATTGGAATTTTTTGGCAGAAACAATATTATGTTCTTAGATACTGTCAACATACCTCTTAAAAGTTCTGTGATACCTATTGGTAGCAGAGAATTCTCTAGATCATATTCATCTTGGTTCAAATATTGTGGTCCTCCCCATGGTGGAGATGCAAACACACAATCTAGTTGTAATTTAGCAATTTTTCCTTTAGCTACAAGATCTGGCCAAGAGCCTTGCTTTAACCATAATCTATCAGCCACATCATAAGTCTTGGCATTTTGATAAGTACAGTATAGATGGTCCATAGACAGATCCACACCATATACTTTGGGGAAAATCTTAGCTAGTTGAATAGTATTACCACCACCACCACAGAAGACATCCATTATTTTTGTAGCATTGGGCAGACATGCTTTTATAAACCTAGCAATGAAAACTGCAATAAGCTCAGGAGTGACGCTGAACCACAACTCATGGGTCATATAAATGGGGTTACTATTGATCTTAGAAAACAAATTATGTTTAAATTTCCAATACTTTTGCATTTCACGTTCTTTTAACGGTTTTCCAACATCAATTAAATATTTATTCTTCTTGAACAGTTTTTTCAATTTCTTGTACTCTTTCTTATGCTTTCTTCTGGTAATATGCAGAAAATGAGATGTATCTGAAACTGACCCCTTCATATTCACACCAATAAGCCCACTTAGTCTGCTACTATATACTACTATCAATTATCCAATATAGTATGATATAAAGCTCATCTCATCTTTAAATTGAAACTTTTCATCTTTAATGCCTTAAAAGCGAAATTTGGAAATTTAATTATTATAAATCTATTTAATATTTGTAAATTTGTGTTTTAAGTGAGAATAATCTGTATAATACAGTGATAAAGTAGTATAAATAGAACTATAAACGTTTTAATATAGTTTCAGTAGAACACTGTATTTTTTTCAAATTTAAAATAAGTGTTTTAGTTTGTGAAATATTGAAATTAGTATCTGTGTGATTCATTTAATAAATAATAAGGAGATAATTTTTTTTTCAGTCCCTTCCATTTGTTTGAAGTCTTGAAATGATGATAACAATGATAAGAGGGATACGCACGAATGCACATATTAGTGGGAAGAACCTACTCAGTGGTGGACTCCAGTCTCTCAGGTATGAGTCGTCATTTACATTTCTAAACAATCAATCTTTATTACGGAAAACTGATGTTAAACAAACCAAAGCCAAGAATAGTAATAGTGAAGATGCATTAAAACTTGAGAATAGTTCCGAAAATAGAACAAGCCAACAATTGTTGGCTTTGAATGCTAACAAAGAGTCATCAAGAGGTAAAATAAAAAACTTATCAGACAAATCACAAGTTGTTAAATCACCAAAATTAGATTATTCGTGGTTGCCAAAGGTTCCATCAACTCAAAATTTAAACAAGAGGGATATAGCTACGAAAGTTTTATATTCTGGTTATAGACCAATTTTTATGAACAATGCAAGCACTAATGTCAAACAAAACGGACCTAATAATATGAAAAACAATAATAACAGTTCATTTTATGAATTTGCAATGAAACTAGATGAGTTCAGTGAACCATCTCCATGGATGACTTCAGCTACGGGGCTGGAAACTTACAATGAATGGGATCACATTCCAGCAAATGTAATCAAAAATTTAAAACCATTCCAATTACATGGAAAGAAAGATGTAATCACAGAAGGAGTTACAGATAAAGAAACTGTAAAGAAGATGAGACAGCAAATCTTAATGAAGGAAAAGGATAAACTGATCAACAGAAGTAAAGGTAGAAAGAAACCAATCTTGAGTTTACTAAAACTAATCAAGCAGATAAAGAACGATTAATTATTCTACCTTCACTTCCACCACCATCACTAAGTTTGCATGTATCATAAACCAATAACATCGTATCCTCACTAGGAATAACTAACCCAAACTATTTTCATATACATAAACTTCTATATATATATTCTATCAAACAATAAATACAACAATATACTTAGATTCAATCCCTTCTCCACGAATAAACTTCGCAAAGGACTACAAATTTCTTCTTAATACACCATCATCACCACAGAAGACACATCGATTGATTATCACCATCCAAATCCATTGCCTTGCTCTCTAAATACATATTTGGACCCTGTCAAATTTTCCAAAAACTTAAACGACAGCTTAATTACCGTTCCGAAACTGCTTTTAACAGTGTCGAAACCTTATATAAGAAGATGTTAACCAAAGTTATTGCAATTAGTAAGAGTTGTTTGTCATTTTGCAAGTGTTGGCAGTGTAAGGTGTGCTATGGGAGGTGTGAGTGCTGGTATGGAGAATATGATCGATGTGGTGCCGAGTCTTGGGCCCAGTTGTACTGCTTATGAGATGACTAGAGATGTGTCTAGGGTCTTTGATACGACGAATGTGGATATGGAACCATTGGCTAAATTAGAAGAAATCGAGCAACTTCATATTGTTTTACGTGGGAATAATGACAAGCAACTTTCGACTGGCTCGAAAGTTATCTTGTTGTTGTCGAAACAATTGAATGAACTTAATGCAAATGTTATTGATATTTATGATATCATTGGAATTCAATTGAAGAAGGAAGTAATACGTTGCATTCATTTATGTATGATGAATGATTCCGCTAACATTGATTTGTTTTACACTCATGTGGATTTGAAATTATTTGTGAATTTTATTGAACGATTATTAGTTACTGAAGATTTATTTCAATTGGATGTCGTAAATAAATTATCTTTCCAAGTATTGACATTATTGAAATTTATATTAGCAAATAAAAATTTTGAGAAAGAAAAATTGTTACAGATGGTGTCATTCATTAGGAAACCCATTGTTTCCAAATTATTCAGTTCAATTAATAGTTATTTGCATGAACCAGAAATTGCTATTCTTTGTACTGAGATTTTGTTAGAGATAAATACTATTCAACCTCCAATATTTTTAATTGATGAGTTATTGTTTTTAGCTCATTACATTCAGAGTTCATCCAACTCATTAATAAATCTAAGTTCTTCCCCTGGAGATCTTACTGATTATGAAGAGGAAGATTTAGTCGATAAATTAATTACGAATTTAGTTGACTGTTTAGCAACAACAATATATGCAGCCAAATCAATTGACCTATCTCAAAACCAATCCTCTATTTCAAAAATTCAAATAGATTTATTGACAGCATTGAATAGGTTAGAAGCAAAGGATTATCAAAATAAATTACATGTCACAAGAAAAATATTTTCTATTATTTATTGGGTTTCATCAAATGAAACTTATAATAATTTTAAAGAAAGGCAATTGTGTGAATATACTATAACAAACCCAGAATTTCCTTTTTTAAACAGTGCTGCCTTTATTATTTTAAGTAATGATATTAAAAGAAATAATGGTTCTGTTAGTGATCTGTTAATTAAAATTCCATTATCTCAGTTAATTAGAGCAACTTTGGATTTTGTCGATGAGAATCATATTTTTGGATTTTTAAAATTATTCGAAGTGATTATCAATTATTGTGATTACGCTAGTTTGAATGATGATGATGTTTCCCAATTGATAAAACTTTTAATATTTGCTAAAGATTTTGAAAATGTTTCTCAAAGGATTAAAATAATGAACAAATCTATATTTTCAAAATTAAAAGCAGAATGTCCAAACTGTAGCTCAAAAGGTATTTTGACAAGATGTAGCACTGGCTGCTATTTATCTGTCATTTTACAACATCGTATTGGCTATATTTCTTCATCACTTTTAGAAAAACTTTCAATATACCATCAAAAATCGTCCAATGAAGTGATTATTAACTTATGGAATGTAACTTTTCAAAAGTTACATTTAATAAACTTTAATGATACTGATTCTGTATCATTATGCTATTTACAACAATTGTTCAATACAATTTTAATAGTTTTAAACAAGTTCGAACTGGAATGGGTTGAAGAAAATGTCCTTATAAGCCATTTCCAAAAGGAATTGGGTATAATTATAAGAATTAAATGTACAATGTTTGATGGTTTGTTATCATCAAATATTGAATCAATTATAAGGTTAATTACTGCTTTAGAACAAAGAAAGGAATCAGTCTGTGACGATGGATGTCGTATCTTCCACGCTCATCCACCTTTTAACACCAATTAAAAACGGGGAAGATCTAGGCTAAAGAAACCAATTAACAAAAAATACTCACCCACTTGTAGATTAGATATTTATAGAGTAATTAATTATACAATATCATACATTATTCATTACCAATTGGTATAGTCATCACTCCACACGCCACTATAAGCTTGTTTGTATGCAATCGGAATTTGATTAGCCATCGCAAAGCAATCATATAAGAAGCTCTGTACAATGATATCTTTAAATGTTGTATAGATGGTATTAAAAAATCAACTAAAAATTCTGTCAAGTGGTTATAGTGATATTGAATACTGTGTGATTATGTTTGACAGCGATTCTTGTGAATTATTAGGTCCTGTGTCGATTACAATCCAGGTTGCCCTTGGAGCCATTGCAATTAGTTCCTTATTGATAAAGAGGAACTATGAACATCCTAAAAGGAAACTTATTGTCTGGTGTTATGATGCTGGTAAACAAGTAAGTGGGGCTTTAGGTATACATTTCCTTAATCTGGGATTAAGTGTTATTAAGAGAAGAAAGAATCATTTGGTGAAGCAATTAGTTCAATTGGTTATATTAAGGGATGTCACTACTATTGTCAATAATAACGATAGTGATGATGATGACCAATGTGACTGGTATTTTTTGAATTTACTGTTAGATACTACGATTGGTATTCCTATTCTGTGGTTAGCCTTTACCATTATTGAAAACACATGTCTTTATTTCAAGATTGATAATATAGAAAGTGGGAACTACTTTCCACACAAAAAAAACAGGAAATTCACTGAAGACTCAGATGAACACAAGCCATTATTTAGCGCATTCTTAAAGCAATTGACTGTGTTCACTAGTGCTTTGGCTGTTATGAAAACTATCATTTTTATTATACTAAATTATTTTGAAAATTTTGGATACTGGTTTGCTAATCGTATGCTTGGATGGTCAGATCCATGGCCTAACTTCCAACTATTCCTCGTTATGTTCGTGAGTCCTATTTTACTAAACTGTTTCCAAGTCTTCTGTGTCGATAATATCATTAAATTGCCTTCCGACTACATCACATTACAAAACTCTGAGAATTTTGAGCCTTCTTCATTAAATGGTGGTATCCTGCCAGTTACAAACGAACCAACCAGCTATAGCGGTAGTAGCTCATCGAGCAGTAACACAGGCTCCAATCTACTACCAAAACATTCTAGGGATGGTAACACAAATTATGGTGCTATATAGCTACTATTCAAATTAATCGTTGCATTGAATCAGAAAGTATTGTAACTTTCGAACCTAGGTCCATCTCAACCAAATACGAAAACAACGATAAATCCACATGCATGGAATACATTTACTAACGGGTACAGGATGTTAAATTTTTGAAATCAAAATCAAAAATCAACCTGCCATCTCAGCTCATCATTTTATTGCAACACTGCAACTTCAGAAAATTCGTCATTAACTCTTTGTTCACCATTATCTAAACTACTCTCATTACTGTACTCACAACTGTTCAAGATCAAGATCTCACCACAGCTGTTTAGTGCTGGATCAAAAAGTTTTTGGTGATTTTATCATCGTGTTAAAAAAGACATCAAAAATTTTTTGAAACGCGAAATACACGAAAATGTTGACTAAGAAACTATCGTAGAAATGATGGAAATTTATCAAATAATTCAATGTAAGATGGATCAAGAGATGTGTACCCTACATTTACTTAAGCACATTACATTCTAATAGGAGCAACAGGCAATTATTAATATTCAGGAATTAAAATTATTGAAAAATATCTGATATTTTCGTGTAATTTTTGGTGGGAAAAGTTATTAATACACCAAATTAAATTAATTTAATTAATGGCGGAGAATGATTTGGTACAAGCCACTTTTGAAGTGATTATATAAAAGCAAATTGGTTTTCTTTGTAATCGTTCTCTTTCCATTGCATGTATATGCTTTCATTTCAAGAACTTTTGGTATTTCTATTTAATCTTTTCTTAGGAAACCAGTAATATTTAACTCGATTAAGATACTATATCCTAATAAAAAAACTCTGAGCCAGATATAATAGGTCTCGTCCATTCATTTTTACACATATATATTTTTTCATTTACCAAATTTAATCGTTTTAAATACCCGAATAACAATTCACTGTTCATTATTTTAACTATGATTTCTACCAATACTTTATCATTATTTTTTATGTTGATTTCAATGGTTTTCGCCAAAGATCTTTTCAACAATGCTACCAACATCGATATTGATGCTTTAGCTGCTGCTGGTGACGTTGCTATCTCTAATGCTGCTACCACTAGTGCTGTTGCTGTCACCGCCGCTGGTACTGTCACTTTGGCTCCTTCTTATTCAGTTGAACCATCTTTGACCACCATCACTTACAGTGATGATACTACTACCATGTATGTCACTTCGACTGTTTACAACACTATTTGGTACACTTCTTCTGATGCTGCTAGTGTTGCTGCAGCCGCTGCAGCTGCTAAGAATGTTGTTGCTGAAGCTGAAGCTGAAGCCTCTACTACTATCACTGCTGGTTCCAACCAAATCGTTTTAGAAGATGGTTCCTCCACCACTTCTACATTCACTTCTACTTTGAAAGTTACCATTACTGCCGGTGTTGCTGCCATGAACAAAGAAAAGAACGGCCTTTCTTACGCTACTTTGTCCAATTATTATAGTAACTCCACTGTTTTAACTTCTTCTGCCAATGAATGTGCCCCAGTAACTCAATACGTTACTGTTACTGCTGAACCAGAAACTCAATTAGTTACCGTCACTGCTTCTCCAGAAACTTTATACGTTACTTTAACTGTTAACGGTACCACCAACGGTACTGCTACCAATTAAAAGTACAATCATTCACTCTCCTAGTCATAGCAGATCCACACACCACATTTGCATAAGACTTCCAAGCACATATGTCTAAAGACAATCAATAAAATAAAAATAAATGATAATAACGTCAATTAAAATCATTGATATATAATTCTATATAACTGATATGTAACATTAGCTAGAGACTTTGCTCAAATTTTATAAGTTATCTCATTAACCTATCTACTCTTCTTCAGTATCTACGCTACAAACCCTCTATCGATAGTAACTGTACCATTAATTCCACATATATCTGATCATTGATAGTAATAACCTTTAAGCTTTTATCATATTTAAGGCGACTTGGAAATTTTAGCGAAGTTTGCTATTTAGAATACACTAAATTGAGTAAAACTGGCATTTAAACAGGTTAATAATTGTATTAGCAAGAGGTTTTACAGAGGGAACAGCTATTGCAGTGGCAGATACAAGGTATGGGAATAGTATAGATGTCTAAAAGGGTTCAGAAACTGGAATCCAAAGTATTGGACGTTTTGAAATCGCAAATTTACACCGTTTCTTTGAGTTCAGCGGTTAGAGAAGTTTTACAAAATTCAGTAGATGCTAATGCTAAAAATGTTACAGTGGTCATTGACATCGAAAGAATGAGATTTATAGTTCATGATGATGGTGATGGTATTTTTCCTGATGATTTGAATAACCTTGGAACCAGGAATTTTACTTCGAAATTAATTAAAATTGAGGATTTGAACAAGATATCAAGTTACGGTTTTAGAGGTGAAGCATTGTATAGCATTTCAAATGTGTCACATCTGACAATAGGTTCGAAGACAACTGAATATAACTCCACCTGGTGTAGAAAATTATCTAAAGATGCTTTTATGTTAGATGAAGGAATCAATATGGATGATCCAAATTTTAGAATTACACCAAGAGGTATTAATGAAAAAGGAACAACTGTTTTAATGGAGGATTTATTTTATAATTTACCTGTTAGAAAATACCTGGCAAATGATGTTACTATACATGATATAGTGCGACCACTGAAAGATGATATCTTTCAAATTTCCGTGTTTCATCCTGATGTAAGCATATCCGTTTCTGTTATTGAGAAAGGAGGTAAAATAAAGGAAAAATTTACATGTTCTAAGACTGTAGTATCTTCCAAATACAATACTTTAACTTTTTCATTTAGAAATATCTTTGGTCCTGTGGTTCCAAATAATACTTTTAAAAGAATTGGTATTTCTTTCAGAGATTTTAAAGTTGAAGGAATTATATCCAAAGTAGCCACCTCCTCCAAACATATGAAGTTTATCTATATGAATAAACGTAGGTATGTGGATCCAACAATATTGAAATCGATTGATAAATTATGTCAGAATGCTGGGTTCGGTTATAACTCAGTTGTTAACAATTCTCCAACTAAAAACATTAGGAAACCTTATTCAAAATATCCTGTTCTTGTATTAGACATCAAATGTCCTTTGAAAATTAGTGATTACCTTCAAGATCCAACAAAAAATATTTTACAACCAACCAACAAACAAATAATTGAACCATTAATCATTAAGGTGATTGAAAGTTTTCTTTCATTTCAAGGTTACCTTAATAAGTCATCCAATGTTACTGATGAAGAAATTAATCAACATTTGAAATCTGAAAATAATGAGAGTCAGTTTCCGGTTACACTTTCTAAATCTTCTCTCAATTCAATATTTACTTCAAAATTATCGATGGCTAAAATTCAAATCAAAGAATTGGAAGGTAGATTCTCAACTGCCTCAAAAGATGGCATCATTAAAAAACCTGTATTCAAGCCCATGCGAAAACAAACAGTTGATTATGGAAAAGCTATTGAATCTCTTAAAATAAATGAAAGGTTAACAACGATACGTGATTCTGCATTGGATATTAAATCTTTAACTACTCTAGATCAAAATAAGTTAGGAAATATCACTGAATTTAATTTTAAAGGTTCTCAACTTTTAGATTGTGAAATAATTAATCAGATAGATGATAAGTTTCTATTATTAAAGTTGCCAGTAACACAATGGAATCATACCCCAAAATTATTCATACTAGATCAGCATGCTTGTGATGAGAGAATCAAGTTAGAGACATATCTAAAAGAATTTTTGATTTCTGTTTTGACTAATACTATTTCTAAACAGACAGTTGATTTCTCGATTGAGATAGATGCTAATTATGAAAGTTTATTCAAATATTACAAGAGAGAATTTGCATGTTGGGGTATTATATATGAAATATTGGTTGATATGGATAACAAACCTTTTTTAAATTTAACTCAAGCTCCCGATATATTTGTTGAAAGAATTAAAGGTGATATAGCTTACATTAAAACTGCCCTTTTACAACATGTTAATGATCTCAAATCTTTTAAAAAGCTTCCTCAAGTTCAAGTAAAACTGTTTACTGATGGTCAAACTATGAGTAACGATTTTAACTGGTGGAAATATTTCATCAATATCCCTGTTCTTTTAATGGAATTATTCAATAGTAAAGCTTGTAGGTCAGCTATTATGTTTGGTGATAAGTTGTCCAAGAGTGAATGTTCGATATTAGTAAATTTATTGTCTTCTTGCTATTTACCATTTCAATGTGCCCATGGAAGGCCATCAGTATTTCCAATTACAATCCTTGAAGAGCCAAAAACTAGTATTTTGGACCAGCAATCATCTTATTTATCAGGTTATCATATTGACTATCAATTTGATGCTTAAAGTTTCTTTTGTATTTTTAAAAAATGCATTTACTAAATAAATTTGTTATTTAGGTTATATATTCAAATCAAAGCTATTATTTATAATCCTAGATCTACAATTTGATTCCTAATATGGTTAAATTGAAATGCCACTAAAGCATTATCAGTCAATAATTGAGTTGCTTCATCCACTTTACTCATCTGAAGTAGAACTTTCAGTAATAGCAAAAGAACTTCAGATGAATGAAGAGGATTCTTACTATGATATGTTTTATCTACCATTTTCATAATTGTAGGAACACCTCTCACTCCAATGTCATTTGCCAATAAAATATTGATATTTTCAAAATCCAACTTTAACTTCCAATAAGGATCTACATTCTCATCGTTCAGTTCTGAAGTTAAGTTCTCCATCGCCACTTCATAGTTTCCATCTTCAATTAGTTGTCTTATTTGAAGTAATCGTATCTTCATTAATTGTCCATGTGTCAATTTTGGAGATCCAATTTTAGCTATCACATTTTCTACTAATTCTTTATCCTTTCCAATATTCGAAAAAGCATTATCAATTTGTTTATCAAGCTCATTATCTTTTGTTGTAGATAAATTTGAGTATACAGATGCTAACGACTCATAACCAAAATATTTCCAAAATTTAGAATAAAAATTACTAAATGAGTTCATATCATTAATGTCTTGAAAATTTTGAAGAGCAATGGTCATATATTTGAAAGAAGATTCCATTATCTCACTTGCTGCAGTATTGTTCTCGATTTTTAGAAGAGCTTCAAATTTATAAGCATTTTCAAAAACAGAGGAGCTTTCATTATCTGAACATGATTTTAGGTATCGCACAACTTGACTGATGGTAACTTGGAAATTGGGTGCATATTCTGGATGATCTTCAATAAAATTTACAACCCATATCATAATAAGATTTAAAATAGTAGTATCTTTGTATTCTCTAGCGACTTTCGTAGCTTCTTTGTAAGCATCTATAGCTGATGTACAGTTATGGAAATATGAATAGAATGTACCTAGTCCAAGCAAAGAAATGTGGAAATAATTATCACCATTTTGCGTTAACATGTAATCAAAATAGTTATGCAAAGAATCTAAAGCTTCTTGATAACAATTTTTTTGAAGAGCTAAAAGATATTCGAGAATATAAATTGAAGGAAATTTAGTCAAATCGTTAAGGGCAATATTTGAAATAATGCTTTCTATATTGGCAGTATCTGACTTATGCAATTTTGTGAGAGAAAATATCTCCCAATTTAGTATAGATTGGAAATGCTCATGCGATACCATTGTTCCTTTTTGTGCATCAGATACCAATTTTTTTCCTGCGTATTGCATGTATAAAATAATTTCAATATCATCATCAATTCTATTATTGTTTTTAATGGTTGGGAAATTGTAGGGTTGAGTATTTTGAATGACACGTTTACCCACTTGAAAGTGTTCTAAACTATCCCTATATGAATTTAAATTGTCCCATAATTGCTTTTTATCATTAAAATCGCCAACGTTATACCTTGTAATACACCTTTGAACATACATCCCTAAGAAACTTGATTTGATAATTTTCTTACAATTTATACCATTTTTTGAACTTCTAGCCTCTCTATAGTTTTTAACTAAACAATTCCGTTCCAAATCTTTTAATATCAGAGATATAACATCCAATCCATCGATAGCCATCATCATCGATATTATTTTGGTGAATAATAATTCTTGGTCAATATCAATAAAATACATTGCCAAATCATTTATAAAGGGTAAAATTGGTTTCCTAAGATTATGTAATTCCACATTCTCTTGCATAATTGGGTTAAACTCCTGTGTTGGTATACTTGGAGTAATTAAGGTTAAGAATATTTCCATAGGAATCTTAACATCATCATCAAAGCAATAATGATAGATCAATAACAAAACAGCAACATCATAGGGACTAACCGAACAAGTTATACTCAACTGATGACTGTTCATCTTAGTAGCACCACACTCGACACCTCTATCCACACATATAACTTCATTTAAACCATTTTAATTAAAACATCGAAATATCTATACATTTGTGTTTTTAACACATAAAATTTCTGATATTGCCCTTAACAAGCATATTTTGAAAAATTATTCAAATAGTAAAGGTATATAATGAGTGTTATTATTCGTTATATATTCAAATATACATGCTATATACTGCCTATTCCAAGTACCTGTATGATGTTAAGACCATAGCTTTGTTAGGTAGTCTACCAGGAACTGGCATTAAGATACGTAATTTTTGTCTTTTTTCATTAACTTCTGTAATCAAACCAAAACCTAAAGTTGGTGCTTTTTGCACTTCTAATTCGTTCTGTTTCCTATCAGCATAGGATATTGCCACTAGAGCATGTTGTAGATTGCTTGGGTTGATCTCCACTGGGAGTAGTTGTATTGGAGAGGTTTCTATTGATTCTTCAGATGATTCCATTAAGTTTTTAGGTTTCCAAACAGTAATATCTACATAATCAACACCAATAGTATATGGACTTAACACGGTAGAAAAACTACCATAAAAGTATTCTCTGATTGCAGCTCTTTGTAAAGATCTCTTGAAGACATCATCTGTGGGTATTACACCACTTAAGATCGGTAGTCTTATAATTTCATTATTAATTATTGGTCCTAAAATTGTATTAATTTTTTCCATAATTTCACTATTTTCATCACATAACACTACTGCATTAGTTACACCAAATAATTTAACTGCTGTTGTTAATTCAATCAAATCATCACTCATATTGGAAATTGGAGGAGTATTTATAATACACCCAGATCTATGAACTAATGTGTCATTTTGTAACCTTTGTTTGACAGATTGTGATAATTGATCCATGACATCCAAATATAAGTCTCTGTTTTCTCTAATATCTTCCAAACCAAATGTTTTCAATAGAGGTTGTTTGCTATGATATTCTGTAGCACCACTTGTCATACTTTGACCCCAAATACTAGATTGTACATCTAAAATATCAGAAATAGGAGTAGCTGTTAAACAACCAGGAGGAGAAAATATTCCTTCTAAAGAATTCAAATTGATAAACATTGGTTGATAAGATTTATATTTAATGGCATAAGAACATAATGTTCTGGATAAAACAGTTTTACCTGTATTTGTTTCACCAATAATCATTAATTTTGGGCCATCAAAACTTGAAGCTCTCATTCTTTCCAATGCAAAATGAAGATTGTAAACGTATTTAGAGGTAACATTCTGATTAATGTCTAATTTCGTTTCAGATAATTCAGAGCATCGCCATTCAATTTCAACATCTTCCACTGCAAGTATAGAAAACTTATAATTTTGGAAAGTATATTCCACATTATTGGCTAACTCAGTACCAAAAATTTCAGCTATACCAGACTTCACTTGAATAAACAATTTAGATTCCACTTGAATATCTAATTTCCATTCATGACCTTGTTGAATTGTTAATTTATGTATTTCATTATCACCTTCGAAAAACCCATTATTCTCTACAGAATCTTCAATACCAGGTAAACTAGCCATATTGCACTCCTCAGATCACCAATCAAGGACTCAATACTGTCAGAATAACCCTCAATACCCCGTTATTCACCAATAAACTCATCAATATTGTTAAATTGTTAATTCATCATCAGCTTAAATAGGTTTCAAGAAGCCAATATTTCGTCAGTCATTGCAAACGAGGTGGTGAGATCTTAGAGTAATACGGTACCAATGGTCAAACCAGTTCAATAATGGTTGATTAATGGTTCATAAGTTGTTCATATATGTAGCTATAATATGTCATATGTATTTTATGTATGTTATGTGAATGAGGGAACAAAAATAGTCAGTTGGCTATGGCGAATTAATCCCTGTTTATTGAGATCATCTCTGGGTCAGATCTAAGAACCCATTCAGTCCATGACCCGTCGAAACATTTGATACCCTTGACTCCTGATTGTTCTAGAGCAGTCTTGATGATGATACTGGTGACACCGGTACCACACATGACAATGGTCTGTTTGCTTGGGTCGTAATTGACGTTCAATTTTTGATAAGCTTCATTCAATTTCAATTGAGATTCTGTTTGACCTTCAGGGAAAGTTAAAGTTTCTTGTTGCAAGATTTCTCCAAATGGCAATGGTTGAACACCTTTGATATGGCCGGATGGCATTCCGGGTCTTGGTTCAGGATCTTTACCTTCAAATCTACTCAAAGTTCTAGCATCATAAACGTTATATTTTTCACTCAACTCTCCAGATTTAACTAATTCCATCATTTCTTCATAGGAAATAATCTCTTGAGAACGTAAATCATTGTCACTCTTATATTCAGTCTTTGGGTAGTCTGAAAAAGTATCTCTTGGAGTGGTATCTAATGGGTATCCTTCCTTTTTGTAAACGTTAAAATTGTTTAGTAAATAAATTGGAGAATGACCAAACAAACTTAAGGTCCATGCACATCTAGGAGCACTAAAATTACCAATTCTATCGTAAACAACTAATATATCATCTTTTCTTACCCCCAACTCACCCATTGCTTTATCAAAAGTTTCCATATCTGGGGCCATATGAGAATATTCAGATGTTTTGTCCTTAACATCATCAATATCGAAGAAAATTGAACCTGGAATACGTTCAATATCCTTAAACTCTTGTCTACCATCTCTTCCCCAAATTGGTAAAAACCATGTAGAATCAACAGGAATTACTCGACGAGTAGTTTCCTTCTGTAATAACTCAATAAAACCCTTTGGTGTAATAAACTTGTACAAAGACATCTCCAAGATAACAATATCAATACGACTCGTCACTGAAAAGATCGCCAATCTACCCTAATCTAATGAAACACCATCAAATTACCATCACTTCTAAATGGCAAATGGTATCCTCTTCTAATGAAACTTTTAAGCCTTGCGATTACTGCAAAATCTGGTTGGTCCGTCACATGTTAGAAGTTATCACGATGAGTTTATTGCTAGAAGTGGATCATAAGAAGAATAATGGACACAACAACGTATTCAGAGCCATGATGCAATTCATAACTTCAATATTAATCTGTTTTATATTTGTAAACGGTCCATTAAAGCTTCTTCTAGAGCAGATGTGCTGACACTCAGACTGGAAGATAAATCTGCATCTGATTTTTCTTGGTTATCCTCTGGTTGCTTGTTTTTGCTTCTAAATTTTGCTGGCAGTTCTTGTGCTAGTATTTTTGATGTTTGTAAGATTTTATGGGTCTCTTCATCTCGTCCCATATTTTCAACGTCAGATGGTGAAAGATGATTTGATTGTTGTGATTCCAAAGATGTATCAATCCCCATTGGGTTGGATCTGCGAGCATCTGCTAACATCGGTGATCTACTAAATTCTCTAGTATTTAACGTTTCATTCGATCTAAGAGCCATATTGCTGTCATTGTCATTGAAGAAATTACCAAATTTTTGGAAATTATTGGCAAATAATATGTAACTTCTCTTCTTTAAAAAATACACTGGAGCATCTAATGTCTCTGATATCATATCCCAATCAATCTTCTGCCTAGATGTATCATATGACGCTATCTTAGACCACAACAGCTTCTCTTTATTGTCATTCCATTCAAATGGTCTAGGATTCAAAAATCCTGGAGGTCTCTTCCCCTTAACTCGAATATAAACAACTGTATTACTATTATCCATCATTGCCTAACACACTGGCAACGTTGAAAATATTCAATGTTGCCCTGTAACAACAATAAGTAATATATTATAGGTTTCCCTTTAATATATTGTTAGGTATGGTAATTTTTCAATATTTAAAAACTGATATTACACTAAAGCTATTAATTACCACTTTATTTAAGATGTTTACAGTGTTAAAAAGTGGTTAAAGATAGTATAGTAGGTTTCTATATATTGAGGAGTTGCTATATATTTGTTGTATTCCTATAGATAGGTTTAAATTCAATTGAATATGGTCCGTTATGTCAATAACTGAAGATAGTACACCCGATGGGATGTCAACTTTACCACCTGAACTCATACATTTGCAATTGAATAGTAATGATTTCTATACATGTACGCCCACAATGTTGGATGCGACTCATGGGTTGAGTTTGCCCATGCATCAATTTGAGAAAGTTCCTGTTATTAGAGTGTTTGGCAGTTTACCTTCAGGCCATCAAGTTTTATGTCATATTCATTCTGTGTTTCCTTACATCTACATCCCATATGATGGGAATCACTACGATTCTTCCTCTGTTATGAACCAGAGATGCACCCAAGTACATGTTCTTTTAGAGGAAAAGGCTAATTCCATTAAGGGTAAAAAGAATAACTCATCATCTATTACTGAGAAAATTGAATCATCCAATAAATTGAAGCATATTGCAAATGTTTCAATAGTGAAGGGTGTTCCATTCTATGGATATCATGTTGGTTGGTCATTGTATTATAAAATCTCATTTTTGAATCCATATATAATAAACAAAATGGCAGAGGTTTTCAGTGAAGGTAAAATATTCAATGCAACAGTGAACACTTTTGAATCACAGATTCCATATTTACTACAATTTTTTGCTGATTACAATTTATTTGGATGTTCATGGCTAAAATTAGACAAATGCTATTTTCGTAATCCTACCCTAAATACAATATTGGATCTTGACCAGATTTTATTGAACGATCAATTACAATCATTTTTAGATCGATTTTATGCTGATAACTTAAAACTGGATTCTAAAACATTTCCGAGGATTTCAAACTCTCTTTTAGAAATAGATGTTGTGCCACAATTTATAGAAAATAGAAATGAATTGGAATTTGACGATCTACATCATGATTTCATTGAGAAAACAACAAGTGAATTAGGTTTATCTCAGAAAATTTATGTAAATTCAACAAGGAAAGTGATGAAAGAAATCAAAGAACTTAGAAAGCATTTAAATCTTCCCAAATATAAACGTCCAGAAAGCATCGAAAGATTTAATGATGAAATAAAATGGAACTCAACTGATCGTTGGAATTCGATGTTTAATGATGTTGAAAAGAAGTTATTTAAGAAGGATTCTAAAAAAATTGATTTTAAGGAGTTTGTTTACAATGATAAAAGATTAAATCATATAAAAAGACCGTCTGATGCATTATCTGAACTATGGGTCATGCCACCTGATTTATTATCAACTGTAAAAGAGAAAGAAGCACAAATAAACATATTAGAAATAGAACAACCACAAGAGGAGGAGGAAGAGGATGGTGACACATATACAGATATTGATGAATGTCAAGATAATAAACTTATTATACAACAAAATTCACCTATGGATGAGCTCTATGCAAATGATCCGTTTAACGCGAAAGATATAACTCCTGAACTCAATGATGATAAAATCATACTGATTGATGGATATCAAGAGCAGATAGATAATCTAAACAATTCTAACATTATTTCTGAAGACATGGATTTAGATAATTCCTTTTTTACGATGGATAAGTTACTTACTCAGAAAAGGGCAAAAAAGAGAAGATTATCTATTTCATTTATTGATTCTAAAGATATTTCTTTCTCAAAAAGAGATAGATCAGTTGAATCAAAACATGGAATAAGGCCTTATCAAAACTCATTTGTATATCACGAACCACCTGTTGACTTTGAATCCATATTAAATGAATTAGAGGAACAAGGCTATCCGAAAATTGATTATTCAGACCCATTTTTCAGTAATCCAACTGATTTGAAAAAAACGTCATATGTTTATGCTGGGAAGCGATTTGAAATTACATCTAATCATCTCTACAATCGTATTCCTGTGCAATTTTCAGAAACTGAAATATCTCTTAAGGCCGGGTCGAATTATAATGCATTATTAAGTTGGAAATATATTCCTAAACCGCCTTCATACGATATGGTTAATTCAATGAATTTGCACTCAAATACTAGTAAAAAATTCCAATCGCAAATAAGCAAAAACACTCCAATTAATAAATTTCTTTATAAATTCAAAAATGGTGATTCACCTGTAAGGAACAAATCGAGCATTCATGATACTCTTAGCCACTTTTCACTAGAAATTCATGTTGCTTCTAGAGTGGATAAAAAACCTGATCCTTTGATTGATGAGATACAAATGATAATATGGAAGCTAGATGAGAATGCATATCCTTTTGATTTGGATATCTCCAAGGAAGGGATAATGGTTTGTTTCAATAGTGAAGATTCTGATGCATTATCTAATAAAATATCGGTTGCTGCTGAAGATGTACCAGTAGGCTTCTATACCTCTGAAAGTGATATGATTGATGCAATGATTGATCTTGTCTTATTCTTTGATCCAGATATTTTATCTGGTTTTGAACTACATGCCGCTTCCTGGGGTTATCTTATCGAGAGATGTAAAAAGATTTATAAATTAGATCTTTTATCAGAGATATCAAGGGTAAATACTGAATCCAAGAATAAAACTCGTGATAAATGGGGATACAACTATACAACAGGTATTTTTGTTACTGGTCGACATATGATCAATATATGGAGAGCACTTCGGAAAGAGCTGAACTTAACCCAATATACTATAGAAAATATAAGTTATCATTTACTGCATCAAAGATTGCCTCATTTTTCATTCCAAGATCTGAGTGAGATGTGGAATGATACAAATATAATTGGATTGAGAACGGTGATTAAGTATTGGCTAACGAGAGTGAGAAATAATCACTTATTGTTGAAGAAACAAGAATACATTGAACGAGTCACAGAAGAAGCTAGATTAATAGGAATAGATTTTTATTCTGTTTATTATAGAGGATCTCAATTTAAGGTGGAATCTGTTTTAATTAGACTTTGCAAGTCTGAAAATTATATATTAATTGCACCTAGCAAAGATGAAGTGAGAAATCAAAAACCTTTGGAATGTGTTCCATTAGTTATGGAACCTGAAACAGCCTTTTACAAGAGCCCCCTATTGGTATTGGATTTTCAATCTCTATATCCATCGATAATGATAGCTCATAATTATTGTTATTCAACGATGCTTGGTAGACTACTAGGTATGAAACAGAAGGGGAATGAAATTGGTGTTTCTAATCTTAATTTAGATGATAATATCCTGACATTATTAAAAGATGACATTCGTATATCTCCAAATGGTGTGGTTTTTACAAAACCTTCTGTTCGGAAGTCATCATTAGCCAAAATGTTGAAGGATATCTTAGATGCTCGTTTCATGGTCAAAAAGACAATGTCTGAAATTACTGAAGAAAATATAAATACTAAAAAATTACTTAACAATCGACAACTAGCTTTGAAACTATTAGCTAATGTAACATATGGTTATGCATCTGCTTCATTTTCAGGCAGAATGCCTAACTCTGATTTAGCAGATAGCATTGTTCAAACGGGTCGAGAAACTCTTCAGAAAGCAATTGACTTAATTGAAGGAAATGATACATGGAATGCTAAAGTGGTTTATGGTGATACTGATAGTTTATTTGTGTATCTACCAGGAAAATCGAAAGATGAATCGTTTACTATTGGAAGGGAAATTGCCAGTGCAGTTACTAAGCAAAATCCTGATCCAATTGAATTAAAGTTTGAAAAGGTTTACCATCCTTGCATTTTAGTAAGTAAAAAACGTTATGTCGGATATGCCTATGAATATGAATCCCAAAAAGAACCTAATTTTGACGCCAAAGGTATTGAAACGGTTAGAAGGGATGGCCATCCTGCTCAACAACAAATTGTAGAAAAATCACTAAGAATACTTTTTGATACTAAAGATATTTCGAAAGTGAAGAATTACGTTTTGAATCAATTTAAAAAGATTCAAGAAGGTAAGGTCTCAGTTCAAGATTTTTGTTTCGCCAAAGAGGTAAAATTTGGGTCCTATAAAAGTGAACAGTCAGCCCCAGCAGGAGCTGTTGTTGCCCTACGTGGAATGAAAGATGACCATAGAGCAGAACCACAGTTCAAGGAACGCATTCCATATGTTGTAATTAAAGGCAAACAAAACCAAATATTAAGGGAGCGCTGCATATCACCTTTGGAATTCTTTCAAGACCCAACTTTAGAATTAGATTCTGAATACTATATTACGAAGACATTGGTCCCACCTTTGTCAAGAATGTTCAACTTGATGGGGATTAATGTTAGTGAATGGTTATCTGAATCTAAAAGATATAAGAAAATTCAAAATTTTGGATCAAATACTAGAATTAATAAAGTTATCAATATGGTAGAGTGTTGTGCATGCAAGAAAACTGTGTCATTGCTTGGTAAACAGTTTTGTAAAGATTGTTTTGAAAAACCTCTAGAGACTTCAGTTACTGTACTAAATGAATTACTACTAAGACAAAAACAGTATGAGAACATTTCTGGAATCTGTAGAGCTTGTTCATTCAAGTATACCCATGATGCAGGTTCAGTTGGCTCAAACATTTCAAAAAAATGTGATTCCTTTGACTGTCCAGTTTTCTATTCCAGAGTAAAGCATGAAAAATACTTAACTTCAAAACAGTACGAGGAACAGAACAATAGTTTGAAATCATTAGACTCTTGGTAAGAACAATTGACCACTGGTCAAATGATAAGTTACCATTATACATATACATTCCTACTCCGTAGATAATGATGCCATTGAATTTGTAATATTAAATACTTCATAAATTATAAATAATAAGGACACTACATACTTTAATTGTTACATTCACATATAATCAATGACCACACTTTTCCTATCTTTAGTATCTAGAGATATCTTATTAAACCATCACCATCTACATGAAAATATTACATAGTTAACAGTAAAACATCACTATTAAGCTTACTTTAATATTGACATTTTTTGAAAAATGAAAAAAAAGTGAAAAAAAACTGTCAATTAGAATAATCACAATTATAGTTGATAGAAAGCTTAATTTATTGATTGTAAATAACTTATACCCTTATCTAAAAAGTCAGATTGCTATATAAATTGGCACTTTTTGATAATATCATTTTTTGCTAGAGTTATTTGTATTACTTATTCGAGATTTTGAGTTTTAAAAAGGTATTACGTTTTTTAAGATGAATGGAATGCATAATGTTAACAACATTAGTATGCTTGCTAATCAGAATGCTATGAACAATAGAGTCCAAGTGGCAATTACTAATTGGCAAAATGGTAGTGTACAGGATCTTACCAGTTTTTTAAGTCGCCAAGCTCGTGTAGGTGTCATGGATACTAGAGTTGAAGGAAATAAAGTTATAGGTTACGTAAATTCTAAGAATGATGCAGAAACATTAAAGAAATTCAATGGTATGAGATTTGCTGGTGCCAATTTAAAGATTGAAATCGTTGGTGGAACAGAAGAAGAATCCCCAACTGTTAAATTATTGAAAAATTTCTTATATAGACGTTATGACCCTCAATCTAAGATGTTAAACTTGGGCAGTTTACATTCTGACGTCGAATTAGTTCAAAAGGGTTTATTCTCAAGTATATCAACACAATCCAAGATGTTTCCTGCTCTAATGAAATTAGCATCTAAAGAAGAACAAATGGTCGTTGATAGTGTGAATTTATCTGATAATAATTTAAAAGATATAAATGGTATTACTACATTAGCTCAAAGTTTCCCAAATTTGAAGAATTTATGTTTAGCTAATAACCAAATTGCAAGATTTAAGAGTTTAGATGCTTGGAGAAATAAATTTAGAGATCTAAGAGAATTATTGATGACAAACAACCCAATTACCAAAGAAAGAACATATCAATCTGAAATGGTAAGAATATTTCCAAAATTAGTCATGTTAGATAATGTAATAGTAAGAGATGCTCAAAAAATGGACTCAATTTTTTCTTTACCAACTAAAATCCAACCTTTCTTCTTTGAAAACGACGGTTTAGGTCAATCATCTACTGATTTTGTCACAAACTTTTTAAACTTGTGGGATACTGATAGGTCTCAGTTGTTGCAATTATATACACCACAATCACAATTCTCAATGGCATCCGATGCATCTGTACCTCCTGCAAGTGTACTAGAAGCAGACCAAAACTCAGCATTTGGTAATTATTTATCATCATCACGTAACATTACTAGGATCTCTGCTGAAAATACTATTCAACAAAAGTTAGCTACTGGTCCAGAAGCAATTAATAATTTATTCAACAAAATCCCAATGACAAAACATCATTTACAAGATAATCCAGATGCATACGCCATGGAATCATTTTCATATGGTCAAGTGAATGGGTTTATAATAACATTGCATGGTTTCTTTGATGAAACTGCTGCACCAGCAACATCACAAAGCAATAAATCTAGACCAAGAAGGTTTAATCATGGTGCTCAAAATTCCTCTGATAAGAGATTATCCAAGAAATCATTTGACAGAACTTGGGTTATTGTTCCAATGGGAAATGGTGTTGTTATTGCATCTGATATGTTGAATGTTAGATCATATGTTAGAGGTGCATGGATAAAACCAAAAGTTATCACACCACAAGTTCCACAACAAATGAACTTAATGCAACAACAAACCAATCCTCCAGTCATGGCTGATCAACCTCAATTGGCTCCAACTTTACAATTACCACCTGATGTTCAAGCGCGTTTGAACCCAATGCAATTAGAATTGTTAAACAAATTACATCTAGAGACTAAATTAAATGCAGAATACACTTATATGTTAGCCGAACAAAGTAGTTGGAATCATGAAGTTGCAGTTAAAGGTTTCCAATCTAGTGTCAACAACATTCCTAGAGAAGCATACATACAATAAACTGTCAACACTTGATAAAGTGTTGATCATAAAGGGAATATTATTTCTCTTTATTGAATGACTCTTTATATATATAATATATACTTAATAAACGTATATTTACATCATTGAAATTTTAAACTATAAAATTTATTTCATTAAATACCATCCAGCTCCCAATATATTCATATATATTAAGTTGCTTATATATTAACACCTGGCTCAGGAACTAAGACACCAATAACAGAATATTTATTGGCGAAATGAGCTTCCCAATCGTTCAAAGCTGTGAGTTGTTCTTCAGTCAAACCTTCCAAAGTATCAATTGGTTGGTCCCAGTCTCTGACACAGTCAGATTCAAAAGAGTTTAAAGCTAAGCCTCTTGAGGCATCATGACCTGCAAAATTAGAGTACGGACCACTTGGACCATAAAACTGACGACCTTTTGTACAGTCATAAACGGTACCTTTGATAGCAATGAAGATCTTTTCATCGTCATGGCCATTAAACCTGGACAAAGTTCTTGGAAAGAATTGACCTTCAACTATAGGTTCTGATGTGTTACCAGAATCCATACCATTAGCACCATTGGAACCCGATAATTGAGTTGGGTCTGCACTAACGTTAACACCACCAAAAATTAAATTAGAAAGGAAAGACATCTTGGAAACTTTACTAATGTCAATATTCACCTCAGATCTGAGCTACAAACCCTATAATGACCCAATCAAGTTAAGGAAAACTCAATATCATCAGTGTTAAATATCTATTAAAATGCTTAGATTCATCGATTTTGCATGAAAAGTTTGCCTCATCGCCACTAAACGACATGTTGGGACTATCACGTGAAATACTCAAAAAGCATTAGTAATGGTCAATTGATGACTTTAATAGTAACCATTGCATCCATTATGAGTTATATATATTATCTGTATGTATTTACCTATATTAGTTTAAAATTTCTTTTATTGAAAGTTGTTACCACGGTCAAGAAATGTGTTAGCTGAGCGTTTTAGAACATTGGCAACGATATTAATTTCTTCTTGAGCTGCAGTCCAATCATCTTCCCTGATGGCATCTCTGATACCTGGGAATGTCCATGCATATTCTTCATTATCCTGGCTCCATAATGTTGGTCCAAATAAAATGTTTTTATAAAATGGTCTCTTACGAATACCACCAGAATAAATTTGAGTGGATGATAATTTAGCTAATTTTTTGTTCCAATTCCATCTATGTAGGGATAATAATGATGGTTCTAAACCTCTACCATGAGACATGACAATGTTATTCCAACTTTTCATCCAAGAGGTCCATTCTGTGCCGATATATTTCCATTTGGTGATAGCATCTTTCATATCATTAAAATTTAATTTAGCCTTGTATTGATCATCTAATTTTTTGACAATATCATTCATCGTATTGGTGTACTCATAAAGGTTAAACGGTAATAATGGTTCATCTGCAATTTTTAATGTTACTTGTAATACGTATAATAATATATCAACCGCTAAATTATCAATTTCTGAATCTTGTAGCAATTTACTGTAAACTTCAAATGTGTCATGAGAAGTTTCCATCAATGGTGTTCCTTCCAAGATATCTTCAGAAGCAAGAACTGTCACAGGGATACCATTAGCTAAAAATGGAATCCAATCACCATATTGATGAACATTATTAACAGAAACATCGAACTTCATTTTATTATCATCTTCTTCAAAAAATGTTCTAAGTAATGGATGTGTTTGTACATTAATCTTCTTGTCTTGTGATGTTATACCTAATTGTGAAATGTCAATGAATGAATAAACCTCATTTTTTAAATGAATTAACCTTTCTTCAACGAATTCTGTAGCACCTGCGTTATTAAATTCATTGCCACCAAAAGATACTAGATATATATTTCTTAGTGGCTTCCAATCATACTTGAATTTTATTTCTTCAAATATTTGTACTAATGATAACAGAAGCATAGTACCATAGTTTGGATAAGAGGCACCATTTCCTAGAGAATTTCTAGAAGCACCAATAATAATAGCTTTGTCAGTTTGATCTCTACCTTCAATTTTACCAATAATATCATTTACAGAATGACGGTCTCTGACTGTATTAGTTACTGACATATCAGCACGAACATCACCAATCACTCCACTTTGTTTACCATCATCGAATTTAACACCATTTTTAGATATTAATTGAAGAATTTTATTTGATTGATTAACTGAAAGTGGGATTGTAAGTAATCTTGGTAAAATTATTACATCTGAAGGATTCAATGGTTTAATTACAGAGCCAGTCCATCCAGGAGTTAATGCATCACCAGACCAATATTGAGTTAAAGGAACAGATTTCATTTGAACTAAGTCTTTATTCTCTTCAGTAAATTTAGATATGAATAGGATTCCCTTTGCATTATATCTTTGAGCTACCAAAATTTGTTCACTAACTAATTTATCATAATGCATTAAAAGAATAAAATCGGAATCCAAAAGATTATTTTCTTTCAATTTCTGTAAATCATTCAAAGAACCCTTATTGGCATAAATTATATTTGTATTTTTAATATCACCACTAGAAGACATAGCATTCCAATTATTGTGGTCCAATTTTATTTCAATCTCTTTATCATCAGAAGAATACAATTTTAATTTTGCAGATTCAAAATAGTTGAAGTAAGCAGAGTATTCAGTTTCTATCACTGATTTTAAACCATTATTATTAAATGAATTTTGAATATATTGTCTAATAGCAGTATCACCTTTTGTACCTGACATATGAGGCATACTACTTAGATATTCTAAATCACGTTCCATCTTAGATAAATCAATGGATTTTTTAGCATATTGCAAAAACACATGATGATCTGAAAACATACCTTTGACACCAAGTGTTTCATCATTAGGTAATAACCCACTTTTTATTATAATGAGAGTAATAGCAGACATGAAAAAAATGTAAAAAAATCTTCTTAAAATCAGAGGATTCCCAATCTTAGCAATATGAACATCGATTTTCTCAGATATGTATTCCGACAGCAGATTTAATGGATCAATAATTTTTTCTTTAACTGTATCTCTAAACCTTCCAAATTTATCACGTAGACCATTATCGTCATCAGATCCATCTTGGCCTTGTACTTCCATTTGCATCTCTTCATCATAACCATTCTCATTTCTATCAATTATATTATCGTACTCAGGTGGTTCCACTGGCAGTATACCACTCTCACTCAAAGAAATGTTATTCAGTTCTATATCTGGAGAATTATTATTTGTCTCAGCATTGTCCTCAGAGGCAATCCTATCGTATCCGCTATTCCCAACCATTTTGGGCTCTTAAAATTAGCAACAAACGATTGTTCAACTAAAAGCAGACTAAAATAGCACTAACGACCACAAGGATAGCTTTGCAATGCCATATCTTTGACACCAAGTAATCTCTTGTATTACCAATATCTTAAATATCAAATTAACTTTTGCAAAGATACTGAAAAAGCGATATTGAATATTTAATTTCAATAGGTTAATATCGATGCTGAGGTAAGTTATAAAGGCTGTGATATAGCCAATTAAAGCAGTTCAAGACCCACTAGAAGGTTGAAATCAGTCAGTTGAGGATGGGGTATAATATTGCTATGCTTTCGGATTTTTTCTATCCACAATTGGGTGGTGTAGAATTTCATATTTATCATTTAGCTCAAAAATTGATAGATCTTGGACATTCAGTTGTAGTTGTTACACACGCATATGGTACTGATAGAGTTGGGATCAGGTATTTGACTAATGGGTTGAAGGTGTATTATGTTCCATATTTTGTTTTGCACAGAGAGACAACTTTCCCTAATGTGTTTGGTACTTTCCCATGGATAAGAAATATTTTAATCAGAGAACAAATTCAAATCGTTCACTCTCATGGTAGTGCTTCCACTTTCTCATTGGAAGGGATATTACATGCTAATACAATGGGGTTACGTACCGTATTTACAGATCATTCCCTTTATGGGTTTGGTAATATTACATCTATTTGGGTCAATAAGTTATTAACATTTACATTAACAAATACAGATAGAGTTGTTTGTGTTTCTAATACTTGCAAAGATAATATGATAATGCGTACAGGTGTTGACCCATCTAAAATGTATGTAATTCCTAATGCTGTCGTAGCTGAAGATTTTAAACCTTTGGAAGATATTCCAAAGAAAGATTATTCTAAAGAAGGTATTACAATTGTGGTCATCAGTAGACTCTTTGCTAATAAAGGTGCTGATATTTTAACACGTTTAATACCAAAAATTTGTGCAATTCATGAAGATGTCAACTTCATAATTGCTGGTGATGGTCCAAAATATGTTGACTTCCAACAAATGATTGAATCACATAGATTAGAAGATAAAGTTAATTTACTTGGCCCAGTGCCACATGAAAAAGTACGAGACGTTATGTGTCAAGGTGATATATATTTGCATGCAAGTTTAACAGAAGCATTTGGTACTGTATTGGTAGAGGCTGCATCCTGTGGGCTATTGATCGTATCAACGACAGTTGGTGGTATTCCAGAAGTATTGCCACAGAATATGACTGTTCGTGCTGAAAATACATCTGTATCTTGTTTAGTTCAAGCTACCAATGAAGGTATTGATATACTACGTAAAGGTAATTTTGATGGTAGTAAGGTTCATAATGAAGTATCAAAAATGTATGACTGGAAAGATGTCGCAGAAAGAACTGTACAAGTCTATGATAGCATTTACGAAGAAGCACACCCAGATGATAAAGATTGGTTAGTTATGATCAAGAGGTTTAATGAAAAAAGTGGTATTTGGGCAAGACATCTTTATATGTTATGTGGTATTGCAGAATATATATTATTCTTGACTTTTGACTGGTGGTACCCAAGAAAAAATATAGAATTAGCAAAGAAATGGCCTTTAAATCCTTATCCTAAGAAAGATTCTTAAAATTAAATCAAATTATTTTTATGAATATATTATTATGTATCTATAAGTATCAAGTTAATTCCCTGCATTATTAACAGCAATATAAATTTTCTTATTACTTTTGTTTAATCCTTGAATATAGTACCTGCAATCACGATCATATTTATCAATCACTTTTGATCTTGGATCTATCATAGAGGAAAAATGTACTAAATTTTTGGCTTGTTTGGTAATATTATATATACTATTACTGTAATTAATCTTGGAAATATCATCCTTGTTGTCCTCTGTTTTATTAGTAAGCCATGAGAAACCAACCTTTTTTCGAGGTAAGCTACTATATGAATTAGCAATAATCTTCCTCAAATAATTTAGTTCTTCAATTAAACTTACTTTTTCCATGAATTCCTTTTCTTTCATTAATGAAGTTAAACCAGTATCTTGTGTTAAATTATACTTCTCGAGTTTAAATTTTTCTAAATCAGAATTTAATTTTATTATATTTAATTTTAATTCCTCGACTGTTCTTTGTAAATTATTATTTTCCAGGGTTAATTTCTCTATATCTTTTCCTAAACTCTTTATCATGGTTTCATTTTCCTCATTATTCACTTTCTTATTTTCATATATCTTCAATTTCGTCTTTAATTCATTAATTAATTCTTTCTTTTCTTTTATAATGATTTCTAACTCTGCTACTTTTTCCAAATACTCATTAGCAGATGGATTATCAATAAAGAATTGCTTCTTTTCAGTGACTTCCAGTAATAACTTATTCGAATCATTAGATTCAACTTCAGTTAAATTTAATAATTCCTTGGACTTTAAAAGCTCTATCAATTTATTCATAAAATTTATGCTTTTATTATTAATTATCACAGTCTCTTTAGAAATTAAGGGAAAAAGGAAATACTTGAACAAACCTTCAACGATAAAGGAAAGTGTGAGTTTGTCTGTTTGCAATATAACCGAATCTGAATCATCATTAACTAATTCAGATCTTAATTGTCCAGAAATATTTTCTATAGATAACACTAATCTATACAATTCACTAAAGGTTTCTGAACATAACTGTTGATCTGATTTATTTCCTAAAAGTGCCAAGATAATTGGCAAGCAATCTTTGAATATTGTGGAAACAACCTTTAGAATTAATGAATAATTATGATCAAGTAAACTATAATTTACTAACAATTCAGGAATTTCTTGAAATTGGGAATGGTTAATTTTAAAATTATCATTCAAAAGTTCTTTACTCCAAATAGAAAAATCGAATATATTAGGAGTTATGAACTCTTCTTGAAGACAATGATCAATAAAAGAGAATATTATGGTTATTAATGTCAACACTGTTTTACAAAATTGCTTTTCTTCTGTAGAGTTTGATAATTCCAAAGAGAGTATATTTTCAGTTAGGTATTTGAATTTATAATGTAATATTTTGAATGTGTCCAATGACTGAAATGGAATACTGTCATACATATTTTTCATAAATGATAATTTATAAATATCATTTTTTAACAATTTAATCCTGTCATTATCAGTAACTTGATTTAATTTTATATTTTCTATAATTAATTTATCTAATTGTTCTTGTAATGTTTGATTTTTTATTTTAACAAGATTCATATCATTTTTAATATTAGTATTTTCTTTTTCAAAACCAATCAACTGATTTTTCAATTCAATTTCCATTTCTTCATACACTGAATGTAAAGTTTCTTGCAATTGATGTTTATTTTTCAACTCATTTAATTCAATCAAGAAACCATCTATTTGTGTTGTTAGTTCTGTATTTTTTGTTGTTAAAAATTCAATTAATTCATTTGATTCCTTATTTTTTTCCACTTCTTTACTTAGATCATTAATTGTATCATTAGCATGGTTTAACTCTAACTGTAGCTTATCAATTAATTTAGTAAAATCTGTATTTTTCTTCAACAATTCTGTATTTTCCTCTAACAACATTTCATACTCTCTAGTGGTTTCATTTAATGATGTTTCCAATTGAGCCAATACTTTTTGGAGCAGCTGGTATTCATGAACAATCTTATCATAATCGACATTCTCAAAATCCACAGAACTTTTAACTTCGACAGTTCTTCTTAATTTTATTTCTTCTTGTAGTGGTAACAGTTCATTTTGCAAGTTCTCATTTTCCATACTTAAAACTTTTATTTGAGAAGCCAACTGCTCATTCTCAGCAGTAATATCTTGCTCATTTAAAGATAATGACTCTACTGTGGTCAGTAACTCAGTGATCTCGAGATCTTTGCTGTCTACTTGTAATTTTAATTTGTAAACTTTATCCTGTAAAGTACCAATAATTTTCTCCAAATGACCCACTTTTATCACATCTTGCAAAGAAGCAAACAACCCATAATTCCCATTACTCTTATCCAGAGTGAAGTACTTTTTACCTTGCACAGATCCATCATTCTTACCTAAGGACCCATCCATCAATTCGATTCCACACCATGTTCCAGGCGCAAACTCGGTGGAACCAACATATTTAACTATACCTTGCCGTCCATACACTTCCACAGAGTCTCCCACTGCAACTACAGCCATCCTGGACCTCTTCAACACCCCATTGATCACCAATTTCAACCATCCATCATCATACCTTTTAAAGCTTTAACATCACAAAATAAGGCAAAGATATCTCGCGATTTGGAAATTTTGATGTTTTTGATATTGAATCTAACACTATTTCAAAAGGTTTAAATGAGAGTGAAAGGGTGTTTATTGCGTGTGAGAGTGGTCAAGAGAGGGTGAATCGACTGTTTGCAATTGCATGATGAGTGGGATAAGAAGAAGAAGTGTCGCCAAAGGTTCTAATGGAGCTGTTGGAGGTAGTTTACAAGATCAATTATTAGATGAACAAAAACAAGAAATCTATGAAGCCTTCTCTTTATTCGATATGAACAATGACGGATATTTGGACTTCCACGAATTGAAAGTGGCCATGCGTGCACTAGGGTTTGATCTTCCCAAGAAAGACATCTTAGATTTGATTGATCAATATGACAGAGATGGTCGTCGCCAAATGCAATATGACGATTTCTTCTTGATCATGGGGGAACGTATCATCAACAGGGACCCACTAGAAGAGATCAGAAGGGCGTTCAAATTGTTCGATGATGACTCTACAGGTAAGATCTCTTTAAAGAATCTAAGACGTGTTGCTAAAGAATTGGGTGAAAATTTAACAGATGAAGAATTAAGAGCCATGATCGAAGAATTCGACTTGGACGGCGATGGAGAAATCAATGAACAGGAATTCATCGACATCTGCACGGACAATTAAGCTATATATATATAATTACTAAGTATATCCAACCTTTATCTATACAATAAATGTATCATTATTACTGTTATAATGCATGTTTACCCGGCCTCCCATACTAAATTTGAAAATTTGGCCATTTTGACAATAAATATTTAATGGAAAGAGTGTTTAAGAGCTACTTTTAACCAGTTTAAATGGGTGATTTAAAGTGTATATAGGTTATACCAAGGGTCTATAGGAGTGTGCTACGTATTAAAATGTCTAGTGGGTACAACCATTTGTCGAAAGTTGGGGCCAAGATACTTAACCGCATGCAACAGTCTCCCAAACATATGCAACAACGATTTGATAAAATGCATAAGATTTCAATGCCAGAGTTTTTAAGATCTGAAAGACCATCTGTGGATCCTGCAGATGCGTTTAAAACTGAAAGACAATGGATGTACATGCCTGGTGACCGTGTTGTTATAATGAAAGGTCAGAAAAGAGGTAATATTTGTGTGGTGAAACAACATGATAAAATGACAAATTCATTTATATTAGATGAAAATGGGCCAACAAAATCTGTCCCTGTACCAAAGGCCTTTTGGTTAGCTGGCCAAAAATCTCATATGTTGAATGTACCAGTTTCTGTAGCACAAGAAGATCTTAAATTAGTTGCTGATATTGATGATCCTTTAAATCCTGGTCAATTGAAAACTGTTGCTGTACAAGATATTGTCTTTGGTGGTTCTTATTATGATGAGAATTATAAAAAAATTTTACCTTATAGACAAGTTTCAGGTGCTCTGGATATGATCATTCCTTGGCCAAAACCTGAACATGTCGACGCAGTTGATGATTTAGGTACTGATCCTGAAACTGTTAGAGAACAAACATTTTGGGTTGATTCTGTAGTGAAAAATTCTATACCTGATGCTGCATTTTTGACTATTCGTAATCCAAAATCAAAATACAGAAGAGGTAAATTGACATCAAGTGATATTGCTAAATTAATTTCTCCAAAGATGCCTTTAACTGCAACTAAGAAAGCTTATCTTGCAGAAAGGGAAGAATTGTCAAAAAATCCAAGACCTACATTATCTGAAGCTGAGAAGGATGCTATCAGTGAAAAGGTTTACCAACATTTGACACAACAATAGTTATATTCATACTTTTAACTTTATATAAATAATTCATCATGTACATAATAAAATGAAAATTTCCAATTCCTATAAAACTAAAACTATTACAATTAGACTAAACAATAAAGAATCAATTGAACAACATAATCCCATATTAATTCATGTGGAAGTTTGCATTGCAATCATATATCAAGGATCCTGGCAATTGTCCAAAGGATGAAGTAGTTTTCCATGATGAGAAAGTAGTCATCGTTGCAGATAAATTCCCCAAAGCACAATTCCATTTACTTGTACTTCCAAGAAATTCTACATTAACTAAAATGCATCCAACAACAGGATTAGAGTATGAGATTAAAGACACTCTTGATGTTTATATAAGTAAGGCTCAAGATATAATATATCATCAATTTACTTCAAAATATTCATTGAAGAAAGCCAATCAGTGGTTTGATAATGGAAATGAATTTAATGATAAGGAAAAATTTATAGAAGAATTCATTCAAGTTGGTATTCATAGCGTTCCATCAATGTCAAATCTGCATATTCATGTTTTGACTAAAGATTTCCACTCAGATCGAATAAAGAATAAGAAGCATTACAATTCATTTAACACTAAATTCTTTGTACCTTGGGATAGACTTCCCTTGGATGAAATACCTGATGTAAAATACATGGAAAAAGAAATTGTGGGGAAATCTGATATGATATGTTCTTACTGTGGTGAAAACTTTCATAATAAGTTTAGTATGTTGAAGAAACATCTGGATGATGAGTTCATTTCTTCTTTCAATAAGAATCAGCTATAAATCTTAATAAAAGTGTATGTTCTGTGTATTTTATTGAGAAATATATGTATGTAGTATATATAATATGAAATATGATAAAATATCTTTTAGATATATGTATATTAGAGTTTGTTTTCTTACAACTTTTTGTATTCTAAAGTACCTTCCAACTTTTTAACTTCAGCTACTTTTCTTACAGCTTTCATTAAATCTTCTGGAATAATATGGTCACGATCATCTCTAATGGCAAAGAAACCAGCTTCAGTAACACAGTTACGGATATCAGCACCATTGAAACCATCACTCATCTTAACAGCAGCTTCAAAATCGAATTCGCCTAATTTCTTAACATTTGTAGTATGAATTTTAAAAATTTCTAATCTACCAGCTTCATTAGGTAATGAAATTTCAATTTTTCTATCCAGTCTACCAGGTCTTAACAAAGCAGGATCTAATGTATCTGGTCTATTTGTAGCCATAATGATTTTAGTTTGTCCTAAATTGTCGAAACCATCCATTTGAGTTAATAATTCCATTAAAGTACGTTGAATTTCACGATCAGCAGAAGTACCCTCACTGAATCTACGACCACCAATGGCATCAACTTCATCCATAAAAATAATACAAGGTTCATGTTCCTTTGCATAGGCAAACATTTCTCTAATAATACGAGCAGATTCACCAATATATTTGTCTACGATACCTGATGCTGGAGAAAAAATGAAATTGGCACCAATAGTGGCAGCTACTGCTTTAGCTAATAATGTTTTACCTGTACCTGGAGGACCATATAATAAAACACCCTTTGGTGGTTTAATACCTACTCTTTGGAAAATTTCTGGATTTTTTAAAGGTAATTCTATAACTTCTCTTAATTCTCTAATTTGTTCTGTTAAACCACCGATACCATCGAATGATATTTCACCTTGTTCGAAACTAGTCATATTATAAACTAAAGGATCAGTTTCACGTGGTAAGATTCTCATAATTGTTAAAGTCGTTATATCTAATGTAACTCTTACACCTTTTTTCAATTTGGAACGATCAACAGAATTTCTTACACCAACGATATAACGAGGACCTGAAGAGGCCTTGACAATATATTTTTCTTCAGATAATTCTTTCATAACTTCACCAATCAATTGACCAATACTTTGTAAAGCTTTAATATCATCTTCAGTCTTGTCATATAATTGTTCTAAATCTTTAATATTTTGACGACGTTGCTTCAATTGATCGTCATAACGTCTATGTTCTAATAATTTCTTCTTAAAATCATTTAAAGCATTATTACGAGCTTCTGTTTCTGGATCTATCATAGGAACATCTTCCTCCTCATCATCATCCTCTTCTTCATCTTCCTCCTCATCATCTTCATCTTCATCCTCTTCACCATTATCCTCTCTACCAGCACCGTTATCAGCTGGCTTCTCAGCAGTCTCATCAGCATTCAATTGTTCATTGGTAATTCCATTTTCATCGCCAAAGGCTGCCATCAAAGGATCATGTTCTTCACTCATTTTTTATCTAGTTTTCTCACAGGTTCACTCAAAGACACCACCAATCAGCCACTCTAACAGTAACTGTGTCGATTCAACCTCTTGGTTCGACCACAATCAACGCTTATTAACACTGTTTTACACTATAACAATTGATCTTTTTAAAGCTTTTCGGTGGCAAATTTAATAATTTTGGCCTTTAAAAAATCTAAAAAAATAAAGGGCACGTGAGTGTCACATGGTATTCACGTGATATTCACGTGGTGTCAAGTTAATTTTATAGTGACAACTCATATAAACTCACAATTATTTGGTAAAGTTTGTATGGTAACGGGGTCCATTAAATTGGTTGCTTGTTTCAATGGACTCAGGGGTATACAATAGCCTTGTTCTTATACCTGTATATACATTATACATGCTAATCGCCTTGAGAAACCAACTTTGGAGTCCAATTTTTCACTGTGAAATATTCAACTTAAGCTCATTGCCAAAAGTGAAAAATTTGCAAATATTTGAGTAATAGCTCATCGATTTTTATTGAATTTGAAGTTTTCATAAATGTGTTAGTAGTTCAATTGATCATTGAATACATTGAGTCAATTGATTAGTGGCAAGGAGATCTCCCTGTAGGAAAAAAAATGAGTTTGCAAGCTTTTATCTTTTGTGGTAGTGGTGATCATTTATCACCAATTGTTCAAACCAATTCTTCTGTTGGGAATTTACCAAAGGCTTTAGTGCCAATTGGTAATAGACCAATGATTGAATACGTTTTGGATTGGTGTGATCAAGCGGATTTTAAAGAGATCAATGTTGTTGCTTCTGCTGATGAAATTGAGCAAATTCAAGAAGGTTTATCTCAACATTTAACATTAAGAGCTCAACAGTTTGAAATTGTTGCTAAATCTTTAACACAATCATATCATACTCATCATTTGCATAAACCAAGAACTGTCAATTTCATTCCTTCCAAATGTAATAACACTGGTGAAAAATTACAAAAGGAATTATTAGATAAAATTACTGGAGATTTCGTTATCTTACCTTGTGATTTTATTACTGATATACCACCACAAATTTTATTGAATGAATTTATTAATAAAGATGAAGAAAATTTAGCAATTTCTGTTTATTATAAAAATACTTTTGAAAATATAGATAAGAAACAAAAGGGTAAAGAATTTTTCACCATTTATTCTGAAAATTCTTCAAATGAAATGCAACCAACTTTATTAGATATATATGCAAAGGATGACGTTGCCAAGACTAAATATTTACAAATTAGAAACCATATGCTTTGGAAATATCCAAATGCTACAGTATCAACAAAATTATTGAACTCTTTCATATATTTTTGTACTTATGAATTGGCTCAATTATTAAAAGCTGATGATTCTAATTCACAAGAAGAAACTTCTGATAATATTAATGATGATGATCAAAATTCTCAACCAATTGATTTGAAAGCTATTAAACCAAGATACTTCAAAAAGGAAAGAAAAACCATTAAAGATCCAATAAATTGTAATAAATCTTTGGCCAAGGTCTTCAGAGATTTAGCAAGACGTTCATGGCAACATTTAGAACCGAGAAATACCATTGGTATTTTCATTCTACCTGAAGTTAGTTCTTTTGTTAGATCTAATAACTTGAACTCTTACATGGAAGCTAACAGATTTTTAATGAGAATTAAAGCTCAAAATGTTACTAAGAACGGTCATTCCACTGGTTCTGCTTCTGCTATTGGTACCGATACTATTGTTGGTCCAAACTGTACAATTTTAGAAAAAAGTAATATCAAGATGTCCAGTATTGGTGCTGGTTGTAAAATTGGTAAACGTTGTCGTGTTGCTGGTTCTGTCGTATTACCTGGTGTAGAAATTGAAGATGATGTTATATTAGAAAATGTCATAATTGCCCCATTTGCTAAGATTGAAAAGAAGAGTAAACTGACAAACTGTTACGTTGAAGGTCATTATACAGTTCAAGAAAGAAGCGTTCTTAAGGGTGAAACTCTAACTAAGAATCATATGGATTATGATGATGAAACCAGTAGTCAAGCAGCATACAGTAGCTCTGACGAAGATGATTCCGATGATTATTCGGACAACTACTATGATGATGAAGAATTTGAAGATGATGGTCTTTTTGAACGTTAAAGTAATATATTAATATAGAATATATAAATTATTAAATATTGAAATAGAATAAATTCCACTAATGTGGTTAAAATAATATGAAAAGAATAAATTAAATATTTTTAAATGTTAAAAATTTTATACAGTTGTTGGAAACCACAAGGTTTCCATTTGGGTAATATATGTACATGATATTTAAATATTAGGCAACTAACTTTTTTGGATCCTTCTTATCCTCAAAGAACCAGTCCCAACGACCTTTTTTGTGAAGAATTGCTAAGATCAAAATAGTTGGTAAATGGAATATACTTAGCCAGAATGTCTTTCTTGCATATACATTTGCTAAGGCGATCCCCTTATTAAATTTTGTTTTATCACTGAATATTTCTTTTGAATAGTTTGATCTTTGTTGTAAATAGAATTTAAAAGCCCAGAATGACATCCAAGCATTAATAATAGCAGAGTCAAATTGATAGTACCAGTCTGTGATATTAAAATATGATAAACCAAAGCATAAGGGGAACATCAGTAATGAGTATCTGAGAGAAACATGGGCATTTAATAAAGGATTTTTCCAGGCTGTCATAACATAACCTGCATTTTTGTATTCATTTTTTATGTTATGGCTTAAAGTATTAAAATGAGGGAACTGCCAAGCATATAATAACCCTGCTAAACACCAGGAGCCTGGATGCGCAAGAGAACTTGCAGCAGCCCAACCCATTAATGGAGGAATAGCTCCTACTAAAGCACCGATCCATGTGTTAATGATATGTTTTCTTTTCAGTGAGGTGTAGAGCCAACCATATAAAAGAATATTTGAAGCACCTAATGCAGCTACAGTGGTATTAACACCAACATCTAATATTAAGATACCAGTAGTACCGATAACAGCGGCAAAATTGAAAGCTTGCTTTGGAGTCACCAATCCACTCACTACAGGTCTAGCTTGAGTTCTAATCATCTGTCTATCAAAATCAGGTTCTCTACCCATATTAATTGCGTTTGCAGAGCCTGAACATAAAGAGGTACCGACAGTTAAACAAAGTAATTCTGTAATTGAAGCAGAACCAGGAGATAAAGCATACGAACAAATGGCACTTAGCATAACTAACATTGTCAATCTTGGTTTTGTCAACTGCATATATGGTTGAATAATATTTTTTTTTATTGATGCCATATCATTTGTTGAATTTTCTAATCTATGCAACCTTCTATCTCTCTTCATAGAATCATCAACCAACTTCACTTCAAATGGGATGTTTCTATTGACATGTAATTCTTCCTCCTGAGTAACTTCAGTGGTACATCTTAAGGCTTTCCTTGCTGTATCTATAAGTTTACTATCATTATCAGGGGACAACTGGTTATGGATTAAATTAGGTCTAAATTCAATAGGAGCAGTATTTAACCGTTCACCCCCATTAATAGAATTTGTCTTCACCGTCCTCCTAGTAGTATAAATTATTTGCCCAGACCCCTTCTTTAATAAATTTTTAGTATTGCATAAAAGTAATATTCGTGTTGCACATTGCTGTTGCTGGGAAATCTGGCCCCAAAACATCATGTAAAAACAACAAATGGTATCAAAAGCAAGGTTATCACCAACTTCCTACAATTAGAGATATCTTCTTGACTGATAAAAGAGTCCCTTGGGATATATTAAGCTTTTTGTTTATAAAGTAATTCAAAGTTTTCATATACTACAAACCTGAATAAATTTGACATATTTATTGAAGCGGGCACTTCCAAAACTGAATCTTAAGGCTGTAAGCAACAAACAACGAGACTAAGATCTGAAACGTTTTGAGGTTATTTTTATTACGATTAGTGACAGATATTGAATTGAGAGGTTATATATAGGAGATATACGATATATAGTTTATTAATTATCTTTACCAGTCCCCTCAATTATTGGATTATGATGAATGATTAATTATTGAATTTTCAAACTATGCAGAGGTTTTAGAATTTTCATTATCACCAGCTTGTTCAGATTTCTTTTCATCGTCTTTAACCTTTTCATTTTCACGATCTTTCAAGTATTTTTCTTGTAAATTTTTATTCTGTATTTTATTTTCAATTAAATCATCAAAGGCAATAATTGATCTTACTAAATTACTTATATATATGACCATTAATTCATCATTTGTCTTGACAACCAATGCCTTTTGTAAATTATTTGAAGTTTTTATCATTTCATCATTTTTTAAATTTAATTCATCATCATCAGGAGTTCCTAAATTTGGTAATAAATTGAAAACATCTTGTAATTTACCTAAGATAATGTGATTAATTGGTAATTGACCATTTGAAACTTTTGTTAGATATGAGGCAATTTCCTTTAATTTTCTTTGTAAACCTTTTAAAGATTTTAATTGATTTGTTAATCTAATGGATAAACCACCAGCAGCTTGATCACGAACATCTCTCAATAAATGTTCTACACCAATTTCTTCAGCTTCTTCAGCTTCAATTGTACATGGTAAATGTAAGAAAGTTTTTTCAGTGGAACTACCATCATCTTTCACTTGTTCAACGGACATGTATGCATTAGTTGGTAAACCAACACCTTCTTGTTTAACATCAACAATTAATAACAATGGATTTGTTTGAGTATATTTTCTAAACAATTCATTAATTTTCAAATCTGATGATTTCAATTTTGGACCACTATGATACCAACCAATTAATTTTTCCTTTGCATTAATTTTTTTACACATTTCATTCATATTTTCAATATAATTATGATCTAAAAACCAAACATCTGAATTTTTTTCATCTTCTTCAAATGGCAGGGCAAAGGAACTGGAAACAGTGATGGTAGGACCAGAAGCATCACCTAAAATGACACCGACACATCTCTTATTCTCTGGGGTCTTTGATCTATTGTAATGATCCAATACGGATAATAATACCAATGGGGCTATTGTAATTTTATCATGAGAAAGAGACATCTTAAACTTCTGCTTTTTTCTCTGGGCCAGCGAGCACACCTTTCTTGAATTCCTTGGATAGAATGTTCCTAAATCTCTCGAATACAACTCGGTTATATACCAATACATTAAACAATTCCAACTAAAACACTAACCAGTTCTTTAAAATCTCATTTTGCCACCCAGCTAATTCAATTTCTAAACTGCCAGAAGCCGAAACCGCACGTGAATATCACATGAGAAACACACAAATCAATGGATTTAACCTACAAGTATCATTCTAGTATCTATATAATTTGGCATGGTAATACCTACCAGTAGTGGCTATCCAATGTAGTTACTCTGGAATTCATAGCCCACTCATGGCAGCAGTTATAACTCTTCAACACATATATCTTCACTGCTCGACATGGGCTATTCGGGTAACAAAGGCCTTCCTCATCGCTGAAATTTGATGATTAATGGCTTTTGTTTAAAGAGATGACCACTTTAACAGATGGAATATATTATTGTATTGGCATGGTTGAGGTGTTAAATCAAGGGTGTGTGGTTCGTGGAGAGTATGCCGTTTGGTCAGATTGTTATTGGCCCCCCAGGTTCTGGGAAATCCACTTATTGTAATGGTGCTTCACAATTTTTCAATGCTATTGGTAGACATGTACAGGTGATTAATATGGATCCTGCTAATGATCAATTGAGTTATCCCTGTGCTGTTGATATTAGGGATTTCATCACTTTGGAAGAGATCATGCAAGAGCAAGGGTTGGGTCCTAATGGTGGGCTTATGTACGCAGTGGAATCGCTAGATGAATCGTTGGATCTTTTCATTTTACAAATTAAATCGTTAGTGCAAGAAAAAGCTTACTTAGTGTTTGATTGTCCTGGTCAAGTGGAATTGTTTACTCATCATTCTTCTCTGTTTAAGATTTTCAAGAAATTGGAAAAGGAATTAGATATGAGATTTTGTGTAGTGAATTTGATTGATTCATATTATTTAACATCTCCTTCACAATACATTTCCATTGTTTTATTAGCTTTGAGATCGATGTTAATGATGGATTTGCCACAAATCAATGTATTCTCTAAGATCGATATGGTTAAATCGTATGGTGAACTACCATTTAGATTAGACTACTATACAGAAGTGCAAGAATTAGAATTTTTACAACCTTTTATTGAAAAGGAATCTTCAAGTGCTTTAGGTAAAAGACATAGCAAATTAACTGAAGTTATCGGTGAAATGATCACAGATTTTAACTTGGTCTCTTTTGAAGTTTTGTCAGTGGATGACAAACAAAGTATGATAAATTTACAGAGTTTAATTGATAAAGCTAATGGCTACATTTTCGGTTCCTCAGAAATAGGTGGTGACACAGTATGGGCAGAAGCCACCAGAGAGGGTCTAATGTTGCAAAACTACGACATTCAGGAGAGATGGATTGACAACAAGGAAAAATATGATCAAGAAGCTAAAGAAGCTCATGAAAGATTACTTGCTGAACAAAATTCCCAAGATAAAGAAGTCGATGTAGATAATGAAGATGAGTGGGGGAGAGCTCTAAGAGAATGGGAAGAAAGACAAGGAATGGATTACATGAAATAGATCGGACTATCCCCTCGTGTATCTCATCTCATTATCCCATCGTCATTGCTATCCTCTTGATTACTTGGTCAGAACTCAAAACTTGTTCACTTTTTCCAAGGCGCGGTGTCCGGGCGTTAACTTCACAAGCGACAGTAAAATGACCAGCATAAAAGACCAGCCATGTTAATAGTATACAAACTAATGACAGAGCTGAACAAATTGGTATGTTTGATGTTAATTTCTGTTTATCAAATGGGTATCAAGGTTTGTTTATGTCAGGAACTTAGTTTTGGAAGTTTTCAAAGTTTTAGGAGTTTTTAACTTGTATTTTTGGTGGGAAAATTGTAATATAAATATATATATATATGAGATACACTCTTGCATTATTTAATTCCATCTCTTTCATTATTTAACATTTACAGTATATACTTTTGAAAGATTTAAAAGATTTTTAATAGTATTATATATATTTTGAAATAAAACAGCTCATAAATTAATAAAGAGATATTATAAGAAAAATGGCGAGAAAGTTTTTAGGTGAAAAGATTGAAAATGGTATCGACTTCAGAAGACCTGCCTCATTGAATTTAACTGCTGAAGATCTTTTAAATTTACCAGCTCTTCCAGAAGAACATGCTCATGTTTCAAATAATAATAACGACAACAATATAAATCCAAAAAATAATAAAATTTCAAGGAAATTTGGTGGTACCATAAGATTAAAGCAGAGGTTATCTTCGGTTCCTGAACTATTTTTACGTGACTTAAAATTGATTCCAAGCAGACCTTCTATTAAACAAAAGAAGAAAAATCCAGTGGAAAAATATGAACGTCATGTTGCTGCATTCAATGCTATTGAAGAAGAAGAACCAGTAAATTCCAAATCTTCAATGGATAAAATTTTTGTTTCTAAACCAATTTTAATGCCTGTTCAATTAGTGCCTGCATCAAGACCATTACCTATAAATCTAATGAATACCTCTCGTACTCCATACCCAATAGAAAACACTGAATCAAAAGAAATGGATTTTTTTGATGAAATTATCTCTGCCTACACAACTGACATATCATCTAATTCTGTAGCTTTAAAATCAGAAATTGACTCTGTATTACAACATCTAGACAACAAAGGTATGAATAGTAAGAGCAAAATGTCAGGTTTTCATACTCCAAAAATTGTCAGTATTGACAATGATACCAGTTCTTTAAACACTATTCCAAGTTTAGAACCAACTTCTGTTACTGCTAATTTAGATGCATTGATGTCAAGTCCAGAGTACACAGCTTCTAGTAGTACTGATGCATGGAGTTCAGGTGAAGAATTCTCAGATCTTGATAGTATCGGAGCAAGCCTAAATGAACTTGAAAAGCATGAAGGTTTTGTAACAGCAAATAATTCAACAACTGTGCTAAAATCAGAAAATAAAATAGAAAAAATGTCTTTACAACGAATTAATCTAAAACCTAGATTATTCACATTTGATGAAGAGTCACTACTGGAAGAAATACCATCAGTAATATCAGATGTTCTTAAATCTGAAGACGTGGGTACACCAATGTCAATAGATATGGATAAATTTGATAACTCATTACAAATATTACAAACAAAAATCCAAAACATTGAAGTGTCTTCATCTTCAAGTAGCATCTACAGTCACTAAAGCCTCCACATAATTACATAAAAAAAGTAGCTAATAGCCCATTCCCCACACTCTCAGAACCATATAAGTGCATATATAGCTTGTGATAACCATTATTTAACACCTCTTAACTGTCATTAGTAGTGTAATTACCTTTATCATCGTTTTCAACGTGCGATATCGTATTTCTAAGCTGAAATTTGTCAATAAAGGCTGATATCGAAGGCTATAAAGAGGTAAATACAAGTAACTTAGTTGTTGTAGATCTAGGTATATAAGTCTAGTAAAGATTATTTGAAGCAATTAGAGACAATGGCACCAACACAATTAGAAATCAAAGTTAAGGCTTTACAAAGATTGGTCAAGGAAGAAAAATTCTACCAACAAGAATTGAAGGAACAAACTGAACATGTTGAGAATCTGAGGCAAGATGCTTCAGTAGATCCATACGATCTAAAGAAACAAGTTGAAGTTCAACAAGATACTGAAAGATTGTTGCCTACTTTATATAAAAAAATTGGTGAATTTAAAGAAAATCTAGTAGAATACTTGAAGACTTATGAAGGTTCTGAACCTTTGGAAGACGCTAATAAGATTGTTGCTGATGCTACTGAATTGCTAGCTTCTAAAAAAGATTAATAAGAGTATATAAATATATATATATATTTGATTTAATAATAAATGGCTAATAAAAAGAACATTATGTAAGTTTTTTCCAAATAATTTCATGTTTTGTAAAGGTAATGATGGTTTAAAATAATAAAATTATTAAAATTATTTAAGGTTTTCCTGTACAAATCTTTAAATATAATACATAATAATAATTAAATTATAATTAATATGATATATATTATTACTAAATATTGTAATTATCTTTAGAATAAAACAAGTGCTATGTACTTCTTTTCAAGAAGTAACTTTAACTATGATCTTTATTGCATCTCTTCTTGAAAAAGTTTCAAGATTTCAAAGATCGATATTAAAATGCTACTTCAAACATGTTTGATGGACAGAGAAGGACATTTATAGTCCTGAATTGTATTCTATAACAATAGTCAACCATTCAATGGTACGTGGGGTTGCACTTTGCACACAAATCCGTCAGTATGCTGTGAGAAGAAACAGTAGTCCTATATCAATTGCTAGTGCTGAAAATTTTCAACAATCTCTTGAGAGTAATGAACTGTTAAGCAAGCTATACAAGCTATACACAAACAAGCAAATTGTAGTAGTCGATGGACATTCTGGTGAGGTCTCTGAAAAGCTAAACTCAATTCGTAGTTTACCTAGAACAATGATACCTAAAGCTGAAATATTTCAAAAAGTGCTACTAGATCCAAAAATTGGGAACTGGAGGAAACCTATAATGAAATGGATCAGATTAGGAGTATACCTTATGAAATACTATAAAAATGGTATGCAGGCAAGTTATGCTATTTACAAAGATACAAGACCATTAAAACTTCAATTTAAAGATAAAAATGGAACACCAATGGTGACACAACTATTTAAAACTATTGAAATGAAAGAAATTGAATTTCAAAAAAATGATAGTAAAATACTCAATCCAATACCTATTTCAAGAAAAGAGTTTGTTGAGTATCATAGAAGAAATCAAGCTTTCAAACTACCAAGTTTTTTTCTCATTGCTGCTATATTTGAAGAACTAACAGCTATTATCTGTTATTTATTTCCTAAAACGGTACCCTATAATTGTTTAACTCCCAGTGGATTCAAAAAAATAGCAAGAAATAATATCAAAAATGCTGTAGAACATAATACATCTAATTTAAAATACCAATCTCCATATTCAATCTCCAAACCTCTTTTGTATCAATCACTAAAGGGAAGACTAGCTGAATCATATATTTCCCCTTTAAAACTAAATGTTTGCAAATTGAGTGGAAATAGAGAAATACCATCTGAATCATTGATGCATGTATATCAACACATTTTTATAGATGATTGGCTTTATCTGCAATACATAACTAATGAAGGAAAAACTATGATTAGTTATGAAGAATTGGTAAACAGTATAATGGAAAGAAAACTGTATCAAAAAGATGAAGATTTGAATCTTATGGCAAATTCAGAAGAAGGTAGAAAAGTTTTACTTTGGAGATTATTCATTTACTGGTCCTTTAGATTTGATGGATGTATCAATGTTACTCAATCTAAAAAGGCTAATAGCATATTATTTTCTCAAAAATGGGGGATTAATAATATATCTATCCATAACTTCCCTGGTTCAACCAACGGTGAACTTGTTAAAAATAATTCTTTAAAATTTATTGAACAACAAATTGCAAACAACTGATATTTTTATCAGTCGTTTTAATTCATGTAAATAAATTAGTAGTTCAGTATATTAATTAATTCTTATGTTTATTAGTTATATAGTTATTATTTATTAGGTTATATTTTTATATTTATACTCTGTAAACATTTGTTCTTCCGTAAGCTTCTGTTACAATAGTATGATGGTGCCCATTGGCTCTTAATGTATGATGTCTTTTATCAACAGTACAAAAGGGTATGTTGTCAAACCATTCATCCTTAAAAACATCTTCTAAAGATACTCTAGTAACTGGATTAACTTGCAACATTCTTGACATAATTGGTCTTGAAGCATGAGGTAATAGACGAAGCAAACGGTACGGTCCTTGTATTTTTCTACCCTCATGAGTATGTTGAGATCGTATTGAACCAGGGTTATAGGCACTAGAAGGCTCTGGAGTAATAGCTTGTTGATGGTTTTGTTGCTCGGAAGAAGATGGGAAAATAGTTGTGTTTATTGAAGACATTGTTTGTTGTGGTGTTGGAAGATGATGCTCCTCTAAAAGTGAATCATATCTTTCTTGCTTTTTAATGGCTCTTTCTCTTAACAATCTTTCATGATTTTTGGCTGATTGATCATAGTCATGATGTTCATCATCAGGAGCACAGAATGATCTGAAATTCTCATCAGTATTAATATATGGAGCTTTCCAAGGAAATCTTTTCAGTGTCATACAACAATATATTATAGCAATTGACCAAACGTCGACGTATTGTGGATCGTAAGATTTAGTTGAAGTAACCACTTCTGGGGCTAAATATGGGTCACTACCTACAATACCATGAGCCATAGCAATGTTTTGTTCGAATGGATACTTGAAAACGACAGTAGAACCAAAATCTATAAGTTTTACAATCCCATCTTCTGTCATTACACAATTATCTAATTTCAAATCACGATGAGCCAAACCTTTATAATGTAAATATCTTACACCATTAGTAATTTGTTTTATACAACAATTTATTTCACCACGAGACATTTTGCCTGTCATAACGACTCCAAAGAAATCAACTGGACAATATTGCATTACTTCAAAATATTTATTATGTCTAGCATCAGCGAAAATATCTAAAGTTTCAATAATATTTGGATGATGTAAAGTGGAACCAATTAAATATTCAGCAGTACATTTTTTAGCATAATCATTTTTGGATTCTGTTGATTTTCTTTCTCTAAATTCTTTTACAGCAAAAATAGCACCATCACTTGGTCTAGTGATAATTTTCACTGAACCACCAGCACCTGCACCTAATAATTTACCTAGTTTCCCATATTTTTGAACCAAGATAGAATCATCTTGATAAATGTCTACTTTATTTGATAGAGATAATGAAGAATCTATAGCTGGTGGGAATGCAGATATTGCATGAGCATGATGACCTTCATTTTTTTCATTAATTTTCATATTTGTTTGATGAGAAAGTGGTGAAATTGTATGTGATGTATTTGTTACAGGAGGACTTCTTGTATTATGACTAGTGAAACCTAATCTGAAAAATTTTTTCAATTCTGACATTGAATGAGTTGATTTAGGTGACATTTTAGATTCAGTTGGTGAATTTAAACCATGATCAGAATTCCCAGTATGTGAATGAATAGAATCATTAGAACGATTACTTTTCAATGAAGCTGAACTACCATGAGTAATATTCATAAAACTTAAAAATGATTTATGATTTCTATTTGAATCAGTATTTGATTCAATGGGAATATTATCATTTTTACTCTTCAAACTCTGATGGAATGCATTTCTTGGTAAAAAAGAGGGCATTTTCCTTTTACCAATACTTCTTTTTTTTATTAATTTAAAATATGTAAATGAAAAGTAATTACTTGGACGAGTATTACTATTTAATCATGCATCACCAGGTACACTAGACAATTACAATTACAATTACAATTACAATTAGATATATAGACAGATATATATATATATATATATATATGAAGACAAATGAATAAGAGTAAGGGTATGGTACTAAATTAATCACAATGATACAATAATTGAATCAATTAACACTCAATCGGATGAACACTTGACAACTTGATCATGTTCATGCAAGAAACTACCAGTATTAATTCAATTTCCAATAAAATTTCTGATATTGCCATAGTAAATTTGAGAGAATTTATTGAAATTTTAGGTGGTTTCCGTCAATTAAAGAAAGGTTCCCATAGGGTTTACCCAGGGTTTAGGGTATGACCTATTTTCGGTTGTTAAAACGGGGCTTCCAAAGGAGTAGGGGTAGGGTACTTGTCAAAACCCTATTTTGTTACTGCAAAGTGACAAAATCCACCGGATTAGGAAACTAAAAAGAAAAGAAAACACCGATGTCCCAAAACGGAAAAAACTTAAAAAATCACATGACGTGGAAAAGGTGCTGCCCGGGTAACGCGTCACACTATAAAATAGATTCCAATATCAGAAAATTGTGAATATTTGAGATGGATATTTAATTATTATATTTTATAGTATGGAGTTGTTGTGATGAGGGTATAAAAAGGTAAGAGATCGTGTGTGTTTCAGGATGAGTGATGGTATGAGGTTGCCTCTGACAGAAGGGCAGAAGCAAGACTTGGATAGAAGTGTCTTACAGTATATCAACTGGAATATTGCTAATAATGAAGGTGCTATTAGTGATGAAGAGGTCGGTCACGTGCGGGACGGTTTATGTAAATTATTACAATTAAATGATATTGATAGTCAGTCTAGTGATAACGGGGTATTGTTGCCCAGGAAATGGAATTCTATTGTTAGATTACAGCGCCGGATCATGTCGTTGGAGCAAACTTGTAAAGAATTAGGGAATCAAGTCGATTTTTTACAAAATAATTCACAAACTGTAAGTAATACAACAAATGTAAATTGGATTCCTCAAACAAATCCATTTTGTACCATAAATGTGGAGTCTGCAGTTACTGTTGTGAAATTACATCCAAAATTTTCTGTGGTTTTCATAGGAACTGATTTTGGGAAATTATACGCTTTTGATATTTTAAACAGTACAATACCATTAGCTGTAACTCAAGCTCATATTAAAAGTATCACTAGCATTGATACATTCTTTGTGGAGGACCTAAATACAAAGGAAACTTATGCCTTGGTAGCTACAGTTTCAAAAGATCTGACCTTACGAGTATTTAAATATATCGATAAAGAGTTTACACTGTTAAGAACTTTCAAAGGTCATGAACATATCATTTCTCATGTTAAGATATGGAATCCAAAAAATACAATAGATACATATCTGGCTACTTGCTCTCGTGATAAAACAATAAAGATATGGGATTATAGTAATGGTTGGTGTTTAAATACTTTAGATTTACATTCTGAATGGATTAGAACATTTGATGTTTTAGGTGATTTTCTAATTTCTGGCTCTCAAGATAGTACTTTAAGATTAACACATTGGCCATCAAAAAATGGTCTTTCTATTGGTACTGGCCATTCTTTCCCCATTGAATGTGTTAAATTTATACCATTACCACAAGACCAAAAAATTGATGAAACTCATATGAATAATTTATCAAAGGAGGAAGAATATTTCCACCATTTAGGTTTTAGATATTGTGTATCTGCTTCGAGAGATAGAACAATAAAAATTTGGGAAGTTCCTCTTCCAAGATTTATACCACATAGACCACCTATTCCAAATGGTGACAATACTAAATTTACTTGCATTTTAACTTTAGTTGGTCATGAATCTTGGGTTCGTGATTTACGTGTAAGAGGTGATCATTTATTTTCTTGTAGTGACGATAATACTGTGAGATGTTGGGATATAAAAACTGGGAAATGCCTAAAGGTATGGGATAATCTTCATACATCTTTTGTAAATAGTATTGATTTAGATTCGTTCGATGTCAATGATTCACTAAACAGAGAAATTTTAGTAACAGGTGCAATAGACTGTAAATGTAGTGTTTTAATGAGGTAAGAACATACATAGATGATTAAATCAACTTATATATATTCTTGACAAGCAAACTATTAACTATTTTTCAATTTTAATTATAATATTATTTATTAATATTAATTATGATTTTATTTGTGTTGAATAATATATGTTATTTTATAAATGAGGTTGTATTATGATTTGTGTAATGTTAAATTTATGCTGAGGTTGAAATTACTGCGTCGGAAAAATCTTCCATGTCAATGAATTGGAATAGGAATGGTTCATAGTAAGAACCATCACCGACAAAGAATTTTGACATAGATTCAACCCAATGTAGACGCAAGGAATGTAACATAGCAGAAGTACCTTCCATAACAACCAAAACACATACTGTTAAGACGAACCACATACCAAATAAGAAGACTGTCATAACGACACCTAAAGTACCTTGAACACCAAATGCAATTTGAATAGTCATAGTCCATAAAACACTAGACAATTGAGCATGAGCTAATGATAAAGCCCATAAACGTAGGTATGAAGCAGTATGTGAGACACAATTTAAACAGAATTCAATGGTATGAATAACTTGATGAATAACAACATCACCGAAATTTTCACCGTGTCCATGTGCTTCATCGTCATCATCATGACCTATTTCAGCTTCAGATAAAGTATCGCTTGGCAATAGCTGTTCTAATGCGTCATCAGTAGATGGAATTGGTTGATGTTCTTCTTTATGTGTTAACTTGAAATGAATTGGTTTGACCAATAATAACCATGGGATACATATCAAAGCAACTACCAATAAGAAAACTTGAACTTGAGATTGATGAGGATACAATTCTGCATCAATAGTACCTGGGGATAAAAACATATTAATCAACATATTTAACAAACCAGGAGCAACCTTTTCGTCCTTAATCCAATCCACACTCCACTTGTAAACAATACAAAGTGATAGATAACCAAAAATACCTTGCATAAACAATAAACCTGGAATAAAGTTACCAACAATATCAATCCATGAATTGAAATATAAGTGATTAACCAAGGAGAACATATAAGAATAAGTCATATGAATAAAACCCATTAAAATAGATAATTTCATTTTGTATGAGTTAGAAAATAACAGAGCATTTTCAGTACCATGCCAAGCCCAATCTAGACCAATTGGATAAGTACCAACATATTCACCGAAAATAGTTTCACCTTCTTCCCAGTGACTTGGCCATTTCCAACCCGAGTTGAATAAAGTCATTGATTTGGAGAAAATATCATTGTATAATAAACCAGTGTACATAGAAAACATACCCATTAACAATAAGATATATCTACCACTGTAAGCCATATCAAAAATTTCACCTCTCTTCATTTTATCAATTGATTTTTCATTTAAGACTAATGCCATGGCAGCTGCAAACATAATGAAACCATGACCCATATCACCGAACATGATAGCGAACATGAATGGGAAAGTAACAATAGTTGGTAAACCAGCGTTAACTTCTCTGTATTGAGCTATACCGTAACAATCACAAATATTTTGGAATGCAGCAGTGAATTTGTTAGTTCTATGGAAAGTTGGTGGAGCTTTGTTTGTTTCAATGATTTCGATAATTGATGGGACATCAATACCTAAATTAGATGTCATTTCAGTTAATTTTTCTTGTAAAACACCTAATTCATCTTGTGGAATCCAACCTTCAGCTACTAAGATTTTTCTGTTTTTATCGTAATTGAATTTATTTAATGTTTCAAAAACTGATTTTTCACGAGAAATATCTTGAAACCATGAGTTCAATTCTTTTGCAATAGCATATAATTCACTTTCTAAAGTAGCTGTAGTAGTTTGTAAAACAAGGTACAAATCTCCTAAATTTTGATTAACCTCTAATAATCTTTCTGATCTGACACTTGAAGATTCGTCAACTTCATAAAGTTTTGCATCTAATGATTCTGCAATTTTTTTAATTCTTTTAACAATCAAATCACCTGGAGAAAAGACAATAAATGCATTTTTATTAACTTTTTCCTTTAATTTATTATCGTAAATTGGTTCCTCTAATTCAACATGTTTGAAATATAAATTACCTCTTAGGACTCTCCATAAAATTTGTCCTAAAATTGGGATTTTTTCTCTTGAGATGACACCAGTGACATAATTAACAGAATTAGCAATTCTTAAAGGTTGTTCTAATTCGTTGTCATCAATCAATGAACTGGAAGTGATATCTATAGATTGTGGATCCTTTGAAAAAAAATCATCAGCAGATTGTAAAACTGATCTAAATTGTTCTAAATCAGCCTTTTGTTGTTCTAATTGTTCAGTGGCTTCCACCATTTGAATCAATCTATTTTCTAAAAATGTAGCATTTTGAACATGTTCATCAATCAAAGAAGTAATTGGTGGTAAAAGAACATTATCAGAAGCAGAAGTATATTTCAATTTATCTTCTTCAGTTTCATATAATTTAATATTATGCTTTTGTAATAATTTATAAAAATAACGATATTGTCTTTCAACGTTATCCAATCTTCTAATATCATCAACAAAAGTTCTTTGGAAAGAACGAATTTTAGAATTCAAATCTAAGAATTGAACTAACCCTAATTGACCAATTGTGTACACAGCATCTCTTGAAATTTCTTGAGGAATATAGAATTGAATTAAAGACATTTCCGCAGAACGGAAAATGGCCTCATCTTTAACCACAATATCACTCATTGTAACACCGCAATATTCAATACCTTTAACAAAACTAATGCAAATATACCAATTTTTTTACAACTGTTACCAAAATTCAAATGATAAATGAAACAGGGTAGGACTCAATAGTTATCAGTAACCACGAATTTTATAGAACACCTGTAAAGCAATTATAAATAGCTATGCTAGTACCTTTCAATGTACTCAAATATTACAATTTTATAGCTTATTTGACAACAATAAATCAATTTCCAACAACTATTGTTGCTTAAATATATTCATTGATTCAATTATATTGCTGCTTAATTCAATTTTAATTTTTGCAGCAACCAAGTTACCCGGATAGGGCAGGGTAAACACATCACATGATAGCAAATACGTGTAAAGCGACAAACATGTGACAATTAAATAATTAACAGTCACATGATCAATTTTTTTATAATGAATTAAAGCAAACATATATCTATATATATATATAGATATATGTACACAATTACTATCGTTCACGAAATACAATTGCAGCTCATTTAATACACATATACCACAGGATCTCTTCTACGTGGTTTACACTTCCAGTGAAAGTGCAAAATTCTGGGCTTCATTTCTTGACAATAGCTGTATCATTAAAGGAGATGTTTAAAGATCTTTTGTAATTGCATTGCAAACAATATCATACACTGTATGTTACTGTGTAATATGTTCTGTTACTGGAGCTCTTTTGTCGAAGCATTAGTGTTTGTATTCTATTTGTATGCTATATAATTCATTCATAATAACAATGGCATTACCCTACCCGTGCTGTTCTGGCATTCTAACGGCATCTGGAATTAATTCATCGAATCTGATGGTTAAATAGTTAAAATTCATATAAAACAATGTGATAGCACAACCAATTGATCATATTACATTATTTTAATTAGCATTAATACATCAGTGACTGATATTTTATTGATTCCACCGTTTTTTCTGGCTGTTAAAGTGTTTATCCCTACTGAATTGTCCATGTCATTTATTACTTCTGCTCCAGGTAAGGTCATTATCTTTGGTGAACATTCTGCTGTGTACAATGAGCCTGCTGTTGCCGCTAGTGTCTCTTCTTTGAGATCTTATTTGCTAGTTGAACCAATTGCTGGTTCTGAGTCTATTGTGTTAGATTTCCCAGATATTGGGTTCCATCATGAATGGAAATACTCAGAATTTACAGAAATCTTAAATTCTTCTACCCATGCTTCCATGTTGGAACAAGCTAGAAACGATACAAAAAATTTAAATGAAGAATTAGTCCAATTGTTGGAAGGTTCTTTGTTGGCTTCTTTGAAAGATTCATTACATTTCCATGCTGCCTTCTGTTTCTTATACTTGTACGTTTGCATGTGTCCAACTGTCAAAGGTGTACACTTTTCTGTTAAATCTACATTACCAATTGGTGCTGGTTTGGGTTCAAGTGCTTCCGTATCTGTAGTGTTGGCTTTAGCTATGGCTAAATTAGGCGGTACAATTATACAAAGTGACACATTGACTGCAAAAGACAAAGAATTAATCAATAGTTGGTCATTTATTGGTGAAAAATGTATTCATGGTACTCCTTCAGGTATTGACAATGCCGTTGCTACTTATGGTAATGCAGTTTTATTCAAGAAGGAAGAAGATGGAAGTACAAATTTTGACTTCATTAAGGATTTCCCACAAATTCCAATGATCTTGACTTACACTAAAATTCCAAGATCTACTAAAACTTTAGTAGGTAATGTTCGTGCTCTTTTGGAGAAGTATCCAGAAATTATTGCTCCTATTATTAAATCTATGGGCCATTTAGCTGCTGAAGGTTCCAAAATTTTAGACAACTTAAACGATTCAAATTATAGTGACTTATTGGAATTAGTACGAATTAATCATGGTCAATTAGTTTCTTTAGGTGTTTCTCATCCAGGTTTAGAAATTATCAAATCTCTATGTGATTCTATGGATATTGGTTCCACTAAATTAACAGGTGCTGGTGGTGGTGGTTGTGCTTTGAGTATCTTGAAGAAAGATACCACTAGAGCTCAAGTTACTGAATTCAAAACTAAATTAGTAAATGAATATGACTATGGTACTTATGAAACTGATTTAGGTGGCATCGGTTGTTCAATTGCATCTTTAGAAAAAAATACAGAGTTAGAACTCAAACAAGTCACAGATATTTTTGCTAAGAAAGATGCTACAAGAGAAGAGATTGATTCCTTATTATTGTCAGAAGGCTCTCCACTTTCTTGGGTATACTAGAGAATAATAATTAGCTTTCATTATTAATGGACATCATTAATCATTTTTATAAATAATTATGTATAGATATATATATTACATTTTTGCATTGTACTTTTCAAATACCTCTATTAAAATATACTAAATCAATCTTTGCACCATCCTTGGTGCTTTTTCCTTGTAAGTTTGATTCTAGTTTTGACAGCTTTATAGATTGTCTTTGTGGGAATGCACCTAAAGCAAATGGTAAAACAGTGAATAAAGTAATGGATAGTAACCCTAGATTAGCTAAATTTTGAATTCCCACAGATTTACCCTTTAGGACACCCTTTTGTAATCTTAGTAAAATCAATGGTGGAACTACCATTACAGGGGTAGCATTGATGACTCTACTTAAGGCAGTTTCACTAACTGCTAAAAATGCAGCTTTTTTAGATTTCCCAACTTCTTCACCACTTTGATCATACACAGAAATACCATTTTGGATTTCATTACCTCTCATTAAGAAGACATTAATAATACCTGCACTAACTACAGCAGCAAAAGGCACCAGACGACCTAGGACCAATCTTGAATTTGGAGATATATTCTTTAATTTTGGAACTAACTTGTTCAAACTAACAGCAACACCACAAGAGGCGGAGACTGCTACGGAATAATTGGATACTAGTTGTCTTGTAGTCATAGGATCGGATTTATTAGCATTAGCAGAATTAACAGCAACATTCAACGATTGGTTTGCCCATTGCCAAAACAGAGTACCAGCAGTCCCCAAACCTGGGGTCAACATACCTGCAGTGACCAAAATGTTCGACAAAACATTTGAAGACATACGGAACGGTAGAAACACAGTGTCGCCAGTGTCTGGATGCACTGTAGAGTCTAATTGTTTCTTTGCCTTCCAAAACTCTGGAGTAGTTTCCTTCAATTCACCACGACGGTAAGCAGCAATGATGCTCTTGGCATTCACCAAATCCTTTTGAGTAGTCAGCAGCATTGAAGGATCAGAGATCTCAGCACAATGGCGCACTCTCCCCCAGTAAGTACTCAAATCATAACGAGATTCTGGCAAGGCAATCGGACCAGAAACTGATGAAGCCATGTTGTTTCTGTAAGTTCGATGGGCCCTTCCACAGATAAACAGAAACTCAGCCATCAAACACAATTACACAAACACACACTCATATACATATATATATACATATATACAATTACAACGAACTCTTCATCGATGACTAACCAACCTTTGAACAGATCACCTCTGACCATCACATCTCATCTCAGCTCTAGGCAAACCAGATGCCCTGACCCGCCCCGACACCGGCCCGTCTACAGCATAGAACCCTCTCACTAACCTCTCGAGACTCTAGCCCTAACATTTCAAAAACTCTGCCTAGCTCGTCCAACTGCCCTGCCTAGATGGCATTCGGTCCTTCCAGCGCAGCGAATATTTTTCGCAAGAGGGACTATATAAGCAAAGAACTACCGTTATTTCAATTTGAATACTTTCTTGTCACTTTTAATAAGTTCTTGTTGATGTGTTTTTTCTGTTTTTGTTCTGTTTTTAAAAGGGCTGATACGATGCATTCTATTCACTGTGTCATCTCTTTTAAAATAGGTGAACAGAGGGGAAAAGAATTGCTAGAAAAATAATCGTGAACGTACCTCATACTGTCATAGGCGTAACCATCTGATTTTATATCATTTATGGTCTAAGTCGGTATCTGCGTGAGTGAAACATCCCTTTTAAGTCAATAAATATTAGAATATGTGTATATGTATAGTCTTGATCTGTACCACTTGGAGTAGAGTGCTCCAGTAACCCTCTCTTGTCACTGTACTATGCTCATGTTAAGGCCTTTAGCTTGCCAATTTGGTGAATTTTCCCAAAATGGCGCTTGAACAAATTTCATTTTGAAAAATTTTCTGAAGCTCATCGCAGAACTGTACTGAATCAATAGATATATAAAAGTATTGTTATATGAGTGGTATGCTTTTTGGGATTAGCATCAATCTATTCAGTTTTGTGGGTGATACCAGTACCGTGATAGTTCATTTATAACCATGTCTGAAGATAAGTCACAAGTTAAGTTAAGGTTTTTCACTCGTGAACAAGATGAGTCTCTACATGTGCAAGATGCTCCAATGTATGCTCCAATCTCTTTGAAGAGATATGGTCTTTCTGAAATTGTTAACCATTTGTTGGGGTCTGAGAAACCTGTTCCCTTTGATTTCTTAATCGATGGTGAATTGTTACGTACTTCTTTGGAAGATTATTTGATTAAGAAAGGTATATCTAGTGAAACTTTTTTGAATGTTGAATATACAAGAGCTGTTTTGCCACCTTCCTTTTTGAGTAGTTTCAGTAATGACGACTGGATCAGTTCTTTGGATGTCGGCGACAATAAACACATTATCAGTGGTTCCTACGATGGTGTTGTCCGTACTTGGAATTTAGCTGGTAAAATTGATAAACAATACAGTGGTCATTCAGGTCCAATCCGTGCTGTTAAATATATTTCAAATACAAGATTAGTCTCTGCTGGTAATGATCGTACTTTACGTCTATGGAAGACTAAAAATGATGATTTGAAGACTCCAAATGTTACTGATGATGACGACGAAGAAAATATTGAAGATGGTAAAACTTTAGCCATTTTAGAAGGTCATAGAGCTCCTGTTGTCTCTATTGATATTTCTGACAATTCAAGAATCTTATCTGCTTCTTATGATAACAGTATCGGGTTTTGGTCAACTATATACAAGGAAATGACTGTTGTTGACCCAATGGAAGAATTGAACAACGATAGCAAGATGTCCACTGCAGCAAGAAAGAGAAGAAAGTTAACTTTAAAAGATGGTACCATTAGAAGACGTGCCCCATTAGCATTGTTAGAATCACATACTGCCCCTGTAGAGCAAGTTTTGTTTGACAACACTGACAACACTGTTGGTTACTCTGTCTCTCAAGATCATACTATTAAAACTTGGGATTTAGTTACTGCTCGTTGTATCGATACTAAAACTACTTCATACTCTTTATTGTCTGTTGCTCAATTGCCAAAATTAAATTTACTAGCATGTGGTTCTAGTGCCAGACATATTACTTTACATGATCCTCGTGTTGCCTCTTCATCAAAGATTACTCAACAACAATTAGTAGGTCACAAGAACTTCGTCTCTTCCTTAGATACTTGTCCAGAAAATGAATACATGTTATGTTCAGGCTCTCATGATGGTACCGTCAAAGTATGGGATGTAAGAGCAACCACTCCAATCTACACTATAACAAGAGAAGACCAATCTGTTGAAAAGGGTGCCAATGATAAAGTCTTCGCTGTCAAATGGGCTAAAAATGTTGGTATTATCTCTGGTGGTCAAGATAAAAAGTTACAAATAAATAAAGGTGATAATATCTTTTCTGCTTAAGAAATTCTTCAATGTTTAATTTATGTAAATTAGGATATCTCAACTGATCTAGATTTTAAAATATTATATAGAATCTGTATTATATTAATAGAATGACAATGGAATAAAATGTTGAAAAACACAATCAAAGGATAGAAGCAATATAATATATTACCAACCTAATTATGATTATTGGTTTATATGGTTTCATAGTTTTTGTTATTAAAATCACAACTATTTTACATTGTAAAGCTAGCTACAATCATTATATTTTATTATTCGCTAAGTAACGTTTTTATGCTCACTATTTAAATATAGCTTGACAATGGATGTTACTCAAACAATAGGAGCCACACATGATATTACCAGTATATCAGAGATCAGACCTGATACTGTCCATTTGATATGACTATTGCTTCTTATTTACCAAATTTTCTGACTGTTAAATCAGTAGTGCCTAATTACCCAATATTTTTTGAATCTCAAACAGTTGGAGAGTCTAAAATATCTCTGCTACAACTAATAGATAACTTTGTTCCTGAGTTTAAAGATGGTGCTTCCAGTTTATTGAATCCTTTTTTAGTGAATGGTCATTTTCAAACAGCTTTTGCTTCCATTAGATCATTTAGAGGTATCGATCAAGTCACTTATAAGAGGTTAGTGTTGAACTATGCTAATGGAGGTGAGGGTACATTGGATTTTGTTGTCAAGGATATATTGCCAGATGAACTGTCTCATTCTCCAGAGTTTCAAAAAAATTTACCTTCAAATACACATTATTCATTCTTTTCTCCTGATGATTCAAGATTAAAATCAGATGATAATAAACCAATGCTTATTGTTCTTCATGGGTTAGCAGGTGGATCAAGTGAAAGTTATGTTAGATCATTAGTTTATAATATCACTCATAAATATGGTTTTGAGGCTTGTGTATTGAACGCAAGAGGTTGTTGCCATTCTACTATCACCACTCCACAACTATACAATGGTGGTTGGACAAACGATATTAGATACTGTGTTAAGAAACTACGTGAAATGTACCCTAATAGAAAGTTTTATATGGTCGGATTCTCACTAGGTGCATCTGTATTAGCCAATTATTTAGGTGAAGAAGGTGATAAATCAGATATCTCTTGTGCTGCTACTGTTAGTATTCCTTGGGATTTAGCAAGATCGGCACATTTTATAAATCAGACTAAAATGGGTCAAATTGTTTATTCTCCTGCACTTTGTAAAAGTTTGATAAAGTTAACAAATAGTCACTTAAATGAGTTGAACGTTGATGAAAAATTTAAAGAAAGATACATTGCTAATATCGAGACTATTAAGACATTAGGACAATTTGATGACTGTTTTACAGGTCCCCTATTTAATTATGAAAATGGTTTGGCATATTACAAAGATGCATCTTCTTATCAAAGATTACCAATGGTAAGAACTCCGTTATTATCATTAAATGCAATTGATGATCCAATTACAGGTTTCGACTCTTTTCCTGAACAAGAATTCCAAGAAAACCCGTTTACAATCCTACTGAAAACTGATATTGGTGGTCACGTAGCTTGGTTTGAAAATAATTCAGGGAAGAGATGGTACACTGAACCTCTCTGTAAATTCTTCCATTCTTTCCATAATGAAATCGTGTCCAAAAATTTATTGCCAGTTATTGACGAAACTCAACTGCCAACAAAAAGACACCCTCATGTGATGACTACTTATCCCGAAGAACCTACAGATGATCAATAGATCTAATTAATAACTTTAGATATATTTATATACATATAATCATATTCTTAAGCACTAATATATATCATAAGCGATGATATTAAAAATGAAAAATTCCAGATATTAGAATAGACCATCGGTAGAAGTTAGTGTCATAGTACTAGATAGCTACTCTATTAAGGATTCATTCATTGAGCCAATACATTATTTTATTGTGATTTTGTTAAGAAATGCATGAAATACTGACTATTTCTGTCTCTCAGAGATCTAACCATCTTACTACACAATTTTTTAATTGTCAAGAATCTTTACTATACTCAGATGATTCAAAAGTCAATGATAATAATACTTTTTTAAACCCAACTATTGATAGGTTGTCCAAGACAGTCTCGTACTCTCCTCGTGCTCTTTTGTGGGATGCTAGAACTGGTAATGGGTCATTGGGTACACATCAATACTCTGAAACCAAAGACTATTATGATTTCGATGATACTAATTCAAATGATGGAAATATTATGATAACACATCCAAGGATTGAAAAATCTGATTATCAAAAGGCATTGGATTCTGGAATAGCATTACCAAAGTTATCTAAAGAAAATACTAGATATTGGTCAGACTATTCAAGATTAATATATTCTCCAAACAGTTTCAATAGTTTAACAAATTGGTACCACGATGTTGAAAATCCAAATACTCCAGATTATGAAAACTTAGGTCAAAGAAAATTCAATGACTATAGCATTGGGTATAATGAATTTAATGATAACTATTCTATGAATTTTTTCGATGAGAATTTACATCAACTATTGGAATCTTGTGATTCTCTGCAAGGTTTCAATTTAATCACTGATTTGGATAATGCATGGGGTGGATTTTCCACTGCACTAGTACAGGAATTGAGAAACGAAATTCCAAAGAGTACTATATTTACATATGGATTCAATGAAGATGATCCATTAACAGCATCAACACTTAAAGATCAACGGATAACTAAAATGAATTTACCATCTATCACGAATAAATTAAGAGCAAGTATCAATCTATTAGAAGAATCTGATTTAATGTTCCCACTTTATAGTAACTCTAAGATGACCAATTGGGAAGTATCTGGTATGTTGTGTAAAATTTTTGATTCTGTGAACTCAATATTTTCGCAAAGAAACTCAGAACAGAGGAAATCAATGGATTATTTTGTTAATTGTATTACAGAAGGTGATGACAATAGAAAAATAGTTTCAAACATTACTGATGAAGCTGACACCAAACTTGAATATTCATATTATCCAAGAGTGATTCCATTTGCTAAAAAGAGAGAACATACGCACGAATTTTCAAGTTGTAATATTATTAGATCCTCCAAAATAAAAGAACCAAAAGATATCAACGAAAAAATATCTGCTAAAGATATCAAAACCTTCCAATATCATCCATCAGATACAATACCAGAAGAATTTTCCAAAGATACTGATTATAATATCAAGATGTCTTCTACAGAAGTTTGTAGGGATGTCTACAAGCATTGGCATGAAGTTGTTGTGAAATACTTTAAAAACGATCCAGATAGAGAAGATCTAAAAGAACAGCTTTCCTCTGTAGCTTCTTCATACGAACACGGTTGGTATGATGATGATGACTCGGGAGATGACGATTACTAATAGCTAACATTAAATACTTTTCATAAAGCATATACATATGCACTTTGAATTCATAGTATAACTTAAAATATTTTTTTATTAATTATGCGATGAGCTAAAATATTGAAAAATTTTGATCATATATAGATATAAAATAAGTATTTAAATGTGTGTTCGAGTGCAATTGTAATTAGTAGAGTTTTACTGTAAGTTAAATGGCATGCTCAAAGGTGTAATAAAGTTATTTCCAATGAATTTATCGAAAAAAGTCATTGTAGTTGCCGGTACAACTGGTGTTGGGAAGTCTCAGTTGTCTATACAATTGGCTAAAAATTTCAATGGTGAAATTATCAATTCAGATTCAATGCAAATGTATAAAAAATTACCAATTATTACTAATAAACATCCTATTGAAGAAAGAGAGGGGATTCCACATCATGTAATGAATCATGTGAACTGGGAAGAAGAATATTATATCCATAGATTCGAAAAGGAGTGCTTGGAAGCAATTGAAGATATACACAGTCGAGGCAAAATAGCTATTGTGGTTGGTGGAACACATTATTACTTACAAGCTTTGTTTCATAAAAGTATCAGTACTAGTAACGAAACGAGAACAATGTCAGATGAGGAAAGTTCGATTTTAAATTCCAATGATTCAGAATTAGTGTTTAATACTCTATTGAAATTTGATCCTACTATTGCTGGAAAATTTCATCCAAATGATACAAGAAGAGTTCAAAGATTACTAGAAATATATTACACAACTGGCCAAAAGCCAAGTGAAGTGTATGAAGAACAAGATATGAAATTAAGATACGAAACTCTGTTCTTATGGCTTTATAGTCAATCTGATGAGTTAAACAAAAGATTGGATGATCGTGTTGATAAGATGTTACAAACTGGTGGTATGGAAGAAGTTACAGAATTATTTCAATACTACACTGATAATAAGTTCACTCCTGAACAATGTGAAAATGGTGTATGGCAAGTTATAGGATTTAAAGAATTTTTACCTTGGTTACAGAAAGACTCTAAGAGTAAGCTTGGGGATTGCATTGATATGATGAAAATTAGAACTAGACAATACGCTAAGAAGCAAGTTAAGTGGATCAAGAAACAATTGATAGCAGATATCAAAAGCGATATATATGTATTAAATGCAACCGATTTAAGTAAATGGGATAAATTAGTAGGTGAAAGATCAAATGAAATAACGCAACAATTTATTGAAGATAATCCAATCACTTTACCGCATGCACCAATTGAGTTACAATTTCTCCTTGATGAAGCTTCTGAAGGTGAAAAAAATAAGAATACAGACTTTACACATTATATTTGTCATATTTGTAAAGATCAAAATGATAAAAAACTAATAGCCATTGGTGAAAAAAATTGGCAACTTCATTTAAAAGGTAGAAGACACAAGCAAAATATGAATAGAGGTAAAAAGAAAGCTGAATATGAGAAATACAAACAAAGAAAATTTGAATCTACACAAGATTTTGCCAAAAATTAAATGATGGTAAGGTTTAGTTTTTATCTTACAAAAACTGAATATTTAACAAATATTTAATAGTAATTGATATCATTATGACGGTAGTTATCTATGGATTGAAAAGTCTCCCACTTGGGAGAGATTGTTCTGCATACTCAGAAACATCAGTAAATGATTCATTATTGAAGAACTTTTTAAATTGGAATGATTTTGATTTCAAATCTAGATGGTATGGTGCAGTACATTTGGTTAAATCGTTGACGCTTCTGCCAGTGTATCCTAAAATATTACTGCTAGTAAGACTATGATATTCATTAAAATCATCATAGCTACTTTCATCTCGATAATATCCACTTTTTAATTCACTTAACAGAAAGGACATATTTGTTATCTTTGATTTTAATGATTGTGAATGTGGAGAATGTTCATTCTTTAATTTTAAACCACTAGAAAATCTATTACCATACAGATTTTTTAGATCACTCACAGAGGGTATAGCTAAATTAACCTTGTTAATGGAGGTAGTATTGATAGTTGCATATTTTTGGAATGGATCTAGAACGAATTGATCATGGTTTGAAAGCAATATCTGTTTTTTTAAACAGTAATTTATCTCTTCTTTAATGGAGACAGACTGGTTAGATAATATCTCTTCTCCAGAAATGACATATTTTTGCGAATATATACAATCAGAATTTGTGGATTTTACTGTCTCAAGTGGTTGGTGCAATGACTTGATATCTACAGATTCTTGTTCTGTAAAAAGCACTTTTATTTTTTCTTTTAGTTGAGGTTCTTCATTATAGAAATCAGAAAATGTGTATTTTGTTGCAATTTCATTAAAGATTTCATTCATCTTATATTTATTATTAGAAGTTGTCTTAAAATATTGAATACCTGCATATAAAAATGAGTTACCGAAATGATTAAGAGCACTTTTTAGGTTTTCTTCAATATTCTCACCATTATTACTTTTTCCAATAACTTTGATTAGTTTACAAAATGGATAATAATTAATTGCAGAAGAAATTTTCTGGTTTTCAGTGGCACTGATAATATCATTGAATCTACTAGGAAAATAATTTAATAATTTGATAGATATTTTTAAAGGTACTGATTGATTTTGAATATTGTTTATTAAAGACAGAATATTTCTTTTGATACATTGTTTCTCGTCGTTAGTAATGTCGGTATCAATTCTAAATATTAGCTCTTGTATCATATCAGTAGTTTGAGATTGATAATATAATTTAATATTTAAGTCAGTAATAGTTTTACAAACTTGTGTTTCTATATCAATATCATCTAAATTTTTTAATTGAAATTCTAATAGTTTCCTCATAATATCTAATACACTTAATCCAATAATACTGATCTCAGATAGAAAGATTGAAGAGATGAGTTTTAACGTAATTAATGGATTTGTTGCACAACGCTTATTGTTAGGTAAATATCTTAATAAAATTATAATTACAATATATCTCAATTGAACCGGAATGGAATCCATTACCTCTTGTAACAAATGTGTATTTGGCTCTTGATGTAATAGTGTAAGCAGTTCCTTGATGGATAGCCTCAACTTGTTAGTTTCAGTTGAATTAAAGAATTTTTTCATACATATAACTACTAATTCTTCAGAATGTGAATCTATTGTTGAATTTAAAAATGATGTCTGTGCTTTTTTAAGAGTTTTTGATCCTTTGGATTCAATCACAATAATATCTAAGTTTGCATGTCTGAATAATTCAAACTTTTCCTGTAATTTTTGAAGACAATACCTCACTGAATGCGAAACTAAATAACTGGTACATTCATTGGTGGCAATAAATCTTCCATCAGATATATCACAACAACCTTTTAATAAAAGCTCATCATTACGAATCACATTAATGACAACTTTATAGTAAAGTTCAATAAAGTTTCTGAATATATTTATGAACTCCAGATTCCCATTGAACAAATCAGCATTCATTCCTGAACAAATATTTTTAATGGATATTTCTAAAAGTTCAACAATTACAATGTCATTATTAAAATTTGTATCAGATAAGATCCTAACCATTATGTAAAGAAACTCTCTCACATATACGTTTAAGTTTTCATTACATTTAGATATGATATTATTCATAATTGCAATGGTTACTGCAATATGACCAACTTTCCTGTGACGCAAATCATAAACCGACTTCTTGACCAAATACTTACTCACTTTCTCTAATTTACTTCTTCTAGCATTGACATAGTACATCAAATATGCAGTTTCAGAAGATTTGGGCTTCATATCAGAAGTTCTGCCTCTTGGATAACAATTGTTCACCAATTTTTGATGCTTTGGAGTGAAAAGTAGTTTTATCATACTCGAACAAATTATTGGTTAATATGGTAAACTTTGGAACTCCAGTCTCAAATGACCCCCAGCACACAATTAAAATGTTTGCCCTCGTTGAAAATACTTAAAGAAAGCTAACAACTCTTCTATATAAACTCTTTAAAGACACTAAAATAGCTATTTCTATAGTAAATCGTCTTATCTCTTCAAGTCATTGCCCAAGATTTCTTGCAATATCATTGCAAAATAAGATACATAAATGGAATACCATGGGTTGGCAACTTCAATAAGAGTATTCATTGTATGGTAGAGTTTCAATTGGTAACAAGAGTGGTTTAAAAGACCATTGGACTACAATAATCACTATATATTTACCTCTCTCAGCATCACGTGAAGAGCATGGATACCTGGTAATTCCATCAATTCTAAAGGTAAAACACTGCTTTGAACATATGAACTTAAAGCTCAATATCATATAAATCACTGACAACCCATTAAAAGATCTATACAGACCCTAGTCTCCCTATAAACCACCTTTTGGATACATTTAACCCATCTTTAACAGTTGTCAATACTGTCAATATCGGAATTTTTCATAAAATTTCAACAAGCTGTCGACAAAAATCTAAAAAAATGTGATATTAAAGCTATTTATTTGATGGTTAATTGTGTAAAATTAGTTGGTTGTAGCCATTGCAAAGTCCTAGAGTGTATCCAATTGTGACCCAGTGCTGATTGATTTTGCCATGCTGCTTTTCCCCGGTTTGAAATTCGTTGTGGCCATTATTTTCTTGGTTCCTTTGATTTTGGCTGACACTGATTATTACAAGATTCTTGGAGTTTCTAAAGATGCTAGTGATAAAGATTTGAAATCTGCTTATAGACAGCTGTCAAAGAAGTACCATCCGGATAAGAACCCTAATGACGAGTCCGCCCACAACAAGTTCATTGAAATTGGTGAAGCTTATGAGGTTTTGAGTGATCCTGATAAACGTAGAACTTATGATCAATTTGGTGCAGATGCTGTGAAGAATGGAGGTCAAGGTGGCCCAGGAGGCTCAGGTGGCCCAGGTGGTGGGTTCCATGATCCATTCGATATGTTTGAACAAATGTTTGGTGGTCATGGAGGTGGTTTTGGTGGTAATTTCCAAGGTTTTGGTGCTCAAGGTTTTGGTGGTCAAGGTTTTGGTGGTCAAGGTTTTGGTGGCCATGGTGGCCCACATAAACAAAGAGGCCAATCCATACGAGTCCGCCACGAATTATCTTTGAAAGATTATTACCACGGTGGTAAAGTTAATTTTTATTTGAATTTGAAAGATACTTGTGAAAACTGTCATGGTTCAGGTTCTCAAGATGGTAAAGTACAACAATGTCCAGATTGTGGTGGTAAAGGTGTTGTCATCCAATTGATTAGAATGGGTATTGTCACCCAACAAGTTCAACATGCTTGTCCTAAATGTTCTGGTTCTGGTGAAGTTATTAAAAATAAATGTAAAATTTGTCATGGTGCTAAAGTTCAAGAAGTTCAAAAGGAAATTATTGTTGATTTCCCAGCTGGTGTTGAAAGAGATTACATTTCTATTAGAAAGGGTGAATCTGATAAAGGTCCGAATATCGAACCTGGTGACATCCAAGTAGAATTTTTTGAAACTTCAAAAAATAATATGGGTTACAGAAGACGTGGTAACCATCTATATAGAACAGAAGCTATTTCTTTGAAAGATGCTATTGAAGGTAACTGGGAAAGAGAAATCGAATTTTTGGACCCAAAAAAGAAGGTCAAGATATCTAGACCAGCTAATAAGATTATCAAGAATGGTGAAATTGAAACTATTAAAGGTTTCGGTATGCCAATAAACAACGGTAAAGGTGGTTATGGTAACTTATACATCGACTACGTCGTCATCATGGTGATGGCAAACGATTCCCAAAGACTAAAGGATGAACTTTAGTTGCATTTCTTATATATAACTATAAACATCATACATATAGACAAATCATATAATCAATAAAAACCCCAATAATTTAAAATCTGATAAGCTTTCTCCCTGTAATAATCAGTTCTCCACGTTGAAAAGTACAGGAACACCTCTTATGATGCCTGTAATAATATAGCATGCAGCCAATATGGTCAGATAGTTGAGGAGGTTTTAAGATACATTATTGTTGTTACTATTTCTTTACATTTAAACTATTGCTATTTTAAAATTTACACAGAACTCCCTGCAGAACGCGAGACACGAAAACTGGAATATCTGAAAAATCTATCAGTAACAGTGAATGTTCAGTAACTTTGCTATCATAAACATCGAATACTGTTTGCTAATTCGATAAATATATCATCAACAATCAAGCTCACCTTTAAAATACAATTTTATATAAATAGCAAAGTTCTAATAACTTCATAATTTTTCTCTATAATGAGCCAACCAAGAAAGAGACACCAATATGATGTTATCTAAGAAGTTCTTATTGGGTTTGTTAGCTGTTTCACCAGCTCTAGTCCAAGCTGTCTTGCCAATCCATGTGAAGAGTCACCGTTTTATTAGGCCATCCTCCCCAGACAATGATGCCAGTGATAATGAAATATTTTACGTTAAAGGTGTTGATTACCAACCAGGTGGTTCATCTGGATATGATTCTTCTACCGGTAAAGATTCTTTATCTGATCCAGCTATATGTGCCAGAGATGCTGCTGTTTTCCAACAATTAGGTATTAATACCATCAGAATTTATTCTTTGAACCCAGATACCAACCATGATGAATGTATGACCATTTTAAACAATGCTGGTATTTACGTTATCTTAGATGTTAATAGTGGTAACTGGGGTGAAAATTTGAATAGAGCTGATCCATCAGGTACTTATAACGCTATTTATTTAAAGAGAGTCTTCAAATTTATTGATGCTTTCAAGAACTATCCAAATGTTTTAGGTTTCTTTTCCGGTAATGAAGTTATTAATGATGATGATGATTATGCTGAAATCGATCCCCAATATATTCGTGCTGTCCAAAGAGATATGAAACAATATATTGCTAAGCACAGTAACAGAACTATTCCAGTTGGTTACTCAGCTGCTGATAATTCTGATTTGAGATTAGCCACCTACAAATACTTACAATGTAATGCTCTAAACGATACTAGTATCAGCACTGAATTAGAAGAATCTAAGGCTGATTTCTTTGGTTTGAATACTTACAGTTGGTGTTCAGGTACCGGTTCTTGGTCTACTTCAGGGTATGATGTTTTGAATTCTACTTTCAGTGACACCATTATCCCATTGATTTTCTCAGAATTTGGCTGTAACACCAACTTACCAAGAACTTTTGAAGAAGTTTCTGAAGGTTTGTATGATGGCTTGTTGAACACTTTTTCTGGTGGTTTAGTTTATGAATACTCTGAAGAATCCAATGACTATGGTTTAGTTAAAATTGATTCTGATGACAACATTGTTTACAAGAGCGATTACGAGAACTTGAAAAGTCAATATGAAAAACTTACTTTACCAGATACTAAGGAAGAAGCTGTAAAGAATAATACAGTTTATAAATGTGATGCTGCTGCTATTTCTTCTATTTACAAGAGCTTTGGTGTTAGTAGTTTCAGCTTGCCAGCTCAACCAACTGACATTGCTAGTATGATCAAGAATGGTGCTAATGGTAACAATACTGGGAGCCTAATATCTGACTACACTATTTCAGACATTGGTTACACCATCAGAAATAATGCTAGTAGTGTTCAATCTGCTACTATCACAATTGATTCTACCAACTTATGGAATACATTAAATGCTGCAGCCACTGCTGATTCTGAATCAACTTCAACTTCAACTTCAAGCAACAAAACCAGTTCATCTTCATCTAAAGGAAATGCTGTTGAAATGGTTCCTCTAGCTTCTTCTAGCTTATTCGCTATTTTATGTGGTTTAATGACTGCTTTATTATAGTTCCCTAGCAGTTGAAACATTCGCAATCTTCCTTATGAACAGTAAAACGATTACAACTATTCAAACTTGTAAAATTATATACTAATATTTTTATGATATATATGTACCACTAAATAAAAAAACTACCCTATATTTAATTGGGTGGCTATAGACCTATATTCTCTATTTCATTTTCGTATCATATATTTCTTAATTTTGATGCAATGCTTTATAAAGAATCTCTGTACTCTTCATACCATCCAGGTATATCTGCACCAATTCCATATAATTCTCTATCAGGAACTTTTATATCTTCCAAGCCTGCAGTATCGTTTAACCAGGGGTGGTTTACAAGGCCACCTGCATCTGACCTTTTAGATGGGTCCAATCTTAACATAGGAAGTAAGAAATCAGCAATTTCTGATGCATCCTTTTCATTGAAGTTATATTGTTTTTGTAAAACATTTTGCAATGACGAATTTCTCAAACTTGCAATATGACGAAGTTGCCCTTTTTTGTTAAAATATCTATGTTTCCTTCCATCATGTTCTAAAAGACATGGTGGAAATTGTCCAAGCAATTCAATTATTTGAGCAATATGATCATCTTCCTTAGAAAAAGAGTGACCTGCATTAGGTTCAAATAAAAATTCTCCAGTAAGAAGCTTGAATATTAGACATGCTACAGACCATATATCTGCGCTACAACCCCATGGTGCACCTACTAGTACTTCTGGGGCTCTATATTCTCTTGTTTGAATTGACTCAGTATAATGCTTATTGTACCAACAAGCATTCCCTAAATCAGCAATTTTGATATTGATAATGCTATCATCTCTCAAATATTTGTCATTGTTTTTAATAGTGTTTGAGTTTTGTAATGAATATTTTGGAATTTCTAAACGTTCAATTGAACTAATTGGGAGAGTTAACGGTTGTGATCTATTGATGATTGTTTGACTGTTGCCACGTTTATGTGTAAATGGAACAGAAGGTGAATTGCTAGAATGTAATTCATTATCAGGAGTACTTTCCAAACTAATCTTCCTTTTATGTGCATTTGTGTAACTACTACTTCTACTGTGTTTAGAAATAGTCTCAATTGTTGATTCTATATTTTTTATTTCTACAAGCACATTTTCTGGCTTTATATCAGTATGAATAATGCCACATACTCTATGCATATAATCTAAACTTAAAAGCAGTTGTTTAGCAATTTGCTTAACATATTCTACAGGAATGCCTTTATTCTTATATCTTTTAATTAATGCAAGTAAGTTTTCGCCTAAGACTTCTAAAACCATAACAATATGTTCACCATTTTCACCAATATGAACAAAATCATCAAGTAATTTCAAAAGATGTTTTGAACCACCATATGGATCATTTACTTGATTAGCAGTAACGCATTTCAACAAATTAATTTCATCTTGTGCAGCATCTGAGTATATTTTGGCACTTTTAACAATTTTCAATGCCACATGTTTCTGGCCAACTAAATCATCAGCTAACCAAACTGTAGAAAAATGACCCCATCCTAACTTTCTTATCAGAACATATCTCCCATTCTTATAAGTTTCACCAATGAAAGCTGGGTGGTACCCACCAGGTTTATAATCATTCAATGGCTCTTCCTCTTTCAATTCTCTATCAGTAAGCGTATCTAGTTCATCTTCACTCCATTCACGCCCACCATTCGATGACGCCAGCCCCCCTAATACGGGACTATCACATACATTATCACCATCATCCATTTCATTCAATAGATCTGATGAATTGGACCTGGCCATGAAAATACCATGCTTTTCAAACTTCCCCTTTAATTTCTTCTGGGATTTCGACAATAACCCAGGATAATCGATTGCAGACCCCATTTTCTCAAACAAAAAAGTAAACAATATATACACTAATACTCAATTACCAATACTAGCACTCTTAAATAACCTTGTCAGAACTATTCACCGTACAAACACTCACTAAACATCTCATCTAATATCAAAATAAACTTTTCAGTTTTCTTATAGGTACTTTTCAGATATCACAGCTTAATGAAAAGTCCGTTTAATGACCAGATGCCCAATCAAATTTGATGGTTTATAGCCATTATCAGTTAAATATAACCATAATTGAGATCAATTAACTGGTAAAACAGTACGCTGATGGTCAATTTACCTATGCCATCACTTTATAGATTTTTCAACTTAAAGAATTTAGTTAATTTTGTAATTTTCATATATAGTTAATTAAAGATTAATTTAAAAGAACTAATAATTAAATTATAGGTTAAATCTTAGGATTTCAATATAATAACAATTAATTAATAGAAATATATTAATGACACAGATCTTGACATATTTCGGTTCTTATTTTGTGATTTTAATATATTTGTTGTTTCGATGACTATAAGATGTTGAAAATTTATTGCTCATCGATTTTTGAAAAATGTTACAACTTTAAAGGTTGGATCTTGTTGGTGAATGAAAGTGGTACAGTGTATGTTGCGTAGCTATGAAGCCCACAGTGTTGCTATTGAAGAACAAGACTGCTCAGCTGGATACTTACCAGACTTTGTTTGAAGAAAAAGGCTTTGATCCTGTATTTATACCTTTGATTAATCATACTCATGTACCAGATGAAGCTTTGCAGTTGTTGAACAATAAAGAGTATTTGGATAAGCTGGAGAACATCATAGTAACGTCACAGAGGACCGTCGAGTGTATCCATGAATCGATCTTTCCATCTTTGGATGCTGGTAATAAGGAGAGTTTGTTGCTCAAAAATATTTATACAGTTGGACCTACCACTTCATCGTTTTTGACTCGTATTGGTTTCTCTAATGTGAAAGGTGGTTCAAGTGCTGGAAATGGTGATATACTCTCTGATATCATTATTGATGACCTTCTAATGCAAGCTGAAGCCCCAATGCATAAGGAATTGCTGTTTTTAGTGGGTGAGATAAGGAGAGATATTATTCCAAAGAAATTGACTTCAACGGGATTACAATTAAAAGAAACCGTAGTATATAAAACACAAACTTTGAATGATGCATTAACTCGATTTAAATCCAATTATAAACCTGACTCCTGGGTCGTTGTATTTAGTCCTCAAGGTACTGAGGAAATTATCGAGTTTCTAAAAGAAAGACCATCTGATGATTTTAAAATAGCAAGTATTGGCCCAACTACAGAGAAATATTTATTATCTAAGGGAGTTACACCAACAATAGTCAGTCCAAAACCGGATTCTTCTTCATTAATGAATTCAATTTTATCTTATAAATAATAACTCTAAAGAGATCTTCTCTTCTGTATAAATAATATATTAATGCTGTAAATCAAACAAATTTATTAAAATATTTAATAAACTAAATAGGTTTCAAATGCACTAGGGTTGTCCACTCTTGTGGGCTCCCCATTAGTATCAATAATTTCAATCTTTGGAAGATTTAAGTAACCTTTTTTTAATGGTATAATAGTTATCTCAAATTTTTCTTCTTCCTTTGAAATGTTCATTTTCTTTTTACCATGGACCAACCATTCATTACTAGTCAGGATAGAAATTGTAAAATCACCTTCAAATTGTCCTTGAGCCCATAATTTACTTAAATTATTCAACTGTATCTCAAACTTTGATGGTTCACCAACTTTTAAATCACTATTGTCTTCTTTAGCAAAATTTACGTAAAAAAAATCTTCATATTCTGGTAGTTCTACAGGAACAGTTAGTTCTCTTGGGGCAATATTCTTGGTATAAGCAGCAATATCAATATCACTTAATTTAGTACCTTCGGTAATTTGTTTTAGACATTTAATCATTCTTTCACGAACTTCCTTATTAATATTCAACTTTTTGAAATATATGCTTATTTTAGATATATTAATAATATTAGGAAGAATAATAATATTTCGATTCAAATGGAATTCGTCATAATCATAAATACATTTAGAAAGAATTTCATTTTTCCAAAATAATTTCCATGTTTCAAATTTACTAAACCACTCAACATCACCTTCAACTAAAACAGCATCTGTCACCAGAGTATTTATCTGTTCCTTTAATAAATTATAAGTTACTTTCAAATTAAACACATCCTTAGAATCAAATAGTTTTGTTGAACTTATTTGATAATAATTCATACAACTTTCTGCAGTTTCATTTGTTAAGTATAATGGTATTTCTGGCTCATATTCACCAAATATAGTATATGAATCATCTCCTATAGGTGGTAACAATTTGGATTTATATAATATAATAGGTTCTTGTTTTAAAGATGAATTCAAATGAAACTTGAAATAGAAGAAATCTTTTTTGAAAATATCTTCAACAGAAACTGATACAGGCAGACTACATTCTTGTTTGACAACTTTAACTTCACTATAAACTTCATTTTTACCTTTTAAACGAAATGTATTTCTTACTTCCAATTCAAATGTATTAACCGACATCTGTATAAAATAAGGAATAGTATTAAGAATATCTTTCTTTTCATATGTTATAGAATATACAGAATCTGTTTTGGAAAAACTGATAGGGTATGATTCACCGTCAGGAATAACTGTTATTTCCACTGAAAATTCTTCACAGTTTTCAAGGTTACTGTTTTCTATATCTAATGAGTTATCACCAAGAGATAGTTTCTTTGATTGTGCAATATCAACATAAAAATTTGATGGATAGTATAGTTGCTTCATATAAATGATTTCTGACTTTTCATATTCTAGAAATTCATTAATGAATGTTGTGTCACCTAAATTAATTTCTAGTGATGTTGGAGAAAAATTTCCAATAATAATTTCAGTATTTTGTAATTTGATGGTATTGCTACCAGGTAAAATAGCAATGTTCTTTGCAGAAAATGTCATAAAATGATCGTTATCATTTTTCATAGTTAAAGCTACTAGATCAACATTAACAGCACTTGGAAAACCTTGATTAGCAATTGAAACTTCGATAGAATATGTGTTCGGTTCATCGATAAAAATCGTGCCTATCGATTCAATTTTATATAAACCTTCAATTGGATGAACTAAATCAGTTGAATTATTTTTTTGGAGTTCCAAAAACTCATTCCACCATATTTCCTTTTCGTTCTGGTCTTTTGTTACTTTTAACAAATTCAGATAAGCATTACCTAATGTAGCTGACACAGGCACTTCTTCATCTTCGATTTGTAATGTTTTCAAATTAGGACATTTTCTTAGAGAATCAATGAAAATTTTCAAGATATATAAACCTATTACATTCCATTTTGATTGAATATAGTATTCATAACTAGACATAAAGATATTAATTGTTTTTTCATATTCTTTTCTTTGATAATGTAATATACCAATTTCAATTGATAAAATATCTACAATTCGTTGACGTTTACTATCAGACTGATTAAATAGAGATAAAATCTCTTTTGTTCTTCTTAAGAAACTTTCTTGAAATTTATTTTCAGTTTCATAAAAACTTGGATTTATATCAAATCGATAACTGATTTGGGAATCATGTGAAATTCGATTCTGTATAGAATATCCTTTACTTAAATAGACACCTTGAATCCAAATATCTCTTTGAATTGTCAGAAGTTCAGCTTTGATTTCTAATGAGATACTAGATTCTGAAAGCTCTCCCACAGGAAGAATCCCCAACACTGCTTCTATAAAATGATATTGAAATTCTAAAAGTGATGGAGACTCTTTATACCACTCTCTAATATATTTTAAAAACAAACGAATTAAAGAAAACATTTCAATAGTTTGTTGATTTTTAGTATTTTTAGTTTGCAATAGTTCAAATTTCTTTAGAAGAAAATATTTGTATAATTTAAATTTATCGATAGATTTTTCGTTGAACATTGTTGCAATTGAAATGGTGCTAGTAAATTCAGGGAAAGTAAATGGTATTTCCAGTTCACCCATAGGAAGATCCATACCTTCTTTATTATGAATATCTTCTTTAATTTGATTCAAGTTAAATGCTGCGTCTTTCTCAATCTTAAATGATAAATATAAGTGTAAAATCTTTTCTTTTAATAGAAGTTTATCATCAAAAGTTTTTGAAGTTTCCAATTCACTTTCATAACTATTTAACCTCTTTTGGAAAATATCTAGTATAGATACTCTCAACTGTTGACTCAATTGACTCCAAAACTCTTCTTTATCAGCTGGCGATTTGTAAACTGATTTGATCTCTAATGTCTTGATACCTGGGAAATCTTTCGAGAATTTATCTAAAAGTGAAACCGTTTTAAACATATTAGAGTCTGTAACTTCAGAATTAGCATACAAAAAAATCATAGGCATTGCATTTACATCAGATGAATCCCCCGTCACAGTTGGTAGCCATTGTCTAACCAATGGACGTACTTTTGATCTATAATCATCAATCGACTTACAATTGACTATAAGCAAACGAATGAAAGGAACCCCTACATTCTGCAACCCACTCTCTGTATTGCTCATATCTTCAGCAACAAGAGTTACTGGTAATCTATCTACAGTTCTTATCAATCCATTCGATGTCTTCCAATGAACATTTTGAAACGGAAATATCTGCAGGAACTCTGTTTTTACTCCTTCAAAAATATCAAAGGGATCAAAATAACTAATGTAGACACCTCTATTGTACATCACCACTATCTGCCACTCAAATCAATGACCTCCACTGATTTATTCTCACTTTAATACAGTTATTTATTGTTATTCTAACTGTAATATTTAAATATTTCAAATTCGATATCTCAATATCGCTGATTTGAAATTTGATGTTGAAATAATTTAATATATGAAGAACTTTTAAATTGATTAGAATACGTTCAATTGGTTATAATAGGACCCATTGAAGTTGGTAAGAGTATTTATTCACCACAAATTAGTGTTTTATTTTGAAGTTAGAGATTTTCAATTTTAAAAACTGTTGAGAAATGAGTGATTTCAAAGCTTTTAGTGCTCCTGGTAAAGCTTTGTTGGTTGGTGGTTATTTGGTTCTAAACCCTGAATACACTTCATATGTTGTAGCCTTGTCTGCTCGTATGCATGCTGTTGTATCTACAGTTATACCTCAAAGTACAAGAGATGGTTTTGTTCGTGTCACTGTTACTAGTAGTCAATTTAATAATGATCAATGGGATTATGATTTAAGATACGAAAATGATGGTTATTTCCCAACTGAAATCAATGGGTTGAAAAATCCGTTTATTAATGCTGTTTTGATTAATGTTTTTAATTACTTTAAACCACCAGTTAATGATACTGCCGACATTAATATCGAAATCTTCTCAGATTCAGGTTACCATTCTCAAAGTGCTTCTACCACTAAAGTAAACCAATATAAGCAATTTAACTTTCATAAGAATACTATTACCAAAGTGCCAAAGACCGGGTTAGGTTCATCTGCTGGGTTGGTCACTGTTTTGACTACTGCATTGACTTCAGTTTTCAAAAAGGATTTAGTTGTTTCATCTTTAGCTGATTTGAAAACTATTCATAATCTTTCACAAATTGCTCACTGCCAAGCACAAGGTAAAGTAGGAAGTGGGTTTGACGTTGCTGCTGCCACTTTTGGTTCCATTATTTACAGAAGATTTGTTCCAGAATTAATTACTAATTTACCTGAATATAATCAAACAAATACTAAATCTTACCAAAATGCTTTAATAACTTTAGTAAATGACGTTGATTGGAACATCAAAAATGATAGAATTAGTTTACCAAAAAGTTTGAGAATAATAATGGGTGACGTTAACAGTGGTTCTGAAACTACAAAATTAGTTGCCAGGGTTAAGGAGTGGTATGAAAATAATTTACCTGAAAGTTTGAAAGTTTACCAAGACATTGATGAAAGCAATAGAAAATTTATTCAAGGTTTAGCTGACTTAAATAAGGTATCAGAAAGCAAACCTGGGCATTATAGAGAATTATTAAATGTATTGAATTCTAACGGTAACATTGATGAGCATCCAGAGTTGTCATGTATTAGTAATGCGGTTTTGAATATTCGTAAGAATTTCCAAAGAATTACCAAGGAATCCGGTGCTGATATTGAGCCTGAAGTCCAAACCAATCTATTGGATAAGTGTTTAACATTGAAGGGTGTTCTAACAGGTATGGTTCCAGGTGCTGGTGGTTATGACGCCATTTCTTTGATTACCACCGTTGATAATAATTTAATTGACATTACAAAGGGTCAAGACGGTTTTGAGAATGTTACTTGGTTAGACTTAAAGCAAGCAGATATTGGTATCTTGGAAGAAACACCTTCTCATTACATGAATTTGAAATAATCTCTCTACAATTTAAGAAAAGTATCTATATATTTTACTCTATATAAATAGAATGCTAATCAACTAAATGACATGAATTTATTGGATTAATAATTAAATATATCCATAAATTAAATATAATTATATATCTACATCCTTTAGCCAACCTACAACTTTCTTTGAAAAGCCTTTAGAATTAGGCACATAGTGACCTCCTGCATGTTTCAGTAAAGTTCTTGAAGTATCTGTGCATGAATTATACAATTCTAGAATCTTAGATTCCTCAGTGACAGTATCCAGTTCACCCTGTACATGTAAAGTTGGAATCGATATTACATTGTCATCGTACTGTTTTTGATAAATTTCAGGTTTGTATCTAAACCCACTAATTAGAATGGCAAAATGTAATGGGGGTTGTTCTTCAAGAGTCAACGCAAGAAGTCCATTAAAATCTGTAATCAAGTAACCAGCAACACCAGCACCTTGACTAAACCCAATTACTCCATGGAATGGACCATTATCAAGCACATATGATCGTAGATAGTCTAGAGTAGATTGAGGTAACTTGTAAGATTTTTCCAGTGGAACATCTTCAATCCAAGCCAAAACCTTATTACTATTATTCTCAGTTACTACCTCATTGAACATATCAGGAATATCGGCAGGAGAATACTCATTAGGAGCTGTTGCATAATGAAATTCATAACCTTCACTCTCCAGCACAGATCTAAACCCTTTAGTCTTGGAAGCAAAATAATCACCAGACTGCGCAAGCCCATGTAACAAAAGCAATTTCTTACCCATAATATTCAATTAGTACTACACAATCAGCTTGTGTAGACAATACCAAAGGGTTCAAACCACTTCTTATTGCCATTTAAACAGTTCATTAATATAACCACTAGTTATAAGCCATAGCTCTTCCAGATGGATGCGATGTTAATAATTTTTCATTTGAAAACGGTAAAGAGATACTTAAAATTGTGAACAGAAAGTGTTTGATAACGGTATTGATTGGAGACATTCGAGAGCAGTGATAGGAATACAGTGAACTGTGTTGATTATAGCTGTTTGTACATATTTCTAGAATTTTTTTGCATTTACTGAAGAGCATTTTTCATCAAGAAACAGTGAGTTCAGTGGGTTATTAGATCAAAAAAAAAAGTATTACTTAAGACTTCTATAAGAATAATAATTGTGATTTGATCGTTTTAGAATGAGTTCTTGTGTACACACAGACCAGGTTCTGTCGAATAAAAATTCAAAAGAGGGTATTTTGAAAGCTTATAATGCAACAAAATATATCTTACAACATTCATCAATTAATGATAAATTTAAACATGCAATGAAATGTGCAGGCTGCCATGAAATTAATTCAGGTACCAACTTTATGTGTTTGCAATGTGGGTTCTGTGGTTGTTGGAATAATTCCCATTTCTCAATGCATCATCAAAAAGCAGGCCATCTGTTTGGTGTCAATTCAAGTAATGGGTTATTATACTGTTTTAAGTGCAATGATTATGTTGGTGATTCTGAATTGATAAACGCATCAATGTTGGGGAAAAATTGGGATGAAGCTAGTGTCAAAACTTCTGTACCTTCAGCAAGTTCCAAAGATGGGTTACGTGGATTGGTTAACATGGGATCAACTTGTTACATGAGTTGTATCATTCAATGTTTGGTTCGTAATCCTTACTTCTTGAAACATTCTTTAAATCAAACTCATTACAAAGAATGTAAGACTAGAGATGCATCTACATGTATGTCATGTGCTTTAGATGGTGTCGTGAAGGAGTTTTATGGTGCTACTTCGCAAGAAGAGATGCAAGGGAATAACGGTGGTTTAATTGATCTATTAACATGTTCATGGAAAATTAATGAAAACTTAGCTGGTTATTCTCAACAAGATGCTCATGAATTTTGGCAATTCTTATTAAATCAAATACACCAGGAATATAAATCAAACCATGGATCTGGTCAACTGTCTAACAATAGTAATACAGAACTTTGTAACTGTATATATCACAGAGTATTCCAAGGTTTTTTGAAAAGTTCCATTGTATGTCCTGAATGTAGTAATGATTCAAAAACATCGATAGAACCATTCATGGATTTGTCTTTAGATATCAAGGGTAAAGAGAATATTTATGATTGTTTGAATAGTTTCCATAAAAAAGAACAACTGCATGATTTCAATTATCATTGTGATAACTGTAACACCTCTCAAGATGCTATCAAACAGTTAACTATTTCCAAATTATCTCCTGTACTAGTTCTTCAATTGAAAAGATTTGAACATTTAATGAATGGTAATAGTATCAAATTAAATAATTTTATTGAGTTCCCACTTTATCTTAACATGAAAGAATACTGTGATGATAATCAAGAAGCTTCTACTCCTGATATCATTTATGAACTTTTTGGTATTATTTGTCATACTGGTACTGTCAATGAAGGTCATTACATTGCCATCTGTAAAATCCCTAATGGACAATGGGTTAAATTTAATGATTCAATGTTAACTATAATATCCGAGGAAGATATGCTGAAAGAACAAGCTTATTTATTAATATATTCTGTGAAACAAGTGAACTAAATTCAATATTTGCATAATTAATAGAACCGTTTTGCTTCTTTCACAGTTCAACGAACAACCCACATACACACACATATATATATATCTATATAACCACTGATTCATCCTACTACAAATTTACGTATTTATATAGATATCATCAAAATACTTGGTTTTATTTTAAACAATGTTCAACTATTGTCATATAAAGCTTCTATAGCAATAAAGAATATTGAAACTTAAAACATTGCAAGTTAAAAAGATCATTTTAGCTGATAAATCAAGTTGAAAAAGGAATTACCCAAACACAACAAATAACACATATTCAATGCTGAAGAATACATTATTTAGTTGCAATAAAGTTTTGATATCCAAGCCACTGTTAAGAGTGTATAATTCTAATGTTGCCCCTAAGCTATACCATTTTGAAGAAATAAAAAGTCTTGTTGAGAATCCTAATTGTCATTCTAACAAAATTTTGGTGGATGTTAGAGAACCTAAAGAATTAGAAGTATACAGTATGCCGTCTGCTATAAATATTCCTTTGACTGTTTTGCCAGAAGCTTTAGCTCTATCAGAAGATGAGTTCAAAGCAAAATTCTGTTTCCCTAAACCTAACAAAGACAATGAATTGATCTTCTTTTGTGCTAAAGGTATAAGAGCTAAGACCGCTGAAGGGATTGCTAGGGATCATAGTTACAGTGTTACTGGTATATACCCTGGCTCTATCAATGACTGGTTATCTAGGGGAGGTGATAAAATTTATGGCAAATAGTGCAGTAATTAACATCTCTCTATATGAATGATCTATGTTATTATACAAAAGTTAAATTCAATAATCCAATTTATATATGCGGATATATATATATATATATATTCTTTTTTATTCTTAATTATGCTAATATTCAAATATTTTTAATTGATATTCTAAGGTTATCTTCTTTGATGAAACTCAAATTGTTTGAATTCCTTACCCAATCTCTTCTTTCTCTTTCTTTCCATAACCTTTTCACGTTGACTACCCTTCATGTGGTCAAACTTCCACTTCTGTATAACCTTACGTTTTTCAGATTCTTTTAAGTGGTATCTGGTCTTGTTACCCTTGTTGATTTCAACTTGGTAGTCTTTGATGATCTTACTTTCTAAATCTCTATTCTTGACAGTTTGTAATTTGGACTTCATACTCTTCAAGTTATCTTCCATCTCTTGTTTATCATGTTCACTGATCTTACTAATAAATTTTTTATCACGTAAAGTTGCTTGTAAAGCATTAATTTCATCTTGTCTGTATTCATCTAAAAATTGATAACGTCTTCTAATTGCATTCTTATCGATATTGTCACCAGTGGACCTTTCAAATCTGATATCCTGGTACAAACTGGACTTAGGTCTCTTAGTTTCCAAACCTGGGATCGTCCTTATTTTAGATACACGTTTCTTTGAAGATTCTTCGATAGGAGCATGCTTGTTCTTCTTCCTTTTCTTGTTACCGTTCTTACCATATCTATTTCCAACAATGTTATCATCACTTTCACTATCACCTTCAAAAAAACCCCCTTCATCACTGCCACTATCTTCATCAAATGATTCCTCTTTGTAAGATTTCTCCTTGACAGAAGTCTCTCTTGAACGTTTGCCTTTAGATGATGATTCTTCAACAGGTTGATTGTATCTGCTCTTTGGCTTTCTCTTCTCTTCTTCAGAGTCACTGTCACTGCTGCTCTCAGCAGCCAATTGCTCGTCAGCTTTCTTCAAAGACCCAAAGGAAAGAGTCTTCAACTCATCATCACTCGATGAATCTTGTCTCCTGTCAGACTTCTTAAAATTTCTAGACAGCAAGAGTCCCAAATCTTCTTCTTCAGAATCAGATTCTTGCCCTGGTTTCAAATTCTTAAAGTAATACGACATATTGCCAATACCAATCTACCTTCCTAACCACTTGGAAGCTCTGTAACGTACCTTGAACCACCACTTTTAAACTGTTTAAAACATCAATTGCAGTGGTATTTTATCAATTTCTATCTCATCTCGAAGAATAATTTTTCAGTCCGCAAAGAAACAGCTGTAGAAACTCTTTCACAGATAGTGAAAAATTCTAGCAATACTAATAATGCTGATATATTGGTTCAGTTTCCTATGAGCAACATCAGTGTTGCTGTACATTTATTAGAATTGTATATACTTGTTATATCTTTATTTACAGGACCATTTTGCCAGGGTGGGGTGCTATATATTTACGATCATTGTCTTTCTATGGTTTCCTTTAATTGCAGTTTTCTTGAGTGACAGTCGAAATGGTTGGACACCTCTTGGAATGACATATTGGAAGGATCCACTTCCATCACAGTCTTGTCTTTGAAAGTCACTGTCAAAAGTGGAGACTCCTTAGAGTCCTTCCCGTCCACTAAAATTTGGGTCCTGATTACAGTATCTTGCTGTCTTTGCAAAGGTGGGACAGCACTCAGAAACAATCTAGCTGTCTTGGCTACAAGAAAAGATGTGGTTTAAAGGTTAGTAAAAGAAAGGTAAAGCACACATTGCAAGTGACCTACACTTGTGGAATCGTAGGTTCCCTATTAATTTTCAAAACATACATTCTTTGCCAAAAGGATGGAACTTGACAAACACTCTAGTAAAATATTTAGTAATCATCACAATGGAGCACTCCTAGTAAACACTCTATGGGCCTTCAATGGTCCTCTACCACCCACAATCACCAGCTTTACCATTGCAATTAGTGCTTCTTATAGCCTAAATAGCAGATTTTGCTTCTTAGAAGCTCGATATGGCCAAAAATTAGCGTGTGTGGGGCGGGTAATGGTGTGATAATATGGTATAAATTTAATATAAAGATATATAATTATGGATGATTTGGTATCTATAACTCATCATGATGAGGGCCAGGAGTCTTTGATGCCTTTTTGGATGCCTTTTGTGGTTTCTTCCCCAATTTCACCGCTTCTATGTACTTGAAACGCTTACTTAGGGGCCCCTCTCTTGGTGAAATATTTGTCTTGGATTGAATGAATTCAGATATATCTGTTCTGGAGAAAGTCTCCTTTTCAAACTCATAGTATACATCTTCTTGTGCGTTGAATAGAACCAGTAAGTTTTTAACGATGCCCTTCTGCCTTGGAATTAGTTCTTGTAGGTATTGGTAAATGTTAGGGTTTGATTGGGCTAATGGACTATTTTCAGAAATTGGTTGCAGTTTACTGTTTTGCATTGTAAACATGTTGATATCTGCTAGCCAGTCCAATGCAACTGCCTTTTGAGCTGGGAAAGTCCTATCTGGTTTAGTGAAAAGAATGGCAGAAAATTTATTGGATTTATTGGTATCTGATGATAATACAGATTCCAATTTCTTTAAAGTGTTAATCTTTCTCACATAATTCTTTATACGAGTAAACATGAATTCCGTTAGTGGTGCTAATGCTCTATCTCCAGTGTATATCTCATTGGCATGATTCTTGAAATGTTGTCTTTCAGATGCAGGCTTAGACATATCAATCTTTGGTGGTCTAAAAGCCATGAGAGTTGGGAAACCTTCAATGTTATATTGTGCACACAGTTGTTTATTCTTGTTCAAATCACAATTCACAGCAGCAACTTGCACTAGCCCATCAATTTTCTTAGCAACTTTCTCCATCATTGGCTTGAATTGTTTGCAGTATCCACACCATGGCGCATAAAACTCAACCAATGTAGTATAATTGGTACGATGAACTACTTTATCAAAGTTATTGGCATTCAATTCCATGATATATTTGTTCTTATCATAGAAATTACCTGTGTCAGCAGCAACAAGTAACAATTCGCTTAGGATCAATAACATCATCAAATGTTTGAAGATTGGCACCTGCGACCAGAATTTCATTTTGGAAACTCCTAACATGATGTTTTTTTCACACAATTCAAATCTAGTATCTTATAACAACAGATGATCAAGGTTTAGTGCCTCTGGTACTGCAATAACCACTCTGTAGAACAGATTTTATTGCTTACAAACTTTTAAAATAGTTGAAATAATTGTGAAATCTCGCTGAGATGAGCGACATCTGACTATTTGCAACAGTTAAAATCGATATTTGATTGTTAGTAGCTTAAAATTGGTCGATATAAAGTGTTTATTGCCACTCAATACACCCAAAAAGTTGGTGTTGTGTTTGTTACTGGTTGATTAAGATGGCTGATGATGAAGAAATAAGTTCTCCCTTTTCCTTCTATGCCTTTTGGCAACTTTATGAATATTTTAGGGAAATCGATGACTTAGATGAAAATGGTATTGAGACTTCTGATTCATTTCAGTTAATATGTCAGAAATTGTATCCAATGTTTGACACCATTGATATAGATGCCAAGACTGCTTTGTTTATTACTTGGAAGAAAAAGAGTTCACATAGTAATCATGGCGATAAGTACAATCTTCGAGGGTGCATTGGCACTTTTACTAAACTAAATGTTCTTGAAGGTATTGAAAAATATAGTTTATATGCAGCTCTAGAGGACAGTAGATTTTCTGCAATTACTAAGAAGGAAATGCCCAGATTAAAATGTAGTACTAGCATCTTACAACATTTTAAAACTATTTACAATGGGAAACTTAAGACAGGGGATATTTATAATTGGGAAATCGGTATACATGGTATTGAGCTAAAGTTCAAACATCCTAAAACAGGTAAACTGCTTAGTGCAACATTCTTAGCTGAAGTAATGACTGAACAGAACTGGGATTTTGAAGAAACTTTCCTTAACTTAATTGAAAAGGCAGGTTGTTGGGATTACGTTAATGAAGTTCTTGATCATTATGAAAAATATTTTGTGGAAGTTATAAGATATGAAGTTCTGAAAAGTTCAATATCTTATAATGAATTTATTGAGAAACTAAATATGCTTTCGGAGTAATTTATAGGATATTGCTTTATTTTTTAAATAATATATTCATTGTTTCTATAAACATTATATGATTTATGTCTATAATAATACATACATGGTTGATTATATGATTTAGGTCTTACATCAATAACCATTAACCACGGTGAATATGGAATGGAGAAGCTTGGCAAGTTGGAAAAATTAATGAATTGGCAATAACTGTATTTTGCTTTCTAGAAGTGGTATAAACAATCAAGTCAGCAATATCGTCAGCATATAATGGTTCAAGATTTTCATAAACTTTATCAGCTTTTCCTTTGTCACCATGGTTTCTTACAATGGAAAATTCAGTTTCAACCAAGCCAGGAGCGATTTCAATGACTCTAATCTTAGTATTAATTAGTTCTTTTCTTAAACTTTCAGTAAAAGCCTTGACAGCAAACTTAGAAGCACAATAAATGGAACCTGTTGGGTAAGCTTCAAGTCCAGCTACTGAACCTAAATTAACTATATCACCACTATTCTTAGCTTTGAAGATAGGTAGCACAGCTTGTGTAACAGCAATCAAACCTAATACATTGGTGTCCATCATACTTTTGACATCACCCATATTGATGTTACCTACAGTATCACTTCCTAAAGCTTTACCAGCATTATTAATTAGGATATCAATATCTTTGAATTCAGTTGGTAAATTGTCAACAAATGGTTGGATACTATCGATCAAAGATATATCCAATTGTTCAATATGTACCAATGCATTTGGATATTGAGAAGAAATAGTCTTCTTTAACTCATTTAGCTTTTCTAACCTTCTAGCAACTAAGATTAACTTAATTTGACCATTGGAAGCATCTAAATATTCTAAAGCTGTTGCTTGACCAATACCAGCTGAAGCACCAGTAATCAACACAGTTTTACCTTGTAACCTTTCAGCAGCTTTTCTTCCTTGAGACATGACTTGATAATTGTTATATTGATCCAATTATTAAGGTCTTTGTACTTCTTAATCAATCCTTGAAATATCTCAAATTTAAATAAATAGGTTGTTTTATTAACCGAAATATCAAGCTAAGCTTCAAAATGGAAAATTTCTAAGATATGTTAAATATCAATATTTAAAGTTTATATCAGTAACTAAACCTATTTAAATTATTTTTATATTACAACTATATTGATTTTTATAAAGGGTTCTTCCTTATAAATAGTTTGTCAAGAAAACTATTGAAAATTGTGGGCATATTCATTCGAGTTATCAAGGACCAAATTGTGTTGAGTAATTTGGAATTTTCAGCAGTAACAACTTATCCTTCGTTAGGTTTAGTAGTTGAAACAGCTGGTTCCATGGCTTGAGTTTCGTTTACGGTCTCATTTGTGGTAGCAGTGCTATCTTTATCTACTATTCCTTGCTTCTCATCAACTTTTGGTAAAATATCAGATTCTTTATCATTAATTTCTTTATCGTTATCTACTGTTTTACCTTCAGCATTTGAGTCATCTTGAGAAATGGCATTTGTGTCATTTTCTATAGCAGGAATTATTGGCCTTGTGACATAATTCTCGTCAAAAGTAGAGAAATCAAATGTTGAAGTTTCACCTCCAACAATTTCTTTGTATTTTTCTATTATTGATTTTTCCAATTCAATCGAATCTTTGTAAATAACAGAATCTTCATGGTTATATATTCTTGCATTAGCAAAAATTAAATGGAAGTCTTCTAATATTTCCATATCAGAATCATATGCAAATATATCGATATGGTGCTTAACGTTTTCCAAAGCCATTGGATACCTAATTAATAAATAATAATCAGGGTATAATCTTTTGGAGGGTTTAACTTGGAAAATATCAGAAAGGTTACGGCCTTCGCTATTGACAAAGTTACAAGAAAAATCATATAGCTTTTGAGCAAGTTCACTAAATGGCTTCCTTTCTTCAAGTGTTAACTGATTCGCTTCAGGATCACGTACAAATTTTAAACCAGTCTTAACCCCACCATTCAAGGTACCACGACCACGGCCACGAGTACCACGGGCACGTCCACGACCTCTGCCTCTACCTCTACCACGACCTCTACCACGACCTCTACCTCTGGAACCAGATTCTGTTTCCTTTATGGAAGTTTTACCTACAGAATGCTCGTCCAAATGAATATCATAATCCTCAGCTTCTGAATGTTCATTAGCTACAGATACTTCAGCTTGAGATTCCGCTGGTGTCGGTGATGCTACTGCTGAAGGAACATCAGAAGCAATTACATCTTCCTGTAATTTTAATTTTTTTGCAGAAACATGTTCATCCTCGAATTTACGTTTTCTACTTTCAGGATCCTCAATTGCATCACTAACTAAATCTGAATTGGAAACTGATCCGGAATCAACGATCTTCTCATCTTCATCCATGTTATCATTTTGGTTATCTTCATCATCACTTACCTCAAACTGTTTCAACCATTGAGATTCACTTAAGGAATCGGAATATGTTTGGTCTTTTCTATTGGCTCTCTTACCAGTATATTCGATATTTTCTTTAGCTTTCTCCTTTTGGATTTCAAGATCCATGTCTTGGCTGTATATATCAGGTAATTCACTCTTTTCAAATAATCTGTTGGTTATGCCATTTTCAAGATCATTACGAGCACGTTCTGCATCTAATTTAGCAAAAATTTCGATTTCGTTTTCACTTCTGGCCAATAACTCATTTAATTCCTTGTCATCCATTTCTTCATCTTCATCTTCAATACCATCAATGATTCTCTTCTTACGAATATCTTCAGCTTCTAATAAGGATCTTAGTAATGCTTCTTGTTCTTCAGCAGTAGACTTGTTATCAAACTTACCTGCTTGAATAACTTTACCATCAATGTCTAATTTCTTATGAGCTTTTTCTAAAATAACTTCTTCCACGGAGTTTTCAGTAATCAATCTTAGAATTCTGACTTCATTCTTTTGACCAATTCTATGCGCTCTATCTTGGGCTTGTAAATCCTGGTGTGGATTCCAATCTGTATCAAAAATAATAACAGTATCAGCAGTTTGTAAATTCAAACCTAAACCACCAGCTCTTGTGGATAGAATGAAACAGAAATATTCGGAATCAGGATTGTTAAATAGAGGTAATAACTCACTACGTTCGTCAGATTTAGTATGACCATCTAATCTTAAATATTTAATGTTAATTTGTCTCAAGAAATCTTCCATAATATCCATAATTTGTGTCATTTGAAAAAAAATTAACACTCTGTGTCCAGTAGCTTTTAATTTTGGCAAAACTCTTTCAAGTAATTCAAACTTACCGGCAACTCTCCAAATATCATTATTGGTTTCTCTAGTTGGGTTTAACTGGTCTTCAACAGCATCAAATACATAAGGGTGATTACAAATCTTTTTCAGTTGCATCAATTGATTATTGAATCCACGTAAACCAACCATTTTTTTATTCACTTGATCACCAATGAAAAGACGACGATGCTTTAACATTTGTTCATACATAATTTTTTGTAAAGCACTCATTTTACATTTAATTACCTTTTCAACTTTATCTGGTAGATCTTTTTCGACATCTTTCTTCAGACGACGTAATAAAAATGGTCTTAAAACCTTATGCAATCTTCTAATAACCAACAATGTCTCTTCTTCGCTTAATCCAATCTTATCTTGGCCACCGGTATTGGCAAATGGTGTATTAAACCAATCATCAAAAGATTTGACTGAGTTAAAAATTTTTGGCAAAACAAAATTTAATAAAGCCCATAATTCTGGTAAATTATTTTGTAACGGAGTACCTGTTAAAATCAATCTATAATCAGAATGATAGTATGTATTCAGCGTTAAAGACAATTTAGATTGTGCATTTTTCATTCTGTGACCTTCATCGATAATCATGTGAACCCATTTGATCTTAGAAAGTAATGCCTTTTCTTTGATAATATATTCAAAGGTTGTTAATACTACATCAAAATCACCATTTTTAATTGGGACCTGCTTGGCTTTCCTTTCAAATGGAGAACCTTTAAAAGATATCGTTCTTAAAGAAGGAGCCCATTTAGCAAATTCTGTGCTCCAGTTGGTTAATGTTGAAAGTGGAACAATAACTAAGAATGGACCATGTACCATCTTCTTCTCGTATAGATATGTTAACAACGAAATTGTTTGAATAGTTTTACCTAAACCCATTTCATCTGCTAGAATACCGTTTAAATGGTTATTGAATAAAGAAACCATCCATTGTAGACCTTTCAATTGATATTCTTTTAATGTACCGCCTACTAAAATAGATGGCTGTACTTTAATCTCTTCAACTATTCTATGTGCTACACTGTAATAATCGATATTTTCGTTATTTGTATCATCATCAGACATTTCATCTGCATCTGCATGAACAGTAGTACCATCATTTTCTGATGAGTCTTCATTTGTATGCGAATCAATCATAGATTTTGTATGCTTTTGTTGATCTTTGACCGCAACTGTTAGAGAATCTAAGAAAGCATTGGTTTGTTTCAACAAATGTGTAATTCTCGTATCCTTAGTTTGATCTAGTAACTTAATGTATGCTTCTTCATCGTTAGCTTTCAAAGCTTGTAAACGCTCTTTAGCTTGACGTTCAATTCTCTTTTGTTCATCCTTTTCAAAATTAGAATGAGCAGTAATTAATTTATGACCAAATTTAACACGTTTTGCTCTCTTATCTAATTTATGGGTATAAATATCTGAACAAGCCTTAGTTACAGCTTCTAGTTTTCTTGACTTCGCAATTTTTATTCTTTCATACTGTTGCAGTTCATTTTTTCTATATAAATCCTCAGTTATCATAGCATCCTGAATATTAACATTCCTAATCTTTGATAAAAAATTAGGGTGCATGTTTGTTAAAAGGGAGTTTTGAGACCATTCAAATTGTAAGATATGACCCCGAACAGCCTTTTGTAATGGTAATGCTTGAAGTGCATAGTAATCATATAAGGTTTCTTCCTTAATATCCTCTTCAGCATCATCATCGATGATTGTAGAAAGACAATCATCTACAGCTGTGTCGATGTTCAAAGCAACTAATGTCTGATATATTTCTGTAGCTGAATGGATATCTATACCTTCAGGAGTAATACCCGGTCTAATAGTAAGAAATGGCTGCTCTCTGGAAGGAAATAAATCTTCATATTTTATTTCTTTTGAAATTATATTATCTAACGTAAAAGAATCCACCATCAAAGTTGGATCCTGAACATTGACAACTTTTTCAATGGTAGGATGTAAAGCTTTAAATTGTTCAAGTAAAACAGGTTTCTCCTGTACTGGTGGATGAGCATCACCTTTAAAAACAGGTTTCTCTTCTTTTTGTGCAGTTCCATTCAATGGACTTATTGCTACCTCTTTTGTCGTCTGATCAAGGGTATTAATTAATTTATCTTGATTATTTACAGAATCATTCTTAGTATATTCAGGGTTATTAGTTTGTGTAGAATTTTCATCTTTAGAATTTCTATATTCATTAGGATTTTGCACTTCTGTACTTGACTTTGGTTGAGAATCATTAGAGATATTATTATGTAATTGGGTATTACTTGGAGTACTTTTTCCATCTAGAGTTGAATGTGTTGGTGGACCATTTTGAGATAGTGATGATTTGTTTGGTATTTGTTGTGATTGTTTCAATTGCTTTAATTTTACAAAATCACTTAAAGATTTTAATAATTTCCTAAAGTCAGGTTGATTTCTAATAGAAGTATGGATACTAGCCTGTGACTCAGCAGGAATTGGTTGTTTATTGACTAAGCATTTCAATGCAGTCACTTGTGCCTTTAATAATTCAGCTTGTTCTAATGGAATTCTACCTAATGGTACGTCCCTGCTAGGTTGACCAGCCCTATCATTAGCTCTATATTGATTGTTTGGATTTTGCACATTTTGAGGTGTTTGAGCAGCCACTAAAGTTTTGGCACTTGCTGTCACTGTAGGTGTAGCTGATACATTATTTGGGATCTTTTTATCTTGTACTGGGAATGAACTACTATTATTCATATCAGGTTTTTCTACATCATTAGGTTTATCCCCATTATTAATATTCATCGGTCCCTGAGGAAGAGTATTTTGTGCATTAATAGATTTGTTTGTTTCATCTTGTTGTTGTTGCTGTAAGTCATGCTGTTGTTTAGCAGCTGTTCGAAGCACTTTCGTAAAATATATAAACTCCGGAACGTTTGGTGCATTTTCACCGTGTTCATTACGCAGTTGTTGCCATCTCAAGTAACAACGGTTAACTTCTTCTTTGGTCAATTGACGTTGAGGAACTTCGATGTTCATATTGCCACAATACTCGTCACTTCTCTTCTTAGAATCCTAATATATAATTTTTCAAGTCACTTCTGTGTAATCCTTTTGAAGCCAAATAAACACCGGAACACAATTTCTTAAAGCTAACTTTAAACTAGAAGATGCTCTAGTATACGCAATAATGTGTATTCGCCTCTCAAACGATACAACTGATAACTTATTTCACTCTTTAATTAACGTTTTACTCATTAATCCATCTTAAATTGACCATCGAATTTTCAAAATAAACAAGGCCGGCTACCTCATTGGATTATCACACACCACGGAACGCCATAGTTAAGAAACAGTATAACACTATATAATAGTCATTAACACTGGTAGTAGTTCATTACAATGAGTACATTGATTGTGCAGTTTGTTACAAATTATGTATATGCTTATATATATACGTTACTATTAATGATACCTTTTGGAAGAAATTGATTTTTCAATGGGATAACCATGGAAGCATCATGCTTATAATTAGGTATTATTTTTATTGTTCTTCATCGTCGTCTCCTTCATCTCCTTCTGCTCCGAACAGCATCATCATATCAAGATCGTTTTGATCTAGAATTTCTTCTTTGTTTTCATCTTGATCCTCTCTCACGGCAGGAGTACCAGGAGCATTTTGATCTTCTTCATCTTCATCATCTTCTTCTTCATCTTCGTCTTCATCTTCTTCTTCACCTAATTCACCTTCTTCTTCAGGAACATTCTCTTGAGTGTTTTCTTCACCGTTTCCTTCTGGATGTTGTAGAATATCATCACTGATTTTTAATTGTTTTCTCTTCATATCAGCTTCCTTTTCAATTTTTTTGATACTATCAATGAATCTAGATTTCAACAATGGATTAGTTGTCTTTTCTAATTTTTGTCTTGTTTGTGTTAAAATACTTTCTAATTCTATCAGTTCATCTTTTAATAGTTCATTATGTTGAATATTTTCGTCAACAGCACGTTTTTCACCATTATTACCTTCGTCGTCTTCTTCATCATCTTCATCGTCATCGTCATCCTCTTCTTCTTCACTGTTATATTGTTCGACATCATCACCAGTCTCCTCAAGTTTACCTTCAGATGTAACAGAAGTAGTAATAGAATTTTGAGTAGCTGAAGCAGGTTCATTTTTATCTTCATCTTCACTTTCGAAGGCTTGATCCAAATCTAATTCATCATCTTCCTTATCATCGTCATCAAGAGCAAATGAGTGAATAGGTTCTTTTGGCATTTCGATTGATGTTCTTAGATCAGTAGCAGAAGGTGGTCTTCTTAAAATTTCAGATTCGTCGACTAAATCATACGATACCTCTTCAGCATGGTCATCATCTGCTAATAATGAAGCAACTACCTTTTCAGCATAATCAAATTCAGTTGGGGCCATTTTTCTTCTAAATCTTCTATTACGTACATTGTATAATGGAGGAGTCAAACCATGTTTATATTGATAGGATTTGAATGCAATTTCTTCTAAATATTTGGCTTCACTTTCGGTCAATGGACCATCGTTATAACCTTTCATAAACATTTTTTTATAATTATTAATTTCTTCTTGATATTTTTCGTAATGTTTAGATATTATATCTTCAGAATCAGGTGCTTTTAATGTAAATACTTCTTCTTCATTTGATATCGCTTGAATACATAATAACATTTGCGACACATCGAATGTCTTTAGTAAATTTTTTCTGTCAACACTCTTATTCACTTCTGAAATAGTTGGTAAGTCTACCAGTATCGCACCATAAGAAACATCATTGATTTTTACAATTGCATGTCTCTCACCTTTCCATTTAATAACTATACCTGAATAATCACCAGACTCTATTGAGTTTTTCACGAATTCTGCTTGAATATCAGGAAGAACTCTTAGTATGATACCTTCCTCCACTAATGGATCATCTTCTATATCAGATGCCTCAGAATCATAACCTTCACCAGGTACTCGTATTGGCTTCAACCGTAGTCTTGGAGTCTTCAGCTCTCTCTTTGGTTTTTCGTCAGTTTTTTTCAAATTCGATTTTAATTTAATGATGTTACCTCCACTAGATGCAGTTGGTGTACTAACTTTTACATTCACCGTCTTCTTCAGATTAATCTTCAATTTAGATTTCTTTAAAGGCTCTTCATTTAATTTTGTCTTAATACGAATTTTTTTCAATTTAGGCTCTTCTTCACCACTAGGCCCAGGTTCTCTCAATTTTTTAATCTTAATAATAGCCATATTCACTCAATGTCGTATTATACTTCTACTCGTATCAATTACAATGACCGTAACCTCTATATATATCACTGTTTTTTGTTAAAATACAGAGTAAATGTAGTGTTTAATTCACTTTTTCAATTCTAAATATGAAAAATTATTCGATATTGAAAAACTTTAAGCTTGCTTAACTATCGTTGAAAAGCTTCAATATCGAATATTAAAGATAAGAAATCATATTCTCAACTGTTACCTTCATTAATCCGTCGATTAAGTTTATATATAGAAGGAATTCTTTGAAAGATGACAGTTCCTGTTGAACCACTGAAAAATCTGCTCAATATTAAGCGTACATACGGGTTCAAATATCTGATTAATCCAATAGTTCATGAAAGAATATTCAATAAGCTAATGCTTGAGAACACTTATAAGAACCCAAGTGAATTGAAAGTTTTGGATATGTATCCTGGTCCCTCCCAATTTTCTGCTGTGTTCAATAATAGATTTAAACCTAAGGAACATGTATTGCTAGAATCAAGAATTGATTTTAAATCATATATCAAAGAAAAATTCCAAGGGCCAGAATTCACTTTATATGAGAAGGATCCTTATGACTGGTCTACATTTACAGATATTATAGAAAAGGATAAAATATTAGTGCCTGAGATGCAGACACACGATCATATTCATGATAAATTTTTAATAATGGCCCATTTAACAAATAAAAGTTCAGAAGCATTGATGATGCAATGGTTGGCTTGCATAGGTAACAAGAATTGGCTACAAAGATTTGGATTAGTGAAAATGTTGATTTGGTTACCTACTTCGACAGCTTGTAAACTTCTAGCTCCACCAAATGATCATATGAGAGCAAAATGTTCGGTAGTCACTGAAGCTTTCACTGATACAAAACTAATAGCGGTATCAGATAAACTTGAATTGAAATCTTATAATCCAAAGATTATTGAAAAATTTGATCCTTTAGTCTTTGAAAATGAAGATACAATTCCTTTACGTTCAAAATCAATTTCATTGTTAGAAATAGATCCTAAACAGAACAGTATAGATTTAGACAATTGGGATTACCTGACAAAACACCTTATGGTATTAAAGCGTACACCATTACGAGAAGCTGTTATGTCATTAGGACATGGTGCTAGAGAATATTTTGAGAAAACAATTGAAAACAAAAGCTTTTTGGATAGATGTCCAGTTGAATTGTCATCTGAAGAATTTATTTATCTAGTTGACCTTTTCGATAAATGGCCTTTTAAACCTGATATTTATATGGATTTTGTTGATGTCTACCAAGAAAATGGAAACTTATAGAATTAATATTCCCAAAAATTTAATTATTGGAAAAAGTCTTATTTGATTTTTCGAGTACCAATAAACATATGTAAATAACTAGTCATTTCAAATTCATGGAATATTTGATGCATTAACTATATTAGGTTATGTATTTTTTTTATATAGAAAAACCATAGCTATAAAATTTCACTTAGCCCTTTATTGTTTTGAGTTTCTAATAAACTTTGAGCTTTCCTATGGGATATCCACCCCATCCCTGGTACCATAATTCTTCTTAATGGTTTCCCATTGGTATCAAATAGCTTTAAATTTTTTAAGTTTATAATATTATCATTAGTATTCTTTGGATATTTGCTATACTTAGAAGGGGACTGTTTAGATACTAAATCCTGGTGAATGTCATTAGGTTCATTATGTTTTATTTGATGGGTATTTTGGTTCGAATCTAATGAATTTTTGCAGTGACTGATTATTAGTGGCATATTTTTTTTGGAATCATTATTCTCTAAACCAGAAAATGATTTCTCAAAATTGTTATTTTTTGGGGAGCAACAGTCTATCAGGATATCGGGACAACCAATTAATGAGACTTGCTGATGAACCTTGGAAAAATTCTTAAACTTATTTACTTTTAAATTAGTTTCATAATTTTTTTGTTCACGTTCTATAATTGTTTGTACTTTACTTCTAACGACTTTTCCAACTGTTCTTTTAAGTGTCAATTCATTATGAGCAGTACTATTAATATTCTCTTGGTGAAGACTTAGATAAGGTATAGAATTATCAGAAAATACAAAGGGTGATCGTTCATTCAGTGATTGAACTAGTGGACTTAGTTTTGTATTTTCAAAATTTTCGAAGTCGTCTGCACAGTTTGGCTTCTGTTCATTAGATTGTCTTCCAAGATCAATTAAAACATTGCTGTCGTTAGAATGTATTTCTTGATACGCACCAGGAGTATCTGAATTGAATGTTGCAAATTGTTCTTCTTCCTCCTTTTCTTTTGCTTCTGTGTAAGAAACTTCAATTGATTGAAAATCTTGTACATGTAAATAATCTTGACCGACTTCATTATTGTCATATTCAATATTAAAATCATTATTTTTAATTTGGGTTTGTATGTTATTGTAAATCCAGTATATCGATAAAGATGTTACTAATAATGTGAATGACATCGTTACTATATAATTTGAGAATAAGGAATTACTAGCATTTTCTAATTTAATGAAACCATTTGGATTTACCAAACAAAAAAACAATAATTCTCGTAAATTCTCCTTATTTGATGTTAATTGCTTACCAGAATCCAGACAATTGTGAACATCACGAAAGGCATGTCTTTTCAATATCCCTTTCAAAATACGAAGTATCGATTGATATTTAATATCTTGGAATTTATCATAATTTATAGAATTTAATAAATCATCACTCTCTTCACCCGTTTGAATTCCATCTGAAAGAATCAACACTTGAATATATTCACCCATCTCATGATAAATATCATTATCAGTTCTTAGAAAATATGAAATGACAACATCAAAACTAACCATGAACATCATTAATGACAAAGTTATAAACAAAAATGAGCAGATCCTGTATCGAACCACATAACCATAAAATCTCATCGTAATTTCACCTTAAATTCCACTTTTCGACAAACCAGAAAAACAAATATAATAACAATTCTCAATTTCCAAAACACTGGTGGTAGAATTAAAACTCAAAGAAGAACTCTAACACTTCTAATCATCAAGATCAATGAAACAAATTGTTACCTTTAATTCTTAATTATAATTTGTGTCACTTTTAAATATTCAAACCGAAGGTGAAGCCTTAAAAAAAATATTTAAAGGCTTTGATGATAACTTTATGATATATTCTTTTAATTATTGTACAAAGTATTTATGATAATATGACTATATAGGAGATTGGTAGGATAGCAATTGGCTTAATCAGTTTCAGTGGAGACCTTTTGGTGAGATTCAACGAATTCAGCAGCCTTTGCCTTCACATAACCGATAGCTTTTTCATCCTTGTGAGTTTCTTCAAATTGTAACCATTTGTTAAAGAAGAATTTAGCTTGCTTTCTTGTGATTTTCTTTAAGATGACACGTTCGAATAAGTCTTCGACCTTCTTCTTGTCGCCTGCCTTGATTTCTTGATCAATGTATACGTTCCAGATATCGATTCTCTTAGCAGCATCAGCAATTAAACCTTCGAATAATGAACGACCTCTTTCGTTATCACCTCTAGCAAATTCTAATTGAGCAAACTTTCTAACAACTTCAATATGATCACGCTTTGGTAAAGCTTTCAAAGAGTTAGATAAGATTGTACGAGCTTCTTGAGGTTGTCTTTGAGAGATTAAAAATTCACCCCAAGAGACCCAAACGGAAACCTTTTCAGCACCAAATTTCTTAGCAGTAATTTTAAATAATTCAGAAGCTTTGTCAAATTTTTCACTCATTTGGTAAATACTTAGCAATTTGTTGTGAATAGTGAAAGAATCCATGTATTGACAAGCTCTCTTGAATACATCTTCTAAAGTTTCTTCAGAACCAAAAGTATTTTCTAAATTTAACATAGCAATCCAGATATTTAACTTTTCAGCTTCGTCTCTGAAATTAATACTCTTTAAAGCACGTTCAGCAATTTCTCTGGCCTTGTCAATTTCACTTAATTGCAGTTGGAAAGCCATGTAGTTCATCCAAATAACAGAAGAATTTGGATTACCCATAATCAAACGTTCAAAATCACCAACAGATTCAGGAGCTCTAGTGTTGATATCGATTGTTTTGTCTTCCACCATTTGAATTTTCTTTCTCTTATTTCTAGATCTCTTGGATTCGGTGAAATCTTCATCTTCATCTTCGGAATCTTCTTCAGATTGGGCTTGATCTAAAATGTTGGCAGTCCAGTCAAAATCAGCACTTAAACTTAAACCATCAGTAGTGATTGGGATTTTATTAACGACCTTTTCTTCAACTTCAACATCAGATTCATCATCAGAATCGTTATAATTAACATCTTCCATGATTTCATCTTCATCTTCATCAACAGGAGAAATATTTGCATCTTCAGAAGTAGTGAAGTATGAAGCTTTCAAACCTAAAGATAACTGTTTCTTTTCTGGGCTGGTTTTCAAAACAATGGCTTTAACTCTGTCTCCAACACCAAATAAGGCAGATAAATCTTCTGGAGTACTGTCAGAAATTTCGGCACGATGAGCTAAACCAGTAACATTCATAGTGTTATCTAACTTGACGAAAACACCAAAATCAGTGATGTTCTTAATGTTACCATTGAAGATTTCGCCAACTTGAATGTCAGAGTAACTCTTTAGAACCTTTAAGTCACCGTTAACTTCAGATTCTCTTAAGGTTAATAGAATACGAGAATCTTCTTCGCAACTAACAACCTTACCAACAACATATTGCATTGGCTTGTAGAATTTCTTCCAGTCTTTCAAATAAGAATCAGATAATTTACTAACTGGGACAAAGGCATCTAAACTAGAACTTAAGTAAACAAAAATACCTTTTTCGGTAACTGCTTTGACCACAGCATGAACAATCTTACCTTGTTTCAAGTCACTATGAGATGAAATGGTTGGGGTAGAATCCTTAGAACGTAAAGATAGGTTAATTTTCTTAGATTCAGTGTCAACTGATAGAACAGTAGTAGATACCATTTGTTTCATCTTAGAATCATAAGCTTCATGCAGAGAGACAGAATAATCATCTAAGGCATCGGTAATGAAAGAAATACCAGTGATCTTGTTACCTAAATCTAATAAAACGAATTTATCAGTAACCTTGATAATACGAGCTGGTAAAGTATCAGCAACCTTGATATCACTAATATCCTTAACAGAATGAGATTTGTTAGAAACAGTGACATAATTATGAGCCGCATTGATAGCAGTGACGTGTACCTTTAAAGCAGAACCTAATGGGAAGCTGTCATCAATTTGAGAAACCTTGGATCCATCATCAGAAAGTTCAAAAAGAGATAATTTAGCCTTTAATAATGGAGAAATAGTTAACCATAAGATGTTGTTACCATAATTGTTAACATAACCAGTGATTTCATCTCCAACGGTAACATCATTGATGCTCATAGAAGAGACCTTAGTATTCATTAATTCAGATGGTTTCATTGATAATTCTAAAACACTGTTTTTCATAGCGGCATGAGAGATTGGTAAGAACTTGTGACTCTTAATATCATGTTGACCCATAATCTTAACAGAGACAATAGTACCAGATTTGAATTCGCATAAGGGTTGCTTAGTATCAGTAATATTTTCGTATTTATCAAATACTTCAGCAACATCAACTCTACCGTGTAGGTTGTCTGCTAGAATAATGTTTAATTGACTCTTTTTGACACCCTTAACCTTACCCTTGACGATTTTACCAACTGTAAAGTCAGTTAAATCCTTAATAGAAGGATCTATTGGGTTAATAGCAGCAGTGGAAGAAGCTGACTTCTTTTCATCCTTAACTTTTTCTTGCTTCAAAGTCAATAAAAATCTTTCCTTTTCATCATCAGTTCTTAGCAAGTAAGCAGTGACGGATTGGTTAATTTGGAAAGCCTTAGAGATATCAACTTCTCTGTTTTCAACAGCGTAACTTGGTAAGACTAAACCGACAAATTTACCATTGAAAGCAACAAAGACACCCTTGTCTGATACAGATTTGATGTAACCATGCAATGGGGTAGATTTTTCATTAGCTTTAATATCAGCATAAGATAAAGGTAATTTCTCCTTTTGGGCATCCTTTATTAATGAAGTTTTCATAGTCATATTAAAAACATGAGTTCTAGCATCCTTGTCAATAACTAAACCGTTCAACTTGGAACCGATTCTGACTTTCTTGATTTCAGCTCTACATTGTTCAATTTTAGCATCTGATAGATGACCAACATAGATAACACCACGTAGACCACTAGTTTCATTTTCAATAACAATAGAATCCTTTGTCTTTTCAATAACACTAACTTCAATCATGCTTCTACCTGGGATTAATTGTTCGATAGTTTCCTTTTGTTGCTCAACTTTATCATTAGAAACTTTACAAGTGGCAATGATTCTGGTCTTTGATGATTCGACTTGCAACAATTTAACGATAACAGTTTGACCTAATCTCAAATGTTCTTCTGGCTTTCTAACAAAAGCTTCAGAAATTTCAGAATTTGGTAAGAAACCTGTAATACCACCGAAAAATGAAATAACACAACCGTTTGGTTTAAAAACTTGGACAGTTGCTGTGGTTTTAGCATTCTTCTTTTGAACATCTTCTGCAGTTTTATAAGAAGAAACCATTGCTACATCTTCATTATCATCTTCTAAGTTAACTAATGATTTTTTCAAAGTAACGAATATGTGACCTTTTAGGTTAACATTTAGAACCTTACCTTTAACCTTAGAACCGATCTTAAATTTTCTTTCTGGATAAACTAATCTGGTGTCAGAAATATGCAATGAAGGGACAAAAGCGGTAAATTGACCACCAAATACCTTTAAGTTAATACCGTCTGTAGAAACAGAAGTAATTTCACAATTGGTTAATAATTCACCAACCTTAATATCAGTAGCTCTCAAGTATTTCATCTTCAAAGTTTCTGGATCTGTAGATAATTGGAAAAGGTTGTCAATGGAGTTGAAACCCAAAACTCTAGCACTGATTTTATCAGATTCTAATGCAGAACCAATCTTAGAATTGTGAACTTGACCAGTACGGTCTTCATCTAAAGCTAAGTATAAATAAGTAGAATCGCGACCTTTAACAGTAGCAAAAGTAAATGTGTAACCAACTGGGAAAGCTTCCAAGTTTTCAACATCATTCAAAGTAGAACTCAAAGTAACAATACTTGGTAAAGTAGAAAGTAAAAGAACTTTTTCACCGTCTTTGTTTGTTAAAGAAGAGATAATTCTACCTTGGACATTACTACCAATGGCAAATTTGTGTTTAATTTCATCTTCAGAGAAAGTATTTAAATGAACATCACTCATGAAACCTGACACTAGACCAAAAACTTTACCAACAATACCTGTAGAGGAGATTTTTTCACATAAGAAGTCGACTACTTGACCTGGAACAACGGCATCGATAGAAGAAATATGTGTAACTTTATTGTTTTTAAGAGCGAAGTTGAAGTTAACAGTAACTGTTCTGTCAGACTTTTTGGCGATGTTAGCTAAGAAAACACAACCAGGTTGTAATTTATCGAAATTTGGATGATCTTTTTTAGCTAAGAAACCAGTGAAACCTTTAATACCTAAATCTAAAATAGCACCATGATCTTCAATACTCTTGACAGAACATTGGATAGAAGTGAATTTATTTAAATCATCACCAGAGAATGTGTTAACAACAGAAGGTTCGATGGTTAATTCGATTCTTCTCTTTTTAGTTTTCTTTGTCTTAGCTTCTAAAGCAGAGTTAGCAGAGATAGAACACCTCAACCAATTACCAATAGTGAAAAAATTTTTCAAATTTGGTTGTTCTTTTGTAATATTGGTTTTCTTGTCAGATTCATCATCAGAAGAATCATATTCACCATCATCGCTATTATCTTCATCAGATGAATCCATGGATTCATCTAAATCTTCTAGGATTTCAGTGAATTGATCAGAAATATTAGCTAAGGAAACATAACCACTAATACCGTCAGTGAATGTAATACATAAATCGTTTTTAGTAATGGAACTAATTTGACCTAATAATTGAGAACCGATCTTTAAATTCTTAAAACTAATATGCTGAACTTCAACTTCAGTGGATTCATCATCGGAATCAGATTCTTCAGCATCTTCAGCAGAAGCCTTAGCGGTCTTCTTCTTCTTCTTTGGTCTGGAACTTTCTTTGGAAGCAGAATATTCAGCTTTAGATTTCTTGTTTTCATTACCAAATAAAACATCACTAGCAGCTTCATTAGCAACTTGTTTCAATTCCAGTGGGGTCAAAGCAGAAGCACCACCTCTTGGGAATGATACTTCTTCAGTATTTCTCACCAGAGAAGAGTTTACCGGTTGCTTAGTAGAATCTTCCCTCACTAAGGGAGATTCTTCATCTCTTTGTCTTTTACTTGACGCAGCCATGATCTTTTCCAGTTATTACAATTTCTCTATAATAAAAAAAAATTATCAAAGCACCTATACAATCACCTTCAAATAAATAAACTACACGGATACTTTTCTTGCAATGGAAGCATATAAGACAACCATTAATCCCATCTTAATACTTCTTAACAGTTAATGGTATTACTTCTATCTCATCGAACTCATCTCATCTCATCTCATTTTGCTGAAAAATTTTTATTTGTTGATCACTTGGCACGGGCCATCGCAAGAAGTATACCAATGAGTTTACTGACATTAGTTGCATAAATGAACCCATTATATGGGTACTGTGCTCAATGAAACATTCTAAGGTTGGTAAATTACAGTTCATGAGTTTATTATTTAAATTATTTGTACAAAATGTTTGAAAAAATATTACAAAATGGGACTATATGAGGAGGGGAAGAGACCTGTTTAATCCTCTGAGATCAAGAAAGATACGATTACTGGGATGATCACACCAGCTAAGACGTATAGGGATTCGTCGTGAGGTAGTCCCTCAGATACAGGTTCTAAGGAAGTTTGTGTCTCCAATTGTTCAGGAGTATATTCTTGGTCCATGGAATTGGATAATTCTTCAGATGTGGAATTTATAGTCTTGTTGTTATTTGTTAGTTCTGGTGGGAAGTCATCTAATTCCTCATTGTCGTCACTTAGTAGCATATGATGGTCATGGCCATGGTTGTCGCCGCCAACAAAGGCTGTAAATGATGCATACAGTAAACTACCACCACTCATTAACAATAAGCTACCTCCAACCCAATCCATGGTTTCGGAGTGATTCATGTTGAAAGCTGATACGACTACGTAACCCAGTGGGGTGGATAAAGAGAAGGCAAACAAGTTGGACAAGACTTCCCATTCTGGTAATCTTTGTTTAGAAATCATTAAACTTGTTAATGACAGCACTGCAGGAATCTTATGGATGACAATAGCGATTAAAACAACAAATAATAACGATTCATTGTTGGAAGTGGTACCTAGAGCAATACCATCAGATAAACCATGCACGAAAAGAGCGAAAACAACGTTATTCTTTAATATGGATACTAATGCAACTTTTGGATTTCTTAACAATTCTTTTACAGAATTAACCTGCACAGAATTATCATTCAACATATCAGCAAATCCAGAAGAACTGTTCATCAGCAGTTGGACCCACCTGTCCAACAAATACACAACTATAAACCCTATCAGCATGTTTAACCCAACATTACCATCATGTTCAACACATGCTTTCACTCCTTCAGGGATAACTAACATAAATGAAGTACCCAATAGCATACCAACACCAAACTGTGACAGTATTGCTATAAAATTACCACCACTACCATTGATACTCTTATTCATATAATACAAGGGAATCACACCCACAGCAAATGTGGCCAATAGCAAGCCAACTGCTAATAAAATCACTGTCGTTATTCCAATAGACATTGTAGATAATTATTTTCAGTTAATGGTCTTCTATGTTCAACAATTACTGACCAAAAAATACTCAAATAAACTGGGGTTTTCAGAAGTAATATTAAAAACTATCAAATAACCAATTTATATGCTCTCTTTATATGTTAAACTACTCTTAATCAACCTTAGATGGCTTAGTCAATTGCTGTTAATTGGGTGTAAGTAGTGCCAAGAATATCAAAATCTGAAAAAAAAAAATGTAGAATAGCGAACGATGCGATGAGCCTGAAATATTTCAATGACATTTTATTAAATATAGTTAAAAGTGTTAAATTAAAGTGTTCATTGGTAGTAGTTGTGTTGTAGTTTAGTCCATTGGTAGTTTAGGGTAATTGGTATTTATTTTGTTGATTGAATGGTGTGATGAGTGATGATTCAGTGATTGATAAAGCTCTTGATTTGGGGACTACTTATTTCAAGAGTGAAAAATACAGAAAGGCTAAAGATTTGTTTACTAAAGCGGTTAAACTGGCGTATTCTTATGATAAATCGAGATTAATTTTTATACGAGAAGGATTGGGTTTGCCCGGCACATCTTTGCATGACTCTAGTAAAGTTTACCATCCGAAGTTGACTAAATTGTATGATAATTTAAGTGCATGTTGGGAAAAATTAGGATCTTTAGAAAATGCTAACAAATGTGCCAGCAAAATGATTCATGTGGAACCCTACAACCTGAAGGGATACATAAGATTGGGGAAAGTTTTCCAGAAACAAGGAAAGGACAAAGATGCCTATCTTTGCTATAAGCAAGGGTTGAAGATGGGGAAGGAAGCTTTTGAAAAGTTTAAGATTAATAGTTCTCAAAAATTTATTGATTTTATTCAACAACAGAAGGATTTAGTTAAAGTCAGGTACTTAGAAACTAAAAAACAAGAAGTTGTTGAAATTCCTGTCATTACTACTGCAAAGCGTGTATATATTGATCCTATAGAGGAACAAAAACAACTCTCTAAGAAGATTAAAACTAATGATAATGATGGTAGTAATGAAAATGAAATTATAATTGTGGAACCAGAAGAAGACGCAATAGTTGTACCTTCTGTGGATTTCATAACGAAATTACCAGTAGAACTGATACCCAGAATATTCGAAGATTTTACTTCAAGAGAGATTATGAAATGTTGTTTGATATCAAAAGATTGGAATAAACGAATTTTTTCTCAACCTCAAGTGTTTAAAAGATTCAATTTAACTTCAACTACATATAGACAAATTACTAAATTTCATAGTTTCTTTGAAAAATTAAACAAATCCAAACACAATAAGGCACATATCTCAAAAATTGAAACAGTAAGATTTTCATCTCGAACAGCTTCTGAAGAACTGAAATCTTTAGCAACTTTAATTCAAACTGATAGTAAGATTAGTTGTGAGAAATTAATTTTATCAGTTCCAAATTCAACAACTGGGCATCTTAACAAATTTTTAAATGGAAATTCCAGTATTTGTACTCAGTTGCAAGAACTTTCTGCAGTAATATCCCTAAGAGCTGATAAACCATTTGAAATTGATATCCTCTCTAAATTAGATAAACTGAAGAGGATCGAATTAATTTTAAGAAATTCTGTAATTCCAATAAATTCCAGTAACTCAGAACTGTATAATGATATATCCAACTTGACAGTGCCGAAATGTACTCAAAATCTAGATGCAATAAGAATAATATGTGATGATAAAAAGGTGAATTGTTTCCCATTACAATCATTATTTAAGTTTGCAACGATGAATAGTTTATTAAAAATATGCATTACAGGTGTAACTTTAGTCAATGAAGCTAACCAATTTGATTGGTTACAAAATCTTCCAAATATCAAAGAAATTTGGATGGAGAATAATAAGAATGCTAAACTCCAACATTTTTTAGGAACCTTTAGAAGAATACCATTGAGTAAAACGTTAGAAAAATTGACATTTAGAGAAAATATGATGGGTCAACGTGTAGATATCCAAGACTTATCAGGTGGATTCTATGAGCATAATTTCCAGCATCTTCAAGAGTTAGATTTTATGGGATCATCAATAGGAGGAGGTAGTGTTTTGAACATTGTAAGCAGTATTATCAATAGTTCGTTGAAAAAACTTAATTTAGGAGACTGTCCACATGTAAGGTTTTCACGTACTCAAAATAATGATCCCTCATTTTTACCTTTAACACATCTTATTTTGTTGCTTCCAGATCTTGAAGAGTTAAAGTTACCACAGTTTGGTACATTTGTTGACGATTGCATTACGATATTTACAGAACATGTTGAATATCTTGAGCCATTGAAGCTTTGCGATTTTTCCATGAATCCTTCATTATCAGGTGCAACAATTTATGAATTTATAAGGTCATTAAAAGAATCCAGAGGTAGACCATTGGAAAGATTAAGTATTGATGGTTGTCCCTCTGTGTCTCATATTACTAGCATGGCATTGAAATCACAAAAATTAGTATTAAACGTTGATTGTATATATGAAAGAGAAGGTTGGAAGCGATTTGGTGTAAATTCTTATAAATGTTAGTCTTTCTGTAGAAAATTTTTGAAACTATCAATATAGAATTATTTAAAGTTTCTAGAAATATAATGAAAATGTAATGAAAATGTAATGAAAATGTAATGAATATATAATAAATCTACGACAATGATTTATAATTTATGCTAATTTGTTGTAGATTCAGTAGGTTTGAGAGGTGAAATATCATCAATGTATTCTATTTTTGTTGGTGTGTGCTGCATACTTCTCATCGAAGATGACTCTGAAGTATTGATATCTGGCTTGCTATTAATAGTTGGATGCTCAATAACTGGTTCATCTATAGTTGTTCCTGTCCCTGATTTATCTGTTTCGTCTGAATCAGGAGGAGGAGTTTGACTTAATTGTGAATTATTATCGTCATTTTCTGATTCTGTATAGAACATCTTTTTCTGGTTTTGCAATTGATGAACATTATTTATTCTGTTTTCTCTTCTACTTTTTGGAGAGGCACTGTTATCTATACTATCAACTACTTCCAAATGAGGCTCCAATGTTAGTAATTGACTATGTCTTTTTCTCAAAGTAGGGGAAAGATCGTGTCTAGCATAATCTTTGGTATCTTTATTTTTTGATAATTTACTTTCTCTCCAGTGTGATAAATGTTCAGCACTTGATCTATGATACATACCAGGTCTTATGTGCATAAAATTTCTTGGATCCCTTGGTGATCTTGACGTTGGTGAGGATAAAACGAAAGAATTTGAGTTTACTTTGTAAGTAGAATGTGGTAAAGAATCAGATTTTCTTCTTTGAAGCCTAAAATTTGAAGAATTTGTTGTAAATTTTGCACTTGAAAATCTTCTATATGTGCGTGGGTTTTCACGTAATAACAATAGCGAATTAGTTGATTCTGTTTCTAGCAAATTATCATCTAAAGTTTTAGTGGCAATATCTTCATCATCATAATTTTCATTATTTAACCTTCCAACATTAGCTTTAACTAATCCAACTGGGATGTCACTAAATTGTAAAGGATTCTTAATGGAAGAAGACATTAATAACTTACCCTTTAAGAAAGAAATTGCTTTTTCTAATGCAAATTCTTGACCACAGTGATTTTGAATAATCGATATTTTTGGCCATGTAGCTCTAGCACCATTAGTAGTTTCGCGTAAAATAAATTCTTTGGAAGGATTAGTTAATAATTCATTGATCCTTAAAAGCATATTCATGTCTGGTAAAATTGTAATATCACCAGAATATTGTTGTGATAAAACAGATCTTAATTTTGTTAAAGTATTGGTAGCTATACCCATTTCACAACCCATCTCTAAGAAATGAATAGCTTCTTCTGCCCAAAAATTATAGCATGTGGTTAATCCTTGTTTAATTTTAGCACTAAACTCGTCTTGAATATCACCACCAACACAAGATAATGACATTTTTAAGATTGGAAACACATGAATATTGACTTGACAAGCAATAATATGATCAACATTGAACATTTCAGATAATCTTGAAATTGGTAAATCATTATCTACAGAACCATCAACAAATCTAACTGAGCTACTACCTCCCCATTCTCTTGTCTTTAAAGTAGTCGGATCCTTTTCATATAAGGGACTTGAAGGGAATATACCAGGTAGAGAGCATGAAGCGCAAACAGCTGACCAAATTAAAACATTTGGAGCTGTTAAATTATTTAATAATCTTGGTTGTTCAAATAATGAAGCTGGAGATACAGTGATATTTAGAATTTTACCAGTTCTATTATAAGCTTCTCTGAAAGTTAAATCTCCTAAAAATTCTATCATTGTTCTTGCTAAATGTTTATTATCGAACCAAGTACCATTTTTGAAAAATCTTGAAATTTTAATTAATAAATTTTCACTTTCACTTTTTAAACTATCATCTTTAAAGATGTTAAAATCTGTATTTAACACACGGTCCAATAAATGCGGTAATTCTTCTTTATGATAAACTGATAAAATACTTGCCACAATAGCGCCTGCGCTACTACCACTAATAACTCTAGGAAGTAATTCTAATTCAAATAAAGTTGATAAAACACCGATATGGAATAAACCAAAAGTCCCACCGCCACTTAACACTAGGGCAGTCCTCCCAATATTTCTCCTTGTTTGCTGTAACATTCCTAAAAGGTAGGCATCATCTAAATCCGATTGATTCAACAACATTTCTAATGATAAAGTTGATTCATTCATATAATCATCAATTAAATATTTTGTACCAATATGAGTATGTCTATATAAATTAACATTCCCCATATTCCCCAAATTTCTTACCCAATTAGTTCTTATCAAATAAATCAATTGACCAAAATCTCTATTGACTCTTGCCATTCTTAAATCATTTGTTAATTTTTCAATAAGTTTAAAATCATAATAAGGAGATTCATCTAATTTTTTCCAATTATTTTTACTCGTCAAATTATCTAATTGTTCACAAGAATCCTTCCATTCTTCATATGACATTGCATGCTTTTTTTCACTTTGTAACCTTTGTATCAATAAATCCTTTTCATAATCACCAATGAAAGTAGAATATAAAAATGACCTACATTTATTTATATAATTATGACATCCATTCAACATCCCTACAGTCTTTTCTTGTGAGTCCACGCCATGGGAACCATTTTTCAATACAGAACCAACAGTACCATCTTTATCAATTGAATAACCTAATATATTGGAATAATACTTTTCAATTAATTTTTGTGTAATTGGATAAGCAAATTGTTCAGTAGAAGTCATTACAATCCATCAAACACAGTTGTATTACCTCTATTTCTTATACTCAATGCTAATAATAACTAATATACGTATGTATATATGCTAGAATATATATGATATGACCAAAACACAATCAGAATATAGTCAATTTTAATCAACTGACACTTCCAACTCATCTATTCTTGCATTACAATTAAATTAAATTAAATTAATTTCAATTCTGCGATGCTCGAAAATTTCAAATTTCCAAAAAAAATAAGGGCCGTTACCCTGAGACCCGTCACGTGATGCACGTCACATGACAGTTTTCCGGGTAAACTGTGAAGTCATGTGATACACCGCCGGGTAACAACAATAAAATCAGGTGACACACTTCCGGGTAATACGAGGCGTTTCCAAGTCATGTGCTCTGGATATAGCAACATTTTTTGGAAATTTTGTGAAAAAAAAAAAAAAAATAAAAAAAATAGATTAATTAGTGATATATATGAGAAGAGAGATGTGAATTGATATTACAGATTATTGTTGTATTTGTACAATTATTGGTAGTGAAAACGAACACAGTGTGGAAGAGATATTGAGAACATGTCGAGCCATATGTATGGGTCTCCGTTCCCCAAGATCAATCCGAAAATGCGTTATAAAACTGTACTGGAAAGAGCAGGTTTCGATGTGAATTATAAAGGAAATAATACTAATGAATCAGATTCTGATGCCGGTAATACTACTGGTGATAGCTCGTTTACTTTCAATCAATCACAGCAGAGCCAGGGTCACTCTTTACCGTCTTTAAATAAAAAACAGAGTGGTACAACTGATCATGATAAGAGTCAAAATTCTGTAGGAAATGATTTAAATCCAATTGAAAAAAGTTTTATGATGTTAACTAAAAATGACACTACAACTTCATTCCATTCAAGTGAAGATTTGAATAAGACAAGTTCAAATACTAGTGATACCACACAACCTGTCATAGGTCAACAAAGACCAATCAATCAACCAAGAGTACCGATTAGAACACCTACTGATAAGACAACATTTACACCTGTCGCTCCTGTACAACAAAAGCAACCTTATATAGCTCAAAATGCTGTACAAAATTCATACATGAAACAACAGCAGGGACAAATGCCATTTAAAGGTCAAGGTCCTCAAGGCCAAATGCCATATATGACACAACCACCTCAAGGCCAATATCCATACAAGGGTCCTGGTCCACAAGGCCAGAACCAATACATGGGGCAACAACATCAAAATCAAAACCCATACAACGGTCCTGGTCCACAAGGCCAGAACCCATACATGGGGCAACAATATCAAAATCAACCCCCAAATAATGGCCCTAATCATCAAAACCAGAATCCATATAGAGGTCCTACTCCTCAAGGTCAAAATCCATATAGAGGACCAAGTCCTCCAGGTCAAAATCCATACAAAACTCAACCTTCTCAAGGTCAACAAGCTAATATGAGCAATGGACAACAACAACTTCCACCAATGGGAGAAAATATTCAACAGAAGCAAAATGTCACTCTAGCTCAAAGTGCAAACTCACATTCAAATCTACCCCAAATACAAACACCTCAGAATAAAAACATCAATACACTTGCATCTGTACCAAGTATTCCTTCAATTCCGGTTATTCCGGTTATTCCAGTTCCAATACCACATACTAGTAAAAATGTTCAAACTGATAACAGTGAAGACAATAATCGTGACAGTTTAAATTTGAATGCCAACCCAGAATTACAAGTAAACTTATCACCAGAATTAAATAAAAGGGAACCGGTAGGTATTGCCAGTACCTTCAATGACAATAGAAGTAATATGGATAATGAATCCATAATTTCTCAAAGTATTAAATCATTACAATCACTGGAACAAAAAAGTATTGGTAAAAACATTCAACCTTTTGAATCAGTTTCAATTATTTCTGAAGATGATGTATCTACACCTATTACATCAACAAACTTACAAGTGGAAAAATTAATTGCTCAATTAGATGATACATCAATGTCAAGAAATAACGATCTAGATGTTAAACCTGAATTCAAAGATGCTTTAGACGTTAAAGATACACGTTATAAAAAATCAAGTACATATCTTTCAGGTTTCCCAACTATGAATCAAAATTTCAAAGGTTTCGAAATAGATGAAGAAGATCTAAATAATAGCCCAAGCATTGTAGAACAAACACTATATGTTGATGGAAAAAATGAGTCTGTAAGTACATTTAACACCCCACAATTTGTAAGTTTTAACAAAATAGATCAACAAACAAGTTCTAAATTACCAACACAAATGGAAATACCAGAAGTAACCGTTGAAGATTCAACTGAAAAAACGACAAAGAAATATCCACCCGGTGAAGGACCATGTAGAAGATGTGGTTTAGAAATTACTGACAAGCCAATTTTCTCTAAAAACAATAACGAATTAAGTGGTCAATGGCATCGTCATTGTTTCCAATGTATCCGTTGTGATATTAAATTTAATAAGACAACGCCATGTTATATCTTAGATGATGAACCATACTGTCAACAACATTACCATGAAGAAAATAACAGTATTTGTAAAATTTGTAATAAATTCATCGAAGGTGAATGTTTAGAAAATGACAAGCAAGAAAGATTCCATGTTACCTGTTTAACATGTTTCCTATGTAAAAATCCAATTAAAGAAGATTATTTAATTTTCAATGGAGAGATGCCAATTTGTAATAATCACGATATCGATGATCTATTGAAAAACGGTTTAACAGGCAACCAAGAAAATGAGGATACTGAAAGAGACAACAACACGGTATCTAAGAGAAGAACCAGGTTAATAAACTTCGCATAAACCAAACAAAAGAGACTTTTCAATCTATCTTTCTCATTTCTCACACTCTCTATGATACCCACATACTATATACACTATTGTAACTATTAACAACATAATATATATATATATATATATAATCCCCACTCATATGTACTCATATATACCCTCATTATATACCAAAGACAATGTATTTCCATCATTAACCATACCTTCTAGCTATGTCTATAACGACTATCACTATATAATTATGAAACACGCTTATTAAAAAGGGAAACCATCACAAACGTGAAAAAAATTGAAAACAACTTTTAAAAGTGAAATATTTGTTATTAGATTATTAATTGATAAGAGAGTGGTTTACCTTGTATAGTAAGGTTGTAGAGGAGTAATTGAGTGTATCCAAACGTATATTAGTAAACGTTTTAAAGTTTACACCGTTTTGTTTCCATTTTTTGGGGTTTATTTTCCAAAGATTTATAAGAAGTTTTGCTTTCAGTGAATTTTAAGATTTCAATTTTGAAAATTTAACCGTTAAGGATTCGTTAAGTTTGGGGTATGGAAGCTACTACTCCTAAGAGGACGAGGTCTGTTGACTCTACGGTAGACTTGAGTTTTACTCAGTCGCCAACAAATCGATTATCCACAGATGATGATGAAAACGATAGAAAAATAAATAGAACACCTTCTCCAGATTATCATTCTGAAGATAAGAGTAACCATTTGGATGTTAGAGGGTCATCTACTATGCTGAGTGTGTTGGACACTCCTAAGAATAAGAGTAGAAGAGTTAGTAACGATTTTGCTATGGAATCTTTACAACATTTCGATCATAATAATAATAATTCTAATCTTCATAATAATGCTGGATTTTCTATACCACAATCACCAAGTGCAAAAACTAGATTGATGCCTCCAACGACGCCAAAGTCAAAACACTCTGAATTGTTTTTATCGCCTTCTCCTAAATTAAAATCTCCTGGTGTTTATAAAGAAAATGTTAAACCAATTCGTGAAGTTTCTAATAGTTTGAAAACAAGATTAAACTATGCCTTGGTTAAACTTCAAAATGGTTGGGTAGATAAGACTTTACCTGAATTAGAAAGCGAATTAGGAGAAGATGAGCACATTAAAGCTAATCCACATCCTCAAAGAAGAATGGGTTCGTATAGTAACATTTATGCCCAAGATGATGATGATGATGATAATAATGCTGTATTTTCTATGAATAGAAAAATGGGCAATGATAATAAACAAGATGGAGATAATACTAATAAAAATGCAGATGAGAAACAAGCATCTACATCAGCACAATTAGCTTTCTTAAGAGCCATTTCAAGCCCAAAAAGTAAAAAACCTGAAAAATTGAGTGTATCACCAATGCATTGGCAACAAAGCAAGATGTCTCCTAAAAAGGGACCAGTATCAGAAGTGGAAGCTGTGGAGACATTAATGTCCTTATCTTCACCAAGTAAACCAAATGTTCCTGAGTTCCCATCTCGTGATAGTAACAGAGATTCAAAGCCACCTAAATTTGTACTAAACGCTAAATCTGGATCTGCCTCTGGATCTGGGTCACCTACTAGATCATCCTTTACACGTCCAATTGGACTAAGTATCAATAACACCAGAAAAGTTTCTGAAACAACTGATATTGAAGAAGATGACCAACAACATGATGACGTTCAAACTGATATCGAGACTGATATCGAACCAATGGATGATGATGGTTAATTGCAAACCCACTTAATCAACCAAACTTACTACCCTCATCGGGAATCGTTTCACAAGTTCGACTATCACATCCAGGTACAAGAACACAACTAATAAAAAAATTGAAGCGAACTTGAATGCGTATCAAATACCGTATATTACCGTATCTGTATTTTCATAAAGACTGGTTTCAATGGAGTCAAAGAACCAACTGCTCCACTCAAATAGGATGATTATTTCAATACTTTCTAGAAACAGTTCAATTAAATACAAAAGACATTAAAGAAATTTTTAATAACTAATTTTCACAATTGATCAAATCTATGTACTATTAAAAACCTCGAACACATAATTAAACACAAACAAGTTACAATGGTTCTCTCACCATTTCGAAACTCATATATACACTTTATAAACTATTAATCGATCAATAAATCAATATTTTCATTCAATTAATGTTTGACCTTTATATAGATAGGTTCCATCAAGATCTCTAAAGGCTTCGGTCAAGATGCATTACATCCGACGACACTAATAAGAAAGCGATGATGCTGATTGATGACAATGGAGAGTCATTGATACTCTTTGGGAAAGTTATATAAGGGACACACAAGTTAGTGTTATCGCTAGTTGTTTGCCTAAGTAAATCTGACATATTCAGGAAGGAGGGAGATATAGAAGACAAAAGAGAGATGGATGAAATAATTAGAAATAAGTTTCAAAGGGAGACTAAAGTGATTGATGCTATGCATCCCAGATCACAGAAAGCTGCTACTGTTGTGTGGTCCAGGGATAGGTTACAGTTGGTTTATGATGTATTTACACCAGTTCAAACAGATTGTCGTGGTGACGAGTTGAAATTGAATTTATTATTTTTGCATGGGAGTGGTATGAACAGGTACGTTTGGGATTATTATGTGGCACATTTCCTGGATTATGAAATGGCAGGAGCAGTTATAAATAAAATTGTTACATTGGATCAAGTTACTCATGGTGATTCTTCAGTGTTAAATTCTGGGAAATTAGGCGTTTCTTTTGATTGGTCAGATGGTGCTAGAGATGCTTGTATTGTTGCTCAAAGAGAATTTTATGGTTACGAAAATACTAAAAAAATTGTTAATATCATAATTGGTCATTCTATGGGTGGGTTTCAAGCTATGTGTTGTGGTGTTTTAGCACCTTCTTTATTCCAATGTATTATCACTGTGGAACCAGTAGCTTTAAGTGGGAATATTCCAAATAAAGAAAATAGAACAGTCGCTCCTAAAAGATTTTTCAAGGCATTAAGTTCAAAGATAAAGGATAAATTTAATTCAGAATCTGAATATGAATTGTTTATGAAGAAATATAGTTTCTTCACAAATACACATCCTGAAATTTTAGATAAATTTATGAATACGGAAAAATTAATTCAGCCAGATGGCACTGTCAGAACAAAAATGGAAGCCAGGCAGGAGATGTTATGTTATTTTACATTACATCCAACAGCAAACTGGCTCTTGGATTCAGTGAAACATATCAAAGTGCCAGTAATTAGTATTGTTGGGGGGAAGGCAAATTGGGCACCACCTGAAAACCAAGAAACTTTACAAAGATTAATTCCAAACTACACAAAGGATATTATACCTGATGGTGAACATCTAGTAAACATTGAACAACCAGATAAAGTATTGCAGAAAATTATCATCCATTTAATAAATTTCATTACAGATTACAACTCCAACCCACAGGGACCGCAAAACCTTACCGTCAAACAAAGAGAGGCCATGTTCACTGAAATGTATGACAAGTTTATAAAAGAAGGTGTCAGTGAAGGCACACCCATCATTTCAAAGTTTTAAATACATCCATTCATTCTACTTAGCTTCAAATATGTTCCACTTTTTACTATGTACATATATATATAACTAATGAAAAAAAAAAAACTCAGAGAAAACAGCATCTGATGTATAGAGACCAGGAAATCATCTAGAATTACAATAACTCATCTTGCTAACTATCATTTGAACTGTTCTTTGTATTATAAATACTGTCTTTTATATACCACTATAGCGAGTCACTTACAACGTCGCTGTATTACAAATCAAAAGCGGGAGAGCTATATCAAGAAGGAATATTTGATATAAAAGTGAATACAATGGTTAATGGTTTGTAATTATTGATTGTTAATTATTTAGTTTAGTTTGTTAGCAAGAGGGTATAGCTATATTGTCCTTTGGTATTGTATACTGTTTGGAGACCTTTTTGTGGAGTTGAAACCTATAGAGAGATAACTAAAGAGAGTGTGATATTCGATATGACAAGTGTTGAAGATGGAACCACTCAAGCTGGGAATAAAAGTATGAATTTCCCAGCCATGAGTCAATCTTTCTTTTCAGATGATGAATCTGTAGCTACTGATGACAACAACTCTGACGCTCCAGTTGATGAGGAAGACGGTGGGGATGTAGTTGATATTGCCGATGATGATTATGAGTATACTGAATCCAATGCACCAACTCCTTCATCCAGTATAAACTTATCAAAATCCTTTGGAGCAGCAAGAAAGACTAAAAATAAAAAAAATGCAGGTTCTGTAGGTATGAATCAATTGGCTGCTAAAGATCAAAATTTCTTGTATGGGATCAATAATGATGTTCCTGCTGATTTTACACCTGATGCAGTTTCAAGTATGTTCAAGAGTCATGATTTCAGTTATTTGAAATTAAGACCTGACCATGCTTCTAGACCTATTTGGATTTCACCAAGTGATGGTAGAATTATTTTGGAAAGTTTTTCTCCCCTAGCTGAACAAGCTCAAGATTTTTTGGTTACTATTGCAGAACCTGTTAGTAGACCTTCTCATATTCATGAATATAGAATCACAGCATATTCTTTATATGCTGCTGTTTCTGTTGGTTTAGAGACAGATGATATCCTTTCTGTTTTGGATAGATTGTCAAAAGTTCCTGTTGCTGAATCAATTACTAATTTCATTAAAAGTGCTACAGTTTCTTATGGTAAAGTTAAATTAGTTATTAAACATAATAGATATTTCGTGGAAACTACTCAAGCCGATATTTTACAAATGTTATTGAAAGATTCGATTATTGGTCAATTGAGAATTGATACTGATCAACAAACTCAACAATCATTAAAATTAAAACAACCAGAAATTCCAAAAGATGTTAATCCTAACGACGTTGAAGCTATATTTAGTGCAGTTGTTGGTGGTGACAATGAATTAGATGATGATGATGACGATATTGATGCAGTCCATGCTTTTGAAATCGCAAACTCTTCTGTTGAAATTGTTAAAAAGAGATGTCAAGAAATTGATTATCCTGTTTTAGAAGAATATGATTTCAGGAATGATCACAGAAATCCAGATTTAGATATTGATTTGAAACCATCTACACAAATTAGACCTTACCAAGAAAAATCATTGAGTAAAATGTTCGGTAATGGTCGTGCAAGAAGTGGTATTATTGTCTTACCTTGTGGTGCTGGTAAAACGCTGGTCGGTATTACTGCTGCATGTACTATTAAAAAATCGGTTATTGTTTTGTGTACTTCTTCCGTTAGTGTTATGCAATGGAGACAACAATTTTTACAATGGTGTACTCTGCAACCTGAAAATTGTGCTGTTTTCACTTCTGATAACAAAGAAATGTTTCAAACTGAATCAGGTTTAGTCGTTTCTACATACTCTATGGTTGCTAACACTAGAAATAGATCTCATGATTCTCAAAAAGTTATGGATTTCTTAACTGGCAGAGAATGGGGTTTTATTATTTTAGATGAAGTTCATGTCGTTCCAGCTGCTATGTTCCGTAGAGTTGTTACTGCTATTGCCGCTCATGCAAAATTAGGTTTGACTGCTACTTTAGTCAGAGAAGATGACAAAATTAGTGATTTGAATTTCTTAATTGGTCCTAAGTTATATGAAGCTAATTGGATGGAATTATCCCAAAAAGGTCATATTGCTAATGTTCAATGTGCTGAAGTTTGGTGTCCAATGACTGCTGAATTTTATCAAGAATATTTAAGAGAAAATGCAAGAAAGAGAATGTTACTATATATCATGAACCCAACTAAATTCCAAGCTTGTCAATTTTTAATTCAATATCATGAACGTAGAGGTGATAAAATTATTGTTTTCTCTGATAATGTGTATGCTTTACAAGAGTACGCATTGAAATTAGGTAAACCATTCATTTATGGTTCTACTCCTCAACAAGAACGTATGAACATTTTACAAAATTTCCAATATAACGATCAAATTAATACAATTTTCCTATCCAAGGTCGGTGATACTTCTATTGATTTACCAGAAGCTACATGTTTAATTCAAATTTCTTCTCATTATGGTTCTCGTCGTCAAGAAGCTCAAAGATTAGGTAGAATTTTAAGAGCTAAGAGACGTAACGATGAAGGTTTTAATGCTTTCTTTTACTCTTTAGTTTCTAAAGATACCCAAGAAATGTATTATTCAACTAAGAGACAAGCTTTTTTAGTTGATCAAGGCTATGCTTTCAAAGTTATCACACATTTACACGGTATGGAATTATTACCAAATCTAGCATACGCTTCTGCCAGAGAACGTAGAGAATTATTACAAGAAGTTCTATTAAAGAATGAAGAAGCGGCAGGTATCGAAATCGGTGATGATGCAGATAATAGTATTGGCCGTGGTGGTAATTCTCATAAGAAGATGAAATCCAAGGCAGTTAGAGGTGAAGGTTCATTAGCTGGTCTAGCTGGTGGTGAAGATATGGCATACATGGAATATAGTACAAACAAAAATAAAGATTTGAAAGAACATCATCCACTTATTCGTAAGATGTATTATAAAAACCTTAAAAAATAGAAAATTATAAAACAAAGCATAAACAAAAACATAAATATAATAAAATAATTCAAAAACAATTGAAAAAAATACAAAGATAGAGACAGATAAAACATTAGTATTACTAACATAAAATAAAATATGATAAGATCAATATTACCCGTTTTTATCTTTTCTGGGTCCATTTTCAATTTCAGTTTAATGTTACATTAAATCCAGAAATATAAGATCATTGCATATTTATTACTTCAAATAAATTCATAATTAATAAAATCATTTATACCATTTACAGTTAATTTATATTTTATTTACCTTTAATAAAAGCCATTTACAGCTTAAACATGTATTTTTTCTAACTTTCGTTAAGCATCAACATATTGAAAAACTCCTATAATATTTGATTTATCGAATTAAATAGAGGATATGGGTAGTAAAAATTACTTATTCATTGATTGTTTATTGGTTTATTTATTGTTAGTCTTTCTATAAGCTAAATTGTGAGTCTATTGTTAAATATTAGCAATGAAGCTTTTCCATACAGTTGAAGAAGTTGTTCAATGGCGTAAATCAGATATAGGAGATCGTCGATCCGTTTCTATTGGATTTATCCCAACTATGGGTTGTCTTCATAGTGGACATGTTTCGTTAATTGAAGCATCTAAGAGAGAGAATAATTATACAGTTGTTAGTATTTTTGTTAACCCATCTCAATTCTCTCCAACTGAAGATTTGAATAGTTACCCTCGTACCTTACCAGAAGATGTTGCATTGTTAAAATCATTAGGGGTCGACGTTATCTTTAGCCCACCTCAAAGTGTGATGTATCCACAAGGTATACCACTACTTGTCAATAAACAAAGAGGTCCCTTTGTTAGTGTGCTTGGTGTTAGTGAAATCCTAGAAGGTGCCACTAGACCAAATTTTTTCCGTGGTGTTGCTACAATTGTTACTAAACTTTTGAATATTGTGATGCCAGATATTGCTTATTTTGGTCAAAAAGATATTCAACAATTTACTGTATTAAATATTATGGTTAAAGAATTATTTTTTGATACAAAATTGAAAATGATGCCTATTGTTAGATCTAATGCAGGTTTAGCCCTAAGTAGTAGAAACAGATACCTATGTACTGATTCATTAAAGATCGCATGTTCCATATATAGTGGATTATGTGTTGCTGAAACAGATATTAGGAATTTACAAATTGGAGAAACTTTGAAAAGAGATGTCTTAGTTGAAAAAATCAAAAATAGCTGGAGTCCATACACTTATTCTGGTGATTTCACCATTGATTACATCTCAATTGCCAGATGGGGTACTTTAGAAGAGGAAGATATTATAGAAATGGTTACTGAATCTCCTAAATATATTATTAGTTGTGCTGTCTACGTCACTGATCGTGAAAATTCAAGTAGAGTGGTAAGACTAATTGATAATATAATTGTATAATAAAGTGAATTTATGTTTATATTTTTTTTATATATAGTTGATGTTTTTTTATCTTCATTAAATGAATTAACCTTAAGTAAACAGAATTTCTTTTTGGTCAACTAATTATAAATTTTTAAGACCAACAAAATATTCAATTCTAATCAGTATCTTTCCAAAGAAAAGAAAAATAGCATAAAATTATAACTTAAAACCCAATACAATAACCTATTGGTTTAAAAACACCTTCAACAATCTCTCAACAACTAATTAATCATTTATTCTTTACTTCATAGTGTCTTTAAGTCATCGGAACCGTTACCCTTTGTGGAATGACGCAAGATGCGAATTTTCGTCTTAGTAAATAAAATAATATAATATTGAAAAAAATCTGATATATTAACAGATGTGTATAGCTCTGACCTGTGTTGTTTGTGAGCTTGGTAAGATCTGTGAGGCCCTTAGAGTTGATATTGAATACTATATACGTTTGTTGACTATCTTTGTCGCGTATCTGTGGTTTCTTCCCCTTTTCCAAACCGATAAGTTGAAGTACTTTTAAGTATGCTTAATATGAAAAGATGGTTTCATGCACCTTTTAGAGTCGGTATTAGAGCACAATTGACAGCATTTGTATCTATCGTTTCTATTGTATCGTTACTTATTTTGTCTATTAGTACTGGTGTTTACTTCACTAGTAATTTTAAGAATTTAAGTTCAGAACAATTATTAATTGCTGCACAATTAAAATCATCACAGATTGATCAAACACTTAATTTATTATATTATCAAAGTTTAAGATTGACTACAAGAGATGAGGTTTACTCTTCTTTAGTTAACTATGCTGCTGGTAATAATACACAAGAAAATTGGAGTGGTGCAGAAGACGTATTGGGAAAATTTTTAAGTTCATCTGATATCTTTTCTGTTGCAACTCTTTATGACACTCATTTTAAAGCAGTATTAAATACAACAAATAATGGTACTGGTGACCTTATCCCAACTGAAATTTTAGATTCTCTATTGCCATTATCAGGAGATTACTCACTACCTTCAAGTTTAGAAACAATTGGCATGTTAACTGATCCTATTCAAAATGGTTCACAATATTTAATGTCAATGTCTATTCCTGTTTTTGCTAATCCATCTATTGTTTTATCGAGCTCTAGAGTATATGGCTATCTTACTGTTGTTATGTCAGCCAAAACTGTTAGCGCTGTCTTTAATGATACAACGGCTTTGGATAATTCGATTGTTGCTATTACTTCTGCAATTTATAATAATTCCACCACACCCAATCAATATCATTACGTTCTTCCACCTTATGGTACTAGTAGTGATATTATTAATGTTACATACCCACTTACAAGTAATTTATTTTTATCAGGTGCATTTAATAATGGTAACGAAGGCTCATTACAAAAAACAGATTTTCTTTTCAGTAATTCTGTAGCATTGGGGTACTCCCCTTGTAGTTTTGCTTTAGCTAATTGGGTAGCTATTGTTTTCCAACCTGAGCATATCTTTATGTCACCTTCTACAAAATTAACAAAAATTATAATTGCTACTGTAGTATCAATAACAGCTTTTGTATGCATTATTACATTCCCATTATCACACTGGGCTGTCAAACCAATTGTTAGATTACAAAAAGCTACTGAATTGATATCAGAAGGCAGAGGATTGAAAATAAATGGAGGTTCATCAAGTTCCACTCCAAGTAGGAATAGTTCTGTGCTGCGAAGGAAAAGTCATGAAAGCTCTAGGTCAAATATACTAATATACAAAAGTGACATTGATACTAATGAATTAAATCAATCTCAAACTACAAGTATTATAGATAATACAAATTCTGATACTGATACTAATAAGAATAGTGACCTCGAAATGCGGTCAAACAATTCTAGTAGTATAATAATGAACAATAATACAATTCATGCTAGAGTTCCTATACACCGTAAATTTATCAAAGATGAACTTTCAGAACTTACTGAAACATTTAATGTTATGACAGATGCATTGGATCAACACTATGCAATGTTAGAGCACAGAGTTAGAGCTAGAACTAAAGCACTGGAAGCAGCTAAAATCGAAGCAGAGTCTGCAAATGAGGCCAAGACAGTATTTATCGCTAATATATCCCATGAATTGAGAACACCTCTTAATGGTATATTAGGTATGACAGCTATTGCTATGGAAGATACTGAAAGAGAAAAAATTCAAAGTAGTTTGAAATTAATTTTCAGATCTGGGGAATTGTTATTACATATTTTAACTGAATTATTAACATTTTCAAAAAATGTTTTGAATAGAACTAAACTGGAAAAAGTGAACTTTACTGTAACAGATATTGCACTTCAGATTAAATCAATCTTTGGTAAATTAGCAAAGGACCAACACGTTAATTTTTCAATCTTCATTTCACCAAATATCTTGAGATCAAAAGTTCTGTGGGGTGATAGCAACAGAATTATGCAAATTGTAATGAATCTAACTTCTAATGCTTTAAAATTTACACCTGATGATGGGAGAGTCGAAATAAAAATAAAATTACTTGGTGAATACGATAGGAAAAGAAGTAAGTTGGCCAACTATAAATCAGTGTATGTTAAGAAAGAATCTGAGTCTATTGAAAATTCAAATACTGATAACATCTCACATAGTAATGAGAGTATTTCAAGTCCAAGTAATAAAATATCCGATGATGCTTCTGAAGCTTCTAACCCAGCTAGTTTTTATGATGATACGGTTTTCCAAAAACAATTTAAAAATACAATGCTTACACAAGAAGAAGGAGAAATTCTGGGAACACCTATCAACATACAAAAGGAATGGGTCATATCTGTAGAGGTTGAAGATACTGGTCCTGGTATTAGTCCAGAGTTACAGGAATCTGTATTTGAACCATTTGTTCAAGGTGATCAGACATTATCAAGGCAGTATGGTGGTACAGGTTTAGGTTTATCCATTTGTCGACAATTAGCTGTAATGATGAACGGTACAATGACTCTAGATTCTACTATTGGCATTGGTAGTAAGTTCACATTTACTGTACCACTACTACAAACTAGAGAAATAATTTACAGTGATACTGATACTCCATTTGAAGATGAATTCAATATTGACTGTAAGAAGAATAGAAAGGTCAAATTTAAGAACTTGAAAAGAAGCGAATCATCCAATGCTTCTATTTCCATCAAAAGTGTTAAATCAAATTCTAAGAATAGTGAAAATTCAAATTTTAGTAGACCATTCTTACAAAGTACAGGTACTGCCAAGTCAAGTAATGCAGTTGCTACATTATCCTCCGTTTCTAAATCACATAATTTTCTTGTTGTTGAAGATAATAAGGTGAACCAAAAGGTCATTGAAAGAATGTTGAATTTAGAAAAAATTGAAGATATTGATTTGGCTTGTGATGGTCAAGAAGCTATTGATATGGTTAAAGCAATACAAAAGGAAGGTAAGCATTATGACTTGATTTTTATGGATATTCAGATGCCAAATATCGATGGGTTAATTGCTACAAAGATAATTCGTAATGAACTTAACTATACATACCCTATTGTTGCATTAACTGCTTTTGCTGATGAAAGTAACATCAAAGACTGTTATGAATCAGGAATGAACGGTTTCTTAGCCAAACCTATCAAAAGATTTCAATTGAAGTCTATATTAGAAGAATTTGAATTATAAATTTGTCAATTAATTATTGACATGTAATATTGCATTTTAAAGAACCTTTAGCATATATAAATTTATTAATTTATATCAAGAAATAATTATTCATAGATAAATATAAAACAAAGAGACAATTTAAACGATTAATATTTTATTCTTTTATTGTAACTATACATAAAAGGTCTAATAATGACTAAAATTAGTGAAAAATTACACAGTTAAAAGTTTGAGTTAAAGTTATAGATATATAATAGAAAACCATAAAACCAAGGTAACAATGTAGCGATTCGACTATTTTAACTTCTTCTTTGGACGTAATTGGTTAGTGTGACCACACTTTCTCTTTCTACAGTTAGTAGCTCTTGGTGGTAATCTAGCGTAACACTTACGACAAACAGATTTGTCACAGTTGTACTTGGAAGCTAAAGCCTTCAAAGATGGTTCAATGATACCACCTCTCAATCTCAAGACCAAATGCAAAGTGGATTCCTTTTGGATGTTGTAGTCGGATAAAGTTCTACCGTCTTCCAATTGCTTACCAGCAAAGATCAATCTTTGTTGGTCAGGTGGGATACCTTCTTTGTCTTGAATCTTTGACTTGACATTGTCAATAGTGTCAGAAGATTCAACTTCTAGAGTAATGGTCTTACCAGTCAAGGTTTTGACAAAACTGTATATTAAAAAATAAACATAAAAATGTTATATTTCATATTTGTTAGTAAAAAAACTATAATCAATAACCAGTACATCAATTAGTGATATTCATCAAATACACAACCACTCAAACATCAAAATCCTGAATAACCTCATTCATGTATACACGTATTTTTTTTTATTTTTAAACTAATCCACATAACTAAAATAAGGTACTTTCAGTAATGGTATATTCTTATAACAACAGAGGTTCTCATCATCACATTTATTACGTATCCCAATTGACAATTTATTTCATTATCCAATATCATTCAATATTTATCGCAGTTGTATAACTTATCACCAAAAACAATACTCATTTCCATTTAAAAAATTCATATAGCATATTCCACATACATTTGCATCTTTGTAGTTGTTTTCTTCTGGTGATATTGAAACAGAACTTACTAAACAGTACAAAATATATACATATTTATATATACAAATTAACTTGAATAACTTATTTGTAATTAAATTCAATTAAATTATTACTAACATACTAAAACAATCACTGCATTAAGCTGTCCAATGGCTTATTACACTCAATCCATCAGCTAAACTGAAACTTTTTGGTGAAACTTTCCAAAATTTCCAAAATTGTTTGGTTGCGTCGGTCCATGCGACTCGTTTTTTGGCAATTTTCTTCAAAAAAATTTGAAAATTGAAAATTGAAATCAAAATTTTTCTAAAAATTAACGTTTCTGGGTTGTCCGGGTGCACCCGTACATTGCACAAAACACTTTTGAAAATGCACGGATGTTATAATTTTGAAACACAGTCACTTGGACGTGCACGTCCGGGTGACTTTATTGTGTTTTTCTCCGGGTAACGGTCCTTTAAGTATTTTTGAAGAAATATTATTTCGAAATTCTGTAATATCAATATATATATATATTCATTTGATATAATGGTATGCTGATATAATTGTATTGATGTGTGATGGTTTTGTAAGCCATTGTTAGTTGTCTAGTTGGGTAAAATTACAATTGGAAAGGCTGCTAAAAAGTTGAGGTGTTGTTAAGCATTTAACGGATATATAACGGAACGTAAAATGGTGCAATCACTGATCACTGACGATGAATTGTTTAAAATTTCATCATTTTATAATCTGCCCATTGCAGTGTTAAATACTTTTTCGATGGATGTATTGAAGAATTTACTGGTAAAAGTGCAACCGATACCTACCACTCGGAATGTGTTACCACAGGTGACACCTGTTACTGATGAATACTTGATACAATTATTACAAGAAAAGACATCAGAATTAGAATATTCTAATACTGAGTCTCAAAGGTTTATTACTGATAATAAGGAATTGCGAGCTAAAATTTTAGAATTGGAAAAATCGTTGCAAATTCATAAATCAAATGAATTGATTAACAATTCTGAAAATTCTAAAATGTCATTACAATTAAAACTATTAACACAAAATCTTCAATCATTAGAAAATGAATTATTAAATAAAAATAAAATATTAGTTTCCATTAAAGATGAAACAGAATTGAAAATAAATAGTTTAAATTCAGAATTGTTATCAACAAAACATCAATTACAACAAATAAATTCTAAAAATTTGGTAATATCAAAGAAAAATGATGAATTATCAAAATCATTACATGAAAAAATAATTGATATGAAAAATATGAATGATTTATCAAGAATTGAGAAATTAACTTTTGATAAAGATATTAATTTAAAATCACGTCTTATTGAAGCATTAGAAAAACAACTTGATGATTTAAAAAAGGATTTAGAAAAATTAAAAAATGAATCAATTGAAGATCAAATCAATAATATTTCACAAAATGATTGGAATATCCTGGAAAAGGAATTAAAATTGACAAAGGATAATTTGAAAAATTCAGAACAACAAAGATATAGATTACAAGCTATAGTGGATACTATGTCATCAACAGAATCTTCATTTACACAACCTATTGACATAACAATTCAAGGGGATATTTCTTTGCTGAAGAAACAACTGATTAAAGAAAGAGCTCAAAAGGCTACTCTACAAAAACAATTAGAATCATTTGTTAATGAATTGGAACATAATTTACCAGATATAGAATCTTTCAAAGAAAAGACAACATCTTTAGAATCAGAACTTACTGAAATAAAACTTTTATTAGATCACACACAAAATTCTAAATTATCAACTGAAAAGGAAAATAAATCTTTGAATTCTAAATTATCTGATTGCCAATTTACTATTAGTGAATTATCAAAGCAACGTTTAGATCTTGCTCATCAAATTCAATACTTATTAATGCACAACGCTGTTGAAACTGATGATAAAGGTCCATTATCACATGAAGAAATATTATTTATGCAAAAAATTATTAATAATGAATCCAGTGAAATTGCTCCAGTTAGTGATTCTCAAAAGGTAATCTCTGAGAGATTAATTACTTTTAGTGATATCATATCGTTACAAGAGAGAAACATGGAATTGATAAATACTGTTCGTAATTTGGCTAATAAATTAGAAAATCAAGAGAACAAAGAAAAATTAAAATTGAGTGAATACGAAGATCATACTATCAACGAGGCTAAAGAAACTATATTAATTTTACAAGACCATATCTCAAAATTGGAATTAGAATTAGATAATACCAAAAATGAGTTTGAATCATATAAATTATCTACAAAATCAAAAGAGAATGCTTCCAAAAAAAATACTGATAGTAGCAAATTTTCAACACTTTCAAATAATATGCTTATTGATGATTTGGAAACGAAGTTAACGGAATTATCAGAAAAGTCAATGAAAACAATCCAGTCTTTGAATTTAGAAATTAAAGAACTTTATGCTACAAACAATAATATTTCTATAGAGTTGGTCAAAGAAAAATCATCCACTAATTTAGCAAATGAAAAGCTAGCTTTGTTACAAACATCATACGATTTATTGAAGGCAGAAGTTAATGATTTGAATTCAACCATTTCACTTTTCCAAGAAAAGATTTCTAGTAATGAATTGACATTAAATACCACAATGGATAATTATATCAACTGCAAAACTACCTTATTGGATTTAAGTAGCGATTTGTCAATATTGACTGCAGAGCGAGATAATTTAAATACATCTGTATTATCGTTAAAAGAAGAAATTTTCAATATCTCTAAGGAAAAGGATGATTTGAAAGTTGCTTGTGAAAAAACTCGTACTGATAAAGTACACATTGAGCATGCATATAATGAGTATAAAGATAATTCAACTATAAAGATTAATAAGTTAGAGGAGGAAACTGAAAAAATGGTAAAAAAGTTAGCGTTACAGTCTAACGAAATCAGCAGTTTAATTGAAAGTCGCAACATTCAAATTGATTGGTATCAAAAGAAATTCGATATGTTAGTTAAAAATATAGAAGATCTTGAAAAGAAGCTTCAAGTTGAAATGAAGAATACAGAAGATAGTCCATCATTAATATCAAATCATAAAGTAGAATCCACAGATAAATTATCTTCAACTCCGGAATCTGGAAGCTCTGCATCTTGTAATGAAATTACCATAAGACATGTTGGTGAGTTTAACCTTGATAAATCTAGTTCAAATAATAGCTCTGCCCAAAATATTGATTATTACAAAAATCAATTAAAAATATCAAAGGATAGAGTTAAAGAACTTTTGGTAGAGAATAAATTTTTATTCCAAGAAATTGAAGAAAATTCAAACATTGATGTCGATGAAATTTTCAGACGTTTAAGAAAAGAAAGAGATTTGCTAGAAGAAAAAGTATTAGAATATCAAGAAGATATGTCCCTTCTTTATAAGAATATGACTATTATCCAAAATGACTTGAATGAAGCAAATTCGAAATGTGCTGCTTTAGAAAATGAGAAATATCAAAGCTCAGAGTTACCAGATTCTTTTGAAAATATTATTAAAGGAATATCTGAAGTCAATGAATTGAAGGCTGAAAATGAAAAGTTGGTAGCCCAGTTGAATATTTTAAAAGAAGAAAACGAGAAGTTGAACAGTGAATTTAATGATGCTTCCAAGAAAGCTAATCCTCTGCGTGATCAAGTAATTCAATTAAATACAGCCCTTCAAGAACAAGAGCAATTGGCAAGTATATATAAAGAAGAATCAAATACATGGAAAGAACGTTCACGTACTTTGCTACAATCAAAAGAAGATGTCGTTAAAACTACCTTTGATAAACTTCAAGAAGACTTAACATCTACTAAGTCTGAACTTGAAAATAAGTTAAAAGAAAATGATGAGTTGAATGATCGTTTTAATAGATTAAAGAGGCAAGCTAATGAAAAATTACACGCTTCTAAAGCTCTTCAAACATCATTAAATGAAGAATTAAGTAAGCTGAAAGAAAATAATACTTTGCTTGAAAATTCGTTAAATAAAGAAATTGGTAGAGTGGAAGAATTAGAAAATAAGTTGAACAGTAACGATTATGAAGAAAAGTTTGCTGATTTAAATAAACAATTGGAAACAGTTCTTGGAAGAAATAAAGATTTTGAAATCCAATTATCTCAAGCTCAGGAGAATTCAGAAACTATTAAGGCTCAATTAAATCAAGAAATAGAAAAATTAAAGAATGAATTAGAAAAACCTAAAGATTTAGAAGGGTCCTCATTAGCTAGTCAGGAATTAAATGCTATGAAAGAACAGTTAAAACAAGAGATGCAAGCAACACTGGAAAAGGAAAGACTTCAACTACTTGAAAGTCAGACAGATGGCTCCATTAATATTGACGAACTGAAAAGAATCTGGGAGCGTGATAACGAAGCAAAAACTTTGAAGAAGATTGGAGAAGCAGAAGAAGCTTTAAAAAAGAGAATCAGACTTCCAACAGAGGAAAAAATTAATAAGATTGTTGAAAGCAAAACATTAGAATTGGAACAAGATTTTGAAAGACGTTTACAAGAAAGAACCAATTCAGCTTCAAGTCCTGATGAGATTGAAAAATTGAAGAAAGATTTTGAAGAAAATCTAGCGGCTGCAAAGAAAAAAGCTTTTGAAGAAGGTCAACAACAAGCTTCTATGAAGACTAAACTTTTAGAAAGAAAGATCTTCAAGCTCGAATCTCAACTTCAAGAAAAAGATGAGAATTCAGCAGAATCCAATAATGAGAACACCACTACTGTTAAAGAGTCATCATCTAGTAATTCTGAAAATCTTAACTTAGTTACTGTTTCTGAACAATCTGAAAAACAAGATACAGATTTTAAGAATGAAGTTAAACCAACTTTTTCGTTCCCATCAAATATAAATGATAACCCTTTTACTTCAATGATACCAAAAGCAGAGACTCCTTCTGCATTTAATATAAAACCTGCTTTTTCATTCGGAGCAAACCCATTTAGTTCTAACCCTATGAACAGTGGTAGTTTCTCAACTCCACCTCCAAAGAATCCTCTAAGTTTCAGTCTATTATTAAATGCTGATACTGCTGATACAGAAAAAGTATCCCAACCTATAACATCTGCGAATACTGAGACAAATGTAGATGATGCTAGCCCAAATTCAAGTAAACGTTCTGCAAGCAATGAAGAACAAAATGAATCTGCTGAAGTTAAAAAACTGAAACCTAGTGGTTTCTCCTTTTTGAACTCAGAATCAAATTTTAAATAGTGTAATAGGTACATCAAATAAGTCAATATGTAATACTACAAGTTATAAAGACCATATCCTTAATTCAACAACTCATTTTTATCAGTGCTACCACACAATAGAGAGTCTTCATAGTGAATATTTTGCTAAATTATATAGAGACGCGTAACGCCATAAAGCTTTAAATATATTAAAAATGAAAAGCTCATCACCTAATTTAAAGGTTATCAAAGTATAAAGTCTTTCAATTGGATGGTAAAAGATACATCTATAGGGTAAGATGAATGATCCCCGTGAAGTTAGCAAGGATGATCTCTTTAACTCTCTTACTTCTGATGAAGAGGATCAGATTGAAATCCAACAACAATTAGAAGAAATTGAACGTCAGAAAAAGGATCTAATGGAAAGGTTAAGGAGAAAGAAAGAGAACAGTAAAGTACAGGATCCTAATTTTGGCAATATTCAAGTGGAGAGATCCCCTGAAAAGAAAGTTTCCAAACAATTAGAGGATAGGAAAGTGGTAAAAATGAAACCTTTAGTACCTGAAGAGAACGTGAATGAGTTAAAAGTGAAAAGTCAAGAACCTTTACCTTCTCATACTACTTCATACTTTATGGAGAAGTTTTCTAATTCTAAAAAAGAAGAAAAGAAGAAAATACAAGAATATTCTGATATGATGAGTGCAAGAGTGCATACATTTGCAGGCACTGGTGCTACAAAAACATACAAACCAATAATAGTGGATGAGGTTGAAGAATATTCCCAACTTAACATCAATAAAAGATATATACCAAAAGAAGAGCTTAATATGGCATTGCATGAAATTAAAGTTTTGAGATTAAATAAACTCTTTGCCAAAGTACGACCTCCTACGTTCTCTGAACCTCAGTATTCTAACTGGGCTGCCATCGGTATAATCACATCAAAAGATGACGTTAAATTTACACAATCAGCAAAACCAACCAAATTCCTAAAATTTACAATATCTAATTTTTATTATAATCTAGATACTTTTATCTTTGGTGATAGTGGCGTTAAACGTTATTATAACCTTCGAGTTGGTGACATTATTGCAATTTTAAATCCTGAAGTTTTACCATGGAGGCCTACCGCAAATGGTGGTGCTCCCACTACTATCAAATCATTTAATTTAAAAATAAGTCATAAATTTAATTGTATCTTAGAAATCGGTAGTAGCAAAGATTTAGGATGGTGTCCAGTTATGAATAAAGCCAAAAATAAACCTTGTGGAACTCCTGTAAATAAGAATAAAGAACCCAGATGTGATTATCATAGAGAACTTCAATTTAGAAGTACTAATGCTAAACGTGTGGAGTTAAGTGGTACATATGCCTTAGGTGCTCCCACTAAATTAGAATCACGTCCTGCTCTTTACAGATCTAATCCAAATAATCAGACAATCAACAATAAAAAATCATTTAATGTTGTCTCTGATAAAAGATATGAAGAAAGTCGTATCAATAACCCATTGGCTTCGAAGAGACATCATTTTTCCAGTACGAACTCAGCTAAGGCATTCTTTGATGAAGATTTCCATAACCCAGATATGCTAAACAATTTAGATAGTAAGAGAAGAAAACTAGGTGACATTAAGAAAGATAAACGATTAGAACGTGAATTGGCTAAAACTTTTGAAAAATCAAGTAGTCAATCTATGCTTAAAAAAACAAAGGAGGAATTTGCAGTTATGAGAAATGCTACAGAAGCAACATTACAAAGTGGGATAATACAAAGACTGGGATTCGATCCCACTGGTGGTAAAATCGGGACAGTGTTAAAAAACTCCCTGGACTCAGGTGTGAAGACAAAACTACAAAATGAAAAACAATCTGCATTAAATGATTTAGTATCGTTCAAGAAAGATCATGTAAATTTAAAACCATCAAAATTACAATTAATTAAAAGGAAACAACACCGTGAACAAAGTTGGGCTGAACATTTTGGCACTCCACAACCAGAAAACCCCAACGATTCAGACAGTGACTTGGAAATACTTTTATAAACATACATAAACACAAATCATATATAGTAATAATAAACTATTCATTAATGATCATTTTTCAATTTTTCAAGCTTAAAGCTTGAAATTGCGCTATTTGAAATTTGAATAAGCTTATAATCATTAAATCTATTGATAAAAAGGTTTGCTGGAAGAAACCAGAGTACATCTCCATGAAGAACGAACGTGCCATGTCATTAGACCACATACTGTATGTATCATTGTAGTAATATATGTGTGTATGGGAGTGTAAAGTGTATGTGCGTTAACGCACATACACTTTACACCCATCGCATCACAAATTTTATTTCCTAATTTTAGTATTTGATCAGATGAACTAACTGGCAGGTGAGTCGTCAGACTTTATGCCTTCTTCTTCAGAAATCTAGAGGTTCCCTTCGAGACCGCCAGACAAGCTGTCATTGCTGTGCAAGTACTGAAACCTGACCCTATTTTGAAGCCGCAAGACTTCCAAGTGGAGTACCTGGCCAGCAACAACGTCCTAAAAGTGCAATGTAAGAGCATCGACGACAGGGTACTACGTGTAGCAGTCAGCAGCATCATTGACAGCATCAAAACCATCATAGAGACCATCGATGAATTAGATTAATACTATCACCAGGTTACCCGGCATCTGACCCAACATCACGTCTAACGATGTGCATTTAGTTAAAAGGTGATATCAAAATTGATGAAAATTTTGTTTTGTTGCTTTCTAAATTAATTTTTCAACATTAATGCTGTGTGAGCTGGGAGTAAAATGTAATTGATCTGTATTGAAAATTGATAAAATAAGTTAAATTTATTGTAAATTTATATGTATTTATTTATTAGTAAATATTGTTTAATATTATAGGGGGATCAGTAAAGATAATTTTAATAAGTGGGATTATCTTTTAAAAGTGTTTTAAAAGGTTTTTTCTCCCATACTGTTTGATTGTGCAAAGATAATTAGAAATTATCAATTTGAAATTGTTTCATAAAAAATTTATAGAAAAGTTTAGGAATTTTTCGTTTGTGAAGGCCTAATAGATTCAATTTCAAAGTGGTACGCTGGTGATATTGTCAATTCTTAATAGTTCAACTGTTCAAGTGGGAAAGAGAAACACAATTGGGTTGTTATTCTTTGAGTCACTTATTATTAATTGATTAAGTGAAATTTTTCACCCTTATAAGAAAAAAATTATTGGAAGGAGGGGGAAATTTTAATTATAAAAACACATTATAATTTTTTGTAATGTCTATACCATTACCTACATTTGATATCATTAATGATAATGATATATCAAGGGGCATTCCACAATCTAACATTGAATCAACAAATTTAAATAATGAAAAATTAAGAAATATTATACCTGTTAGTAATGTTCATAAGAAATTGAATTCCAAGATAATTTCAAATAATAATACCGTGGGTCAAAAAAGACATGGTTCTAATTCGTATAATTATTTTACATCGAATGTGGCAAAGAGACGAATAGCAACACATAATAACAATAATAACAATATTAATGATAAACAGGTACGAACATATTTAGATTCTGGAGATAATAATAATAGTGAACTTATACAAAATGGTATGCAAAATACACCAATGGCTTCTCCAAAATTAACAATTACTAAAAATTCAAATATGGAAACTCCACAACAAACATTTTTATCTGCAGAAAATTTGGATACCAGTTTTCTATTAAATAATCCATTAGCTTCCAATTTAGATATAGCTTCAAATGAAGCATTGGATGATTCTATGGTTAGAAATCCAAATTCATCACAAACTGCAATTAAAGATTCAAGTTTAGGTCCTGCTATTAGTGGAGAAAATTCAATAGAGTATCATGCATCTAATATACCAAGTCCAGATAATACAGATACACACTTGACCAATTCAAATATTGAAACTTCATATTACCATCATAATAATACAGAATATTCCAATAATGATACGCATAATAATAATAATAATAATAATAATAATAATAATAATAATAATGATTCATCACCAAGGGATAGCAATACAGTAGGAAATTCGATGGATAATTATAACAATAATAATATAAATAATGAAAATACAAATGAAAATTTTAAAACAAATAATGGGAGTAATCGTGATGAAAATGAAAATAACGACAATAATAGAAATAATAATAATGGTGTACCTTCTGTATCTGTACCTCCAAAAAAATCAAGTCAGGCACTTGTTCAAAAATTACAAGACATATACAAGGCAATTGTAAAACAAGAAATGGAATTACAAGAAAGATGTTCACAATTAACTACATCACAAACTACTGAATTGAAAAGTTTATGGACAATATATAGAGTTAATTCCGATTTAATGAATAATTATGTTACATTCATTACTACTGCATTATATCCTTCTCAATCAAAAAGTGACCAACTGATAGGACAAGAAATTGTCGAAATTTATAAAATTGAAAGAAGATTATGGGTTTACGGGACAATTACTTTCTTGGATGTACTGAAGAATTTTTCAAATTTTATGGATCCTGAAGTTTGTTCTCAATTCATTACACATGTGTTTGTTTCTATCTCCAGCATGTTAGCCGATATACCACAGAAATATTGTATCCCTTGGTATCAAAAATTAGGTGATTTATCACGTATGGCTATTGCATTATATCCTTCACCATTTATAGATTGGAAATTAAGTGCTGAACGTTGGTATTTAACTGCATTAGAACATACACATGGTCATGGTAAACTATATTACCATATCGCTACTGTTCAACAAAATACTTTAGAGGCTTTCGTTAATTTAGGTAAAAGTGTTTTCTGTCAGAATATTTTTGTTCCAACACAACAATATTTACAATTAGTAATTGACAATATTTATCAAAGAGCATATGCCGAAAGAACTACTTCAAACAGCAACAGAAATAATCAACTATTGGTTGATTATTTAAAACATTGTGAAGTAATGCTTCTCCCTGATTTCCTAGAATCCCAAGAACTTCCACAAGTAGTATTACTGTATTTCCTTGAAAAGTTTGGTGTTGACTATAGCAATAGTAATAACAATATGTTCACTACAAACCAAATGTTTATCCAAAATAATGATCAACTAAAATATTATTACAGACATTCTGCCGCATTTGCAGAATCACATATTCTTCAATTGGTAGGTTATGGTAGTCCTAAAACTCCATTTGCATTATTGTTTGAATTACCAAAATATTTAAAGGATAGAAAGGACAAGAAAGAAAAACGTAGACCAAAAAGTCCTGTGGGAATTGAAGATAATTCTGCAACTACATTATCATCAACTAGTGTTAATGAATTACCTCCTGTCACAGAAGCAAATATTTTTGCCACATCAGAGGAATTTTTTGCTAACATTGATTCATTAACATTACCAAATTTTATGCCAACTACTCTAGAAACATGGAATGATTCATTAAAGTTTAGTAACCCTATTGCTTTAAAATGTAGTATGATTGTATTGAAAAATTTTTTACATGGTCCATTTATGATTGCCTTACCTCATTTATTGCCATGGAGTTACTTTTTGATATCAATTGCATTACAACTAGAAAAATATGGGAATTTTGCTATGAATGAATTCTGGGCTAATTTCGTTAGAAGAAGTTTCCCATGGAATTCTATAGTGAAATTCTTGAATGTATTAATGACATATATGGTTGATAATTGTTGGGATTCTCTTCCAATAAATGAATTATGTAAAGAATATTCATCTATGAATTTGGAACAATTACTAGTTCATTTCAATGACAACGAAGAACTACCAGAAATTTGGAAATGTCGTGGTTCTCTATGGTTTGATGTCATTTCTGAAAAAGCTAGCAAGAATAAAGTAAATGATCCTGAAAATATTGGTGTTAAAGATTATTCTATCTTAGATTTCCCAATTGATGGTATTGAATTCAACGAAGAAGATGAAACTGGTATCAGATTTTGGAAAAGAGCTTGTCGTGCAATTTATTTATTCAAAGGAATTGCAGAAAGATTTCCTGGGTTTGGTGGTCTATGTTTAAGTTACAATGCGCCAGTTCTAAATAGACGTGCAGATGTGGTATGTGATGAATTAAGAGAATTTTCCTTTAAATTAACTCCAAATAATTACGAAATATCAACAAATTTAGTTGAAACATTTGAAGAAACTGAAGAAATTAATCTTGATATGGATGCAACTCCTGCAACTGCCATGGTTGTTGATGAAAATATATTTGAATACATTGGATATAAAAGAGTACATCCAGATTATTATTCTTTTGATAAGAACGGTGATTTTATTTCTGCTTCATATTATAATACATGGTCAATTAATCAAGATTCTAATTATAATTCAGGGGGTACCAACAATATGGATCCTATGAATGAAAAGGAATTATTTAATAATTGTTTTAATCCAAAATATAAATCTATTGAAGAATTTTGGTTGAATGAAGTATATGTTAATGAAGATGAACCAATGAGTTTATATCAAGATACATATTTGATTTTAGATGCTACTTCTTGGTTAAGACATTTTGCTCATGTTTATAAGATTGCTACTAATGGTATATTAAAATTTGCAATCTGTTTAACAACATTCCAAGAATTAAGATTTTTAAGAAAATCTAAAGATGAAAATGTTGTTGAAGCAGCTACAAGAGCAATTATTACATTAAGACAATTATACAGTGAAAATAAATTATTACCATTAAGATTTACAGGTAATATTGCTACACATATTGAAGAACATTTAGAATTTGAAGAACAAATCACTTGGAGATCTCATGTTGATGAATTTGTCATTGAAGCTGTGTTGAAAGCGGAGGAAAAAAGGAAGGAAAATAATTTAAAATTTGGTGTTGTATTAGTTACAGATGATACTAGTATGAAAAACAAGGCAAAGGAAAGATCAATTAAAACTTTTAGTACTCGTTACATTTTTGCTATTGTTAATTATATTAGAACCAATGAAGAAAATATTCAATTAGCTATTAATTAATTAATTAATTAACATATATATATACGTATTTATATATGAATACAAAAAATATTAAGATTAAATAAGTTTCCACATAAGATGCCATTCGATATCATTATTTATCTTTATATAATTTTTTTCATTAATGGCAACTTTATTAAAATTTAAATTTGTATTACATTTTTTATCATGTAATATAATTTTTTTTTTAATAATTTTTCCTTGATTTGGTACTTCAACAAAACATAATATTTCAAATTGTGATATTTTTTCAATTTTAATAATATTATAAATTTTATCAAATTTACTTAATTTTGCAATTCTTATTAAATTATTAAATCTTGTTAAACTGGTTAATAATTTATCAATATGATAACTTGAATAATTATCGGTATTATTTTTATTAATAAATTTAGCCGCCGAACTCACTTTTTTCTTTCTAATAATCTTGTTATTAACATTATTTATTATTAAATTAATATTTTTTTTATTTATACAAGATTCATGTTTCACTGGTATTCTTGATAAAACAGTAGTGATATGTTCAGCCATTGATGCAATTGATCTGTTCCTTTTGCCACTAAACTATATGAATAAACAAATTCAATTGGCTTTCTTTTATGCAATTTCAACTATAACTAGAAAGTTACAATGACAGTTTGTTTCAGCGGCTA
>JANIWO010000016.1:0-201732 GCA_030555675.1 Vanderwaltozyma tropicalis
TGGCCATTTGACGTATCTGGACAAGTTTCTCTTTGGTTGGATAGCTTGACCAATACCGAAGTTCTTTGGAGCAGAGTTGGTTAATGGGTTCTTAGCCTTACCGTTCTTAGCAGATTTAGCAGCTAATGGAGCTGGAGCAACTTTCTTACCTGGAGCCATTGTTAATAATAATATGTACGATTACTCTTCTAAACAGCAATAAATAATTAAGAATGGTTAAAACACCAACTACAGTAAGTAAATAATACATTACAGTTATTAGTTCTTTATATATATACATTGGTGAAACTTTTCCAAAAGAGAGAGAATTAATTTCCAAAAAGTTGCGTCGCGTCCAATTTCCAGGGCAAAGCAAACAAAATTGGAAAAGTTTAGGATTTTTAAAGAGATATTTAAATATTGTGTATGGTGTATTGATGTTTGTGGCACTGGATGTTTGGATGTTGAACTGTCACTTGAAATTTGAAAAAGTAAGTCGCCTTTTAATAAAACATCATTAAGAATATATATATTTAGATATATAGATATAATTATACATTATCGTTAACATTACTATAAATGACTTCTGGGGGTTATCATTATTTACAATATAATTTTCCATTATTATTATTATTATTTGAAATCAATTTATTTATCTCCATTAACAGCAGCTAACCAACCTCTTGATCTTTCAATGGCAGTTTCCCATAATCTCCAACGATCTCTTCTTTCAACATCACTAGATTGACTTCTGAAGACTTTCAAGTTCATTTCAGCTGGTAATTCTACATGTTCTTCTTTTTCATGACCACCGTAGTAAACCCATTTTTTAATATCTCTCAAATCTTTCCATAATACACGATCTTTTGGATCTTTGAAACCCATGTTAGCAGCAATAGCAGCACCTAAGGCAGTACATTCTGAAGTTGGAGATCTTCTAACTTTAATACATGGACCTAAAATATCAGCTTGGATTTGCATGACTTCATCAGAACGAGACATACCACCATCAACAGCTAATGTAGAAAGTAACGATTTTTCATAAGTACCATTACCTTCAGAAATTTCTTCCAAGAAATCTTGATCTTTTTTACCTTCACCAAAGGCATCTGAACTCATAGCTTTCAAAATGGCTCTTGCTTGGAAACAAACACCTTCAACAGCAGCTCTAGCAATATGAGAAGCAGTGGTAAATTGGGACATACCCATAATAGTAGCACGGGCATCTGGATCCCAGTATGGAGCGAATAACCCACTGAAAGCTGGAACAAAGACAACACCACCAGAATCTGGAACACGAGAAGCTAATGGACCAACATCTTCAGCTCTTGGGAACATTCTTAAATTATCTCTTAACCATTGAACAACGGCACCAGCAACAGCAACAGAACCTTCTAAAGCAAAATGTGGACGTCTTTCATCTTCATCTTCTAAATATGGGAACCAATAACCAAAAGTTGTCAAGGCACCATGCTTGGAAATCAACTTCTTTGTACCTGTGTTAAACAACAAGAAACAACCTGTACCATATGTACACTTAGCACTACCAGCTCTGAAAGCCATTTGACCAACTAAAGAAGCACTTTGATCACCTAAACAACCTTGGATAGGAATGATTGGGTGGTTATTATGATGTTTGTCCAAAATTTCCTTTGATTTTTTGTTTAATCTTTCATAAACTTCTTTGGAAATTTTGAAGTCACCATAATATTCAGCAGATGAAACAATCTTTGGTAAATGAACTTTTGATCTATCGATTTCCCAGAAATCTAATAATTCTTGGTCATAATCTAAAGTATCCAAGTTCATAAACCCAGTACGAGAAGCATTAGTAATATCAGAAACAAATGCATTGTTTGAAGTCATACTGTATAGAATCCAAGTATCAATAGTACCAAACATTAAATCAGCAGCATCATATGCCTTCTTTACTTCTGGTTCATTTTCTAATAACCATTTCAATTTAGAACATGAAAAGTAAGTGGAAAAAATTGGTAAACCAGTGATATTCTTTAAATGATCTTGAGTTTCAACAGGAGTAGCATTCTTTTTTTCATTAACTAAAGCTGAATTACGAGTATCGTTCCAGACAATACCATAATTAACAATAGGGATACCTGTTGATTTTGACCAAACTAAAGTAGTTTCTCTCATATTAGCTAGACCCATACAGGTAATCTTATATAGAGGTAATCCATTTGCAGAACGTTCCTTATTTAAATTTTCAATAGTTTGGAAGTTCATAGCTAAACAATCGATAACATTAGTTAAAACGTTCATTGGGTTAACTTCAACCCAACCTGGTTGAGGGAATTTTAAAGTTGGTTCTGCAACATCATCAGTTAATTCTTCAATGGTTAAGTATTCATTTTCTTTAATAGCCATACCTTCACCAGAAAAAATTTGGTCATCTGTGTAAGTCTTTCTCATTTCAACACTACTAAATTTTGAATTTGATGAAGATGATGAAACACTACTTCTAGTAGTTGAAGAAGTAGGATTTTTCTTCTTATCTTTTGAAGCAGTAGTGGAATATTCAATTTGATGTTTAGCAACTTCTTGACCTAATCTATTAAATAAAATAGCACGAGATGAAGTTGTACCAACATCAACAGATGCAATTAATGGAATAGTTGCCTTTGGGTCTGAATTAAATAAAGTTGAAGAAATATCAACCATTTTGTTTGTATTTTTATTTATTTGAATATTATTATTTTTATTATTAATTCTTGTTGAATATAATAATTTTGAATTAATATTATAATAATATCTACAATTATTATATTTAAAATTATAAGATAATTGTTTAGAATTATTAATAATAAAACATTTAGAAAAACTTAAATATAATTGAGAATTGGAAAATATTTTAGAATTATATCTTGATATAAGATACATAAACTGCTGTTTATATATTACAATTTTTTTCTCCTTCCAAATATAATATATTTAAATTGTCTCTCCTTTATTATTTTACTTGGTTAATTAACTAGTATTGATTATTTAATTTAATAATATTTCATCAATAAAATAAGTTTAAAGCAAGATTGACAAATCAAATTTCATTCTTAAGTTTAATATTTCCCCGAATTTCAATATTTCACAGAAACTTAAGTAGTAATAATTGAAAATATTATTATTATTTACAAATGAGAAAACCATTTTATTGTAATTGAGGTTAACACAAGATAATTAGCAATTAGCAAGAAAGTGTCAAAATAATAATAATCAACAAATATTCTTTTTTCCTCTTACCATTTCTAACATCCTTCCTCTTGGAATACATTGCATGTCTAACAATTAAAAAAATCATATATGCATTAAATTCTCTAATGGCTAAAGAATATTAAAGAATACCCCAGATTCACAATCTTTTGTAATTGTATTATTGTATATTAAAATATTATGTATAATTATTATTATTATTATTATTATTATTATTAAGTAATCATGCATATTGTATACATGAACCCGCTAGAAACAACGGCAGAAGGACCATTTTCGAGACGGAATTGGTCAAATTCTCGAGAATTTGAGTAAAGGCGTTTGATTGGCTGATTCAGGAAAATGTACCCTGAGAATAAAAGTAACCAATAATATTACAGTATTACCCAATTCCATACATTGAATTTTGTGGGGAACTCTATTTATGGTTTAATATACTATTAATAAACCCATCCGATAGAATATTATATTATAGTATTCAGGGAATACTAACTTTTAATTGTTATTTGACCACCAACTTATTATGAATACACTAACCCATCTTTGTAAATATGTGTTTATGTAATTGGGGTCTTCACCTATTATATTTGCAGTGCTACATGGATGAAGTGAGTACCAGGCCGATTTATCCATAGACTCAGTACTACTTATTGTATCTAATTCAATTTCGAATTCATCTTGGTTAATATTTAAAATTTCTTTAATATCAATTGGATAAAAAAGTTTTGAATTATCTAAATCTATTAATTGTTCATCAATTTCAGATTTTACCCATAATTGTAACAATAAAATTGGTTCTTGGTATATCTTGGAGTATGAAATTTTTAAATCTAGATAATTAATTTTTACATTTTGCAATTGACATTTTTTTATGATATCATTTGTTGGTTTTAATCTAATAATCATAAAATCTTTATTGGTAAAACTTATTATTAAATTTCCAATTAAGCATTCTGAACCTGGAATGTTTTTAAGGGATACTTCTTTTAATTGTTTACAGTAATTTTCATAAGTTAACATCTTGATTATTTATGCAGAGTGTATTAATCAGTGATTAAGTGTTGATATCATTTTTTTTTTCAGTATCGGAAACTAAGTTTAAATACAATAAAATATAATTAATATAAGTTAAACAAGTGTATAAATAAATAATGATTGTATGAATGAATAAATAAATATATAAATAATAGTGTATAAATTAATATAAATAATAAAATTACTAAATTTAATCAAAGGCTAACATTTTTTTAATTTCAGTAATTGCTAAACCTGGATTTAAACCCTTTGGACAAGTTTTTGTACAATTCATAATTGTATGACATCTATATAACGACATTGAATTTTGTAGCATTGCTCTACGAGCAGGAGTAGCTTGATCTCTTGAATCCATTAACCAACGGTAAGCTTGCATTAAAACAGAAGGACCTAAATATTCTTCTTGATTCCACCAATATGATGGACAAGAAGTTGAACAACAAGCGCATAAAATACATTCATATAATCCATCTAATTTTTGACGATCTTCAATTGATTGTAAGACTTCCTTACCATCTTCTGGGTAACTCTTTCTTTGCATATATGGTTGAATTGATTTATATTGTTTATAAAAATTTGTTAAATCAGGTACTAAATCTCTTACAATATACATGTGTGGTAATGGATAAATCTTTAATTGCTTTTTCTCATTTTGATCAATTTTACATATACAAGCTAAAGTATTTCTACCACCAATATTCATTGCACATGAACCACAAATACCTTCTCTACAAGATCTTCTAAAAGTTAAAGTAGGATCTTGTTCATCTTTAATTTTAATTAAAGCATCTAAAACCATTGGACCACAATCATTAATATCAACTTGATAAGATTGTAATTTTGGTTTTTCATCAGGAATATCAGGATTCCATCTATAAATTTTAAAAGTTTTCAATCTTTGATTATCAACTTGACCTGTACTTAAAAATCTAATTGAATTAAATTTTAAAATATTTTTTTTAACAACCATTGAATTTAACATTGTTACTGTATCTAAATCTAAATATATATATATATATATATATATATATATTATCAAGTGCAAGAAATGAATGGGTATACCTTCTATTGAACAACAATATTTTACATTTATTTGTTTAATGACATATCTACAAATTATTTGAATATTTCAATTTCTTATATACAACAAATCTAATCATCCTCTATAATATTAATTTAATTTAATCATTATCAATCTATCATTTTTTATTATTGTTATAAGCTAATTTCTTAGTCGTTTATTAATCTGAGTCTTAATCAATTTTTACTCATTGACTTTAAAATTAGTGTCTCTAGGGCACATTCTTTGTGATTGTTAAACGTAGATCATAGAAAATGTTGCTTTAAATTTTAAGAATTTTTAAAATTAATAGTGACTCTTTTACAAATTTATATAGAAAATTACTTATTTAGGAAACTGCGGTGTTTGAAAAGGGTAATTTTAAAACTAATTACCTAATTGAGTAATACCCCATATGCACCACGTGAAATGCACGTGATTGTAAATTTTGGAGCCCTTTTTTTTTTTTTTTTTGTGGCATCTTAAAAATCTTAAAATTAATATATTTTAAGGTGGCAAAATTTAAGATGATTAATTAATTTAAATCATTTGTTATAAAAGATTTGAGACAATTGAAAACAATTTGCGTTCCATTCCATTAGAAATGGCACCACTTTCTGAGGCTAAAGAGAAGGAACTAGTGGAAAAAGTGGAATTAAGAATTGCCCTGTCTGATACAGATGAAAAATTTCAGCAAACACTTGAAATTTTTTTAACACCATTACTATTAAAATTATCATCACCATATGCAAGTGTTAAACAATCTGTATTTAATATATTAAAAAATATATTATCAAGATTAAATTTATTACCTAATGTTACATTACCAATTGAAAAATTAATTAATCAATCCAAAAATCCAATAATTGATTCAAATTTAGATTCGAATAATGTTAGGTTATACAGTTTATTATTTTTATCAAAGGGTATTGATAGAATTAATGATTATGATTTGAAAAAAAATTTAATACCAATTATAATGGAAGGTATATCAACATTACCAAATTTAACATCATCAAGATTATTTCATATCTTGTGTAAATTATTACTTTCATGGAAACCACCATTAAAGGGTACAAAAGATGAAGATGATATTAAAATTTTTTTAAAATTAAAAAATTCAAATGATTTAGAATTTTTATTAAACTATTTTACAAAATTTTTTTTATTAACTCCTGCAAAACCTGATCCTGAATCAGGTATTATACCAAGAGGTTATTCATGTCCAGGTTTATCATCTGATGATGTATCTTTCTTTACCTATAATGCAGGTGTCACATTTACTAAAGATCAAATGTTACGTTTTAAGACTGCAATTTTTAAATTTGTAACCAATGGATTTGTTTCAAATGATCAATTATTAATAAAATTTCTTTCTGTCGCATCTTCAGATTCAAGTGATTTATCTGAATCTGCCAAACATATGTTGAAAACTTTAAATAATTCATATGAAGATCATGAATTTATTGATTATTTGATTTCTTTATATATCGGTAATAAAACTGAAAATAGACCACCTGTGAAAGTTGAATTACAAGAAAAAATTTTATCAATTTTAACTCATAGCATATATGCAACAGAAGATAAAAAAACAGTTTCATTAATTTGTTCAATTGGGTTAAATTCATTAAATTATAAATTAAGATCTTTATGTTTAACATTTATTAGATTTGTTGCAAAAAATAATTATCAAAATTTATCAATAGATTATCAACAAAATTCTGATACTTCATTTACAACAAATATTGCATCATTAATTAGAAACAATTTGCATACAGAAGGTTGGCCAAGATTGCAACTTGGTTCATCAACTCCAAATTTTAATACTAGTATTTTACAAAGAAGATTACAATATGAAACTTTAGGTGACATTTTAAGTAAAGATTTCGAATTAATTAAAGATCTTTCCTTCATCGAATTTCTATTTGATTCTTTGAAAAATGATTTACCAGAATTTAGATCGAGTATACAAGAAGCATTAACATCATTAACTATTCATTTACCAAAATTACCAACAACTTCTAAAGATAAATTAAAAATATTATTGAAAAACGCATTATCTGATGATTTTGAAATTGAAACTTCTCAAAGTTCAGAATTAAAAGATTCTATTATGGCATGTAGATATGTTTGTATCAAGTATACTAATACTGCATTTGATTTCAATGATGCTGAAGCTAGATTGTTAAACATTTGGGGGACAGCTCGTACCAATCGTTTTGATGTTATTGAAGAATCTTATAAGGGCTTACATCCATATTGGTTTAAAGTAAATAATGCATCAAATACAACTGAATATAAAGCTACCAGTGAACTATTGGCATCAACAGTTTCTGAAATTAACTTTCCTAACTTACAAGAATTGGTCAATCTAGTTTTAGAAGAAATTAATAAATCAGAAGAAAATGCACATTTATTGATAAGGAAAAGTTTGGCTACTGTAGCAAGATTTATAAAACAAACTATTATTTCAAATTCTGTTTATGGAACTGCCACTATTGTATTACAGGATGAGGATTGGTCTTTAAGAATTGAAAAGGCAGTTGAAATGGATGAAACAGTAAGACGTTTAACTGAAAAATATATGAAAACCATTGAAGATGATTGGTTAAAAAAATATTTGATAATAATGCACAACGAATTTGTATTGAGAGATTCAATAGGTAAACAACTCTATATCTCTAACTACCAAGACATGATATTTGGACAGTCATTTTTACTTCTTTTGAAATTTTGTAATACAAATATTATCAAAAATTTGGAACCATTAATTTCATCTCTTTTTAGTTATTTGAAGAATTACGAGACGACTACTAATAACGATTTAGAAATTGCTGCAAATTCAATTGGTATATTAGCTGCAGGAAATAGAGATTCTACCGAAATTAAAAATATTATAAAACAATTAACAGAATATGAAAACTTAAAAGACATTTATCCTTCATTGTATGCTAATGCATATATTATCCCAAGACTATACTTAATCGGAAATCTTGAAGTGCTTACAGAATCAACTGTCAATTTATTCATAGCAAAGCTTTTAGAAGTTCTAGGCGATAAGAAATTTAAAAAAACAGCTCCAAAATTGATTTCTCAATTCTGTAAGTACGGTACACTGTTAAGTATTAGTGCAGATTTGAGAAATGACTTTATATCTAAGGTATTAGAATTACTTCAACCCAGATTGTTGAATGATGAATTTGCAATTGAAACATTAGGATATTTATCAATATATGCAGATGAATTTAATTTATCAAACACAATTTTCCAAAACATATATGATACCCATGCTACTACACAAATTGAACTATTATTCACTTCAGGAGAAGCATTGTCTATCTTAACAGGTGGTTGGACAGGAAGATTTTTAAAACGTCAAATTGATATTTCTGAAATTAAAGTTTCATTACAAGATAAATTTGTTGGTACTAGCAAGATTGATGTGTTAGCCAAAGTACTAGAGGCATGCTCATCCACTAAACCTAGTTTAAGAAAGGCTTCTTGTATCTGGTTGTTATCTTTAGTGCAATACAATGGTTTGACAGATATTATAAAAGCTAATTGTAAAGAAATTCATCTTAAATTTATGCAGTTCTTAGCAGATCGTGAAGAATTTATCCAAGAATCTGCTTCAAGAGGTTTAAGCTTAATTTATGAGCTTGGTAATGCTGACTTAAAAGAGGATATGATAAAAGGTTTGTTAAAATCATTTACTGATTCTGCGAGTGGGATGAAAATGGCTTCTGGTTCGGTATCTGGTGAAACTGAATTGTTTGATTCAGGTGTGTTGAATACCGGTGATGATTCTGTTAGAACCTATAAAGATATTCTTAATCTAGCATCAGAAGTTGGTGACCCATCGTTGGTTTATAAATTTATGTCTCTTGCCAAAAGTTCATCTTTATGGTCTTCGAGAAAAGGTATTGCTTTTGGTTTGGGAGCTATTATGACAAAAACTTCTTTAGAGAATATGTTAATTGAAGATAAAAATACAGCAACAAAATTAATTCCAAAATTATTCAGATATAGATTCGATCCTCATCAAGCAGTTTCCAATTCAATGAATGATATTTGGAATACACTAATTTCAGATTCATCTAATATTATCAATTTATATTTTGAACAAATTTTAGATGAATTGTTAACAGGTATGTCTAATAAAGAATGGAGAGTACGTGAAGCAAGTACAGCAGCACTACTACAGTTGATTCAAACACAGCCAAAAGAAAAATTTAATGATAAAATGATTCAGATCTGGACAATGTCTTTCAGAACTATGGATGATATAAAAGAATCTGTTCGTCAAGCTGGTACTAAATTAACTAATACTTTAGCTAAACTTCTAGCACGTTCTATTGATGTGAATAATGGTGTTAGCCCGGAAACTTCATCCAAGATTCTAACTATCATTCTGCCATTTTTATTAGGAACAAAAGGTCTTAATAGTGATGCAGAAGACATTCGTAAATTTGCTTTAAATACTTTGATTGAATTGGTTAAGAATACAGGTGAAGCTATGAAGAAATTTGCCCCACAACTTGTTTATGATTTTACATTATTATTTTCATCAATTGAGCCACAAGTTATTAATTATCTAGCTTTAAACGCAGAAAACTATAAAGTCGACGCCAACGAAATTGATGCACAAAGACGTAGCGTAGTTGCTAGCTCTCCATTATTTGATGCTATTGAAAAATTAATATCAATATCAGATGAATCAGTAATGGATGAGCATGTAAATAATGCTATTAAATCAGCAAGAAAGTCTGTTGGTCTACCTTCGAAAGTAGCAGCAGCCACTGTTATGACATTATTAGTTCAAAAATATCAAACAGATTTAAAACCACTAGGTGGTAAACTGTTGAAAGCTTGTTTCAACGGTTTTGATGACAGAAATAATTCAATTAAACAATCATTTGCTGTATCTTATGGATATATTAATAGAGTAGTTTCACTTGATAAAGCTGTAAAGTATGCTACTCAATTATCAGATAAATATTTTATGGAACCTAATGCAGATTCCAAAAAAGTTATAGGAACAGCAGTTGAATCAGTTATTAAATATGCCCATTCTCAGTTTGAAAATGTTGCCAGCATATATATGCCAATAGTTTATGTTGCTTCAAATGATCCTAATCCTGAATTAGGTAACTTCTTTGGTGAAATTTGGACAGAAGCATCAACATCAGGATCTGGAACAGTAAAATTGTACCTGGATGAAATTTTGAAATTATTATCATCTAATATCTCATCAACCGATTTTTCTATTAGAAGGACCTGTGCTAAATCTGTATCTGATTTGTGTAAAAAGGTTGATGCTACTATCAAAGATGAATATATCATGCAATTATTTGAAATTACTTTAAAATCTCTTGAAGGAAGATCATGGGATGGTAAGGAAGTAATTGTTGAAGCATTAGTATCGTTAGTTACTAAGTTTGAATCAACTTTTTCCAAAAATCAAGAATTACAAGTTGCTGTTACAAGTTGTTTAAAAACAGAAATCTTCAGGAAGAATGAAGATTATGTAAAGAAAATTATATTTTCTTACACAACATATCTGAACGTTATTTGTACACCAGAAATGATTTCAAATTTAATGGAAGCTACAAACATAATATTTAATAATCTTGCATCTTCATTAGATGAAATTCCAGATAGTGAATTATCAACAAAAAGAATGAAGACAAGATCAGATATTAGTAAAAAATCATCGAAAGAAAACATCGATAAAGAGGAATATGCAATTAAATTGTTGAAAAGTTGTTCAAAGATTTGTAAACATAATGTTAACAACGGATATCCCTTAGAATTGGTATTTTTTGTATTAGATAAAACATTATACCTTTTTGAAAATTCTAAAATCATATACACTTGGAGAACTCAGTTAGCTGCTAATGAAATTGGTATAGAACTTTTCAATAATTATTCCACAAGTAATTACTCAGAAGAGTTTGAAAATAAAATTAAATTCTACTGGGACAATGTTTTCAGATATAATTCTGCTGAGGAATCTATTGAAAATGTGAAATTGAATTTAGTATTATTGGCAAGTAAAATTGTATCCAAACTTCCAAACTTGAAATTACCTATTGAAATTCAATTATTACAATTAAGTGAACAAGATTTATCACCAAGAATTATTGCGGACTTAAAGTCACTTGGTATCTCTACATAGATAGACAATGAATAAAGATTGATAATAAATAGTTTTTACAATATATATAATCATATTATATAAATAAACTATTTGAAAGAGTAAAAATATAGTTAAAGTATTATCATTGTCATTCAAATAGGAAATGTTTCATATCTTCAAAAAAAAGTATATATATATTTACAAATATAACACAATGATTTGTTAGAAACAAATACTAATTACCACCACGCAATCTTAACACCAAATGCAGGGTGGACTCCTTCTGGATATTGTAGTCAGATAAGGTTCTACCATCTTCCAATTGTTTACCAGCAAAGATTAATCTTTGTTGGTCTGGTGGGATACCTTCTTTGTCCTGGATCTTAGACTTGACATTGTCAATAGTGTCGGATGACTCCACCTCCAAAGTAATAGTCTTACCTGTTAGAGTCTTGACAAAAATTTGCATACCACCACGCAATCTTAACACCAAATGCAGGGTGGACTCCTTTTGGATATTGTAGTCAGATAAAGTTCTACCATCTTCCAATTGTTTACCAGCAAAGATTAATCTTTGTTGGTCTGGTGGGATACCTTCTTTGTCCTGGATCTTAGACTTGACATTGTCGATGGTGTCGGAAGATTCCACCTCCAAAGTAATAGTCTTGCCTGTTAGAGTCTTGACAAAAATTTGCATACCACCACGCAATCTTAACACCAAATGCAGGGTGGACTCCTTTTGGATATTGTAGTCAGATAAAGTTCTACCATCTTCCAATTGTTTACCAGCAAAGATTAATCTTTGTTGGTCTGGTGGGATACCTTCTTTGTCCTGGATCTTAGACTTGACATTGTCGATGGTGTCGGAAGATTCCACCTCCAAAGTAATAGTCTTGCCTGTTAGAGTCTTGACAAAAATTTGCATACCACCACGCAATCTTAACACCAAATGCAGGGTGGACTCCTTTTGGATATTGTAGTCAGATAAAGTTCTACCATCTTCCAATTGTTTACCAGCAAAGATTAATCTTTGTTGGTCTGGTGGGATACCTTCTTTGTCCTGGATCTTAGACTTGACATTGTCAATAGTGTCGGATGACTCCACCTCCAAAGTAATAGTCTTACCAGTTAATGTTTTCACAAAAATTTGCATTGTTTCTAAAGTTTATTAATTTCAAAAAAAAGAGTAACTGAGAACAGTGAAAAGTAATTATTAATAATAATAACTTTTAAAATAATCAAACTAGATGATTATAACACTCTTCAATATCTTTATATCTTATTGTAAAACCTTTAACAGAAAAAAATAACAAACAATAAATAGCAAAGTGAATAAAATAAACAAAGGAATAATGTTATTATTAAATGGTTTTTATATTAATTAATTTGCCACCATTGATAATAATCAAACCCCCTTGTTTAACTAGAATTAGTATTATTACTAAGTAAGGGGCCGTTACCCTACCGCCGCAAGGCTTAAACCCGTCAAATGACACCCTCGGCGGCTGTTCTTCCGAGACCACGTGAGAGTCACGTGGTTGTCACGTGAGACGTAATTGTTTCTTCAGTAAATTTTTTTTCTATTGCTCAATTGACCATAGTATAACACATAACATTTGAATTGTTCCACTATGGGTTCATTCCTGGGATAATTAAACTAGTCAATTGCACGACTACTTTATATATATATATATATATGTTCAAAATAAACCTTAAAAATTCAGATACGAAAGTTTCGCTGTTTTGAGGTTTCAAATCTTCGAACATGGAGGAAGACAAAAAAAATTTTTTTCGTTGTGAGGCCCATGAGCAGCGCATTACCCTGCGCATCATGCACCCTTGCACCTGGAAACACACCCGTGCACATACCCGTGCACCATCAACCCATGCACCCCGAGCCCGTACACCCCGACACGCACTCCGGTACACCTCCTACTACCGGAGCTTAACTCTTATCCTCATCTAAATGATTAGCCAGCTCCAATGAAAAAAGATAAATTACGTAAATTTTTTTTGCATTATATCAACTGCATATAATGCAGGGGGAGGCAAGATGTGCATCCCACACACACCGCACAACTACAAAAAAATTGATTAACGTTTAATTTATTGCATATTGATTACTTAATGTTGCAGTAATGCAAAGTTTCATTAAATTTATCTTTAAGCAAATGACTAGTTGAGGTAACGTGATTTCATCAATACATAATAATTAATTATAACTTTTAATACTAATTGGTAAAGATTATTGCAAATGGGATCAATTAATGAGTGATGATGGTTCTTTACGACAATTATATTCTTTTACAGAATGTTTCATATATATATAGATAGATAGATAGATGTACTTTTAATATATAATTGTAATAAATATATCTTGTACCTTTTTCAGGAATAGCAATAGCAATAGCAATTGCAAATAGAGATCATAGGTCATTGAATAATGCTTATATTTTTTGCATTGGCTTTTTTTTTATTAAAATGTACTCTTGTAGTGCATGCATTGACTCAAGATTATTGTTCTCCTAAGAATCAAGGTTTGAGTTCTAGTTTAACTGTACAACAATACCAAAGTGAAGGTTATTGTTCAGATTACTGTAGAAATTTAAACTATTCATATGCAGTAGTACAAGATTTTTCATGCTGGTGTTCTAATGAATTACCAGGTTTTGTTGATTTGATTACAGTAGATAATTGTGATGGAATTTGTCCTGGTTATGGGCAAGAAAATTGTGGTAATGTAGATAAAAATTATTTTGGGTACATTTTTCTGGGTACAGAATCAATATCATTAACAGTTACAAGAGAGACTGTATACTCTTCTAGTAGCACTACTACAACTCAACAGAAATCTTCAAAAATGACATCCACATTAAGTAGTACTGGAATAACATCTACTAAAATGAGTTCAAAATCAAGTACACAAACTTCAAGTACAAGTACAAGCACATCATCTTCAAGTTCAACAACACAAGAAACATCAGTGTCAGAAATAGTTGTTACTTCTCTAGTGTACTCTGTTAAAACGATCACAGAAAGTACAGTATCTTCAAATCATTTCACAACAATAGAAGTCACTACTATTTATTCAACAAATGCAATAGTAACAGGATCTGCAGCAGCAGTCTCTGGCATAAATCAAAATAAAAAAGGTTCAAGTTATTGGGATTCACCAGGTAAAGTGGCAGGAACATTTGTACCTGTTGGTATTTTTATCTTATTAGTAATTTTATTATTGATTTGGATATTCTTCTGGCGTCCTAGAAAGCAAAAGAAAGATTTTGAAAAAGGTTACAGTAATGCTGTATTACCTTCATATCACTATAGGAATGGCTCTTCAACAAATAGGACTTCAGAAAAATTCGCATATGTTAACAATGAAGGGTTTATTAACCCATTAAATAAATCACCAAGAATCTTGGAAGAATCAGATATTAACTCATCCAACTCTTCCCAATTAATTGTAGATCAAAGGCTGGACCCTAGAAGTGTGTTGATCACTACTGAACTGGATAGTTCTGATATATCATTAGCTGATGATGTGGATTATTCAAGAAGAGCACTACATGTAGCAAATAATTAAATTAAATTAATACCCCCCAAAAACATTCATTAAAGTTATCTAAAAAACATGATAAGTTCATATCATGTTTTGAAATAAAGTAAATAACACGCAATACCTTCTTCGAAGTTAAAACGAAGAGTATTTAATTAAATATATTTCCATCATAGAAATATTCCCTATAGCATATTCATAATAAAAAAATTTCCTTTTTGATCAAATTTTCTTCTATAATTTTTTTCATATAGAATGTAGTTTATCACCAAAGGTAATACTAATTGAGCTCATAAATTTGAGATGAATCTAGTATTGTAATTGTTATATCAAGTAACTCCAATGATCATTATAGTATGTTTTATATACATCGCTAGTCACGATAATGGGTTAATTAATTTTGCGATGAGCATTGAAAAATTATGATAGATTTATAGATTAAGACCTATATAAATTGAACAATGTTGAGTAACCATTAAATAGTTCTCTTTGTGTTCCATCCTAGCAAGTTGTAGGGTTCAGCAATGAATGATGATAATATAAGCGAATTACTCAAGTATAAAGTTGATAACGCTAACGATTCAGATGACAGCGATGAGGTAGTTGGTCCATTGAAAAATAAATCAAGATATCCAACTGATTTCACAAATAAAACTAGTGATAATGAAGAATATGAGGATAATGATGATGAAGAGGATTCCATGTTAGATTCAACGAGCAATGGAGTTTCATTCCATCCTCTTCTTAACCATAATGTATTTGTAATTGATTCTAAAGAAGATATTATTTTAATTGGATTAAGACAAAAACAATCTGTGTATATATCTGGTGTGTTCCGTATGCAAATTGTAAAAGGTGGAATACTATATAATAATGTCCATTACAATGCTTCCAAGAATGTATTATCCATGTGGCACCCATTATCAGATGCGGTTCCTTCAATTCAAAGTTCATATTATGCTGGATGGGATGAATCATTGCATGTACCAGAAAAACATAAAGATACAGTAAGTAAAGACTTGGAAGATTTTGTTTGTGTTCTTAGAATTCAAAATACAAATGCATTGAGCATTTTAGATGCTAGTAAGACATTACCAGACGTACGATACTTGTGGAAATTGAGAAATAATTTGAGTCAAAGTTTTACTTCTGAAAATTGCTCTTATCATATTCTTAGTGAAGATATTGATCCTTTTATTCCTCTTAGAATATCAGAGAGTTGGACATCCACAATTGATTTATTAAGTATGGCTCATAAAAATTCTCAGTTCGATATGAGAGTATTAGTTTTGGGTGGTAAAAACTCTGGTAAGTCAACATTTTTGAGATTATTACTAGAAAATTTTAACAACAGTGGACTAGAAGAAGGGATTGAAAGTGAAATATTATATTTTGATACTGATCCAGGTCAGCCTGAGTATTCTGATCCTGAGTGTATATCCTTGGCACAACTAGGTCAAGAAAAAAGAACATTAGGACAACATTTAACACAAGCACATCAATCATTTCTAAAACAAATATATTTAGGTTCACCTTCTCCGCAAGATATTCCTACGAAGTATTTAGATGCATTAGATGAATTAATTCAGTACTTTGAAGAACAATCTTTTATGGGAACTTCATTATTTAATTTACCAGGTTGGATTAAAGGGTTTGGGTTAAATATTGTTAACCATGTTATCAATAGATATAAACCAAGTCATATAATAATTTTAGAATCGAATTCATCAAAAGAAGCATTTTCTGAATTAGATATTCCAAGAAAATTTAGTTCAGATATACGTGATTCCTATATTCCAAAAGTTATCAATATATCAGCACATTCATATACATCAGAAGAGATGGGACAAGTAAAGTTTCAAGCATCACAAATGAGAACTTTCAAAATGTTGTCTTATATGCATACAGTGGTCAAAACCTCAAGGCAATTGCAGTATGATTTTTCTTCATTAATGAACTCACCACCACTACAGATTTCATTTGGTAATCAAGGTATCCAAGGTATCCTATTTATGGAGGAATTTAGACATCTTAATCAGGATGACATCAAGAGTGCATTAGAAGGTACTATAATTGGGTTAAATATATCTGAAAACTCGATCACTAAAGACATTAAAAATATTGGTCCATATCCAATACTACGAAGAGAATTAAAACAATTGAAATATATTACATTAGCATTGGTTCATTCTGTGGATCCTATTAAAAGGATAATGAACATTTATATACCTGAAAATAAAAAACAAAGTTTAAGTTTAAAGAAGAACGTTGCATGGGTATTGACAAGAGGTAAGACTGATACTCCTATTCAAGAGTTCACTACCGATAATGATAAATTCGTTGAAGAACAAATGCCATATATCTCGATAGATCGTAGAAAGAAGCATGAGCATGTCTGGAAAGTTCGTAAAAATGTTATGAGAAGAGGACAGCATATGAAGTGATTTTTTTTATATATTACCTTTTATAAAAGTATGTACTTAAAAAAAGAATATAGGTATATACATGCACTATTTTTTAATATGATTTAAAACCTTTAAATAGAAGATGAGTTATTTTCCTGTTCGCCCTGTAATTCTACTTCATCATTCCAACCCATTTTTTTATTTAATCTGTCATACTTTAATCTATCTTTATCACTAACAGATGGTTTGATCTTTCTCAAAGCCGCATAAAAGTCAGGTACTGTTACGATAACATCGGCACTAGATACACCAACACTTAAATCTTCAAATTCTTTGTCTAAATCATTATTTGCTACTGACTGAATTTCATCAGTCTTGAAAAAACTTCTTTTCAATGCTAATACAGAACTTTCTCTAACTAAAGCAGCTAAATCAGCACCAGAAAAGTTATTACAACGTTCGTCGGTTAAGATTTTGGCTAAATCAACATCAGAATGTAATGGAGTACCATTTGCTTTGGTTAAAGTTTTTATAATATCAACCTTTTCTTCATATGATGGCAACTCAATAAACAATGTTTTATCCAATCTACCTGGTCTTAACATAGCAGGATCAATCATATCAGGTCTGTTGGTAGCACCGATAACAAAAATACCTCTTCTATCGTTTAGACCATCCAACTCGGTTAATAGAGTGTTTACCACTCTTGATGATGATTCTGATAAAGAAGTATCTCTTCTTGGAACTAAAGCGTCCAATTCGTCAAAAAATATAACACAGGGAACTGATGCTCTTGCTCTTGTAAAAACTTGTCTAATAGCTCTTTCAGATTCACCTACATACTTATTCAACAATTCAGGACCTTTAATCGAAATAAAATTAGCACGAGATTCGTTTGCTACCGCCTTAGCTAATAAGGTTTTACCACAACCTGGTGGACCCCATAATAAAACACCAGCTGGTGCGTTGATACCAACCTTCTCATAAAGCTCTGGTCTCTTAATGGGTTGAACAATAGCCATATTCAATTCAACACGGATCTTTCCTAAAGCACCAACATTAGCCCATGTAACATCTGGTACAGTGGCAAAACCTTCTCTCTTAGCAGTTGGTTGAATTGTTGGTAAAGCTTTTAAGAAATCTTCATATTTAATAGATAAATTACCCAATTGTTCATCATTCAATGGTTCTGGGAAAGATGCAATAAATTTTTGAATGATGGATAGTGGTAGAGGGTCGATAATATTGGCTGTATTTTTCAATTTTAGTTCATCCTCAGGGTGACCAGCTTCTGTAGAACTGCTATTTTGGTCAACATCCATATCATCTTCTGAGCCTAATAACAATTTAGGAGATAACGTTGCGTATGTTTGGAAAATACGCTTAATAGCACAAGTACCAGCAGCTGTTGTTAAAGCCTTTAAATCAGCACCAACAAAACCTGGGGTTAACTTAGCTAATTTTTCAAAATCAATTTCACCATTTACTTTCATGTTTTGTGACATTTTCTTCAAAATGTGTAATCTTGAAATCTCATTTGGAACATTCAAACAAATTTCTCTGTCAAATCTACCTGCTCTTCTTAAAGCAGCATCTAATGAATCAGGTCTGTTAGTAGCACCGATAACAATAACTGGTTTACCTCCGGTCTTTTCCATTGATAATTCGTCCATTGATGTTAATAATTGAGCAACAATTCTTCTTTCCATTTCTCTTTGAGCGCCACCATCACGCTTTGGTGTAATTGCATCAATTTCATCGAAGAACATCAAACATGGCGCTAATGACTTGGCTTCATCGAATAATTCTCTGATCTTCTTTTCACTCTCACCTGACATACCACTCACAACAGATGGGGCAGAAATAGAAATGAATGGTACTTGTAATTCACCTGCCAATGCATTTGCAATAGATGTTTTACCACAACCTGGAGGGCCGTGTAATAAAACACCACGAGGAGGTTCTACACCTGTTGATAGATAAATTTCAGGATGTAAGATTGGTAAACCAATTAATTCCATTAATTGAGCAATCACATCATCCATACCACCCAAAGATTCTAAATTTGAGGTTGGAGGATTTCTATCTTCTTTTACTTTTTGACGTTTAGCCTTAGAAGTAGTGTCCTTTGATCTTTTCTTGCTATTTCCTTCACTAGTTTCAGTTGAATTATTGTCTTTGTCTTTGTCTTGTTCAGTAGCAGGTGGAGTTGGTGTAACGTTTGACCATTGGTTAGTAATACTTTTGTTCATTTCATTAGTATCTTTAACTACCATCATATTCTTTTTTAAAAGAATTTCTTGATCAGTTTCTTCAGGTTCTTCAGATTGTAACTTTTGATAAGCTGGATATGAGGAAAATTCTGCATTTTCTTCTTCAATAACTTGTTTTAAGCATTTTTCAATAGTTTTTTGTAATACAATTTTTTTAACTCTCAACATTGATAAATCTTTTGTTTGACAAAAAGTAAAAACTTCATTAATATTTAAATCCTTTCCGAAAAACATAGTTTCAAAAACCTCAGTATCATCAATGGAATCAGCATTTTGTTCATTTTCACTTAACTTCTTTCTCTTTTTTTCTAAACTTTTTTCTTCTAATAACCTATATATCAAATCGGTTACTTTATTATCAAAAGAGTTCACTAAACCACTCTTTTTTGATCTAATTTTGGCCATATTCGTTTTAAATGTTGATTGGTTCAAATTTTAGAGCTAGTTCAATGGTCATCTATAGAACATTCAATAAAGTAAACTACTTTCAAAAATTTGCGATTACATATATCTTGACCTTTTTAACCGATGAGATGAGATGAGATGAGATGGGATGAACCAAAAATTTTTGAAAAATTATTACTGTATCGCTTTGTACGTTATATAATTTTAAAGCATATCAATTATTGGCAAAGATGATTAGTTAACAATTTAACAGTCTAATGACCTAACTAAATAATCATTCCAACCATTTCTGGACTATTGTGGGTAGAAGTATTCCTTTTTTTTTTTTGATGTTTAGATTCATTTAAATATTGCTAGAGTGTATTTTCGATTTTATTTGAAGCTAAGAACTGAGGCATCATGCCCTTGAGATGTTCTAATATTCTTAATTTCTATTGCTCTTAACTTTTTTTCTACAATATACCAATAATTTCTCTGTATTATAATAACTGAACAAATGATGGATGTGATAAAACCAATGACAAACCCATAGATTAGTTTGACTAACTGAGGAGTTGGATAATCATTATAAACAAAGTCATGTGAACCTTTTGTATGGCCAACTGAAGTTAGAATAGCCATTGTAATGGGCCATATAGTTAGAAATAATATTATAGCAAAAAAGAGTGATCTTACAAGTTTTTCTAGAAGCCATATTATAATATTGAGAAAGATAGTTTTTCTTTTATAAGATTGGAAATAATATGTGGCATATTCTTTAATGGATGGTTTTTCATTAGTTTTATTTTCACCAACTACACAACCTTTATCTATTTCATAAAAGATATAAATAACAGTATCTTGGAATTTATCTGGTTTTGTATCAGTGAAATATTCAGGTAACACACAATTAGTATTAGTTGACTTATAGCAGTCCCAGCCTACTATTAACTCTTCACTTAACCAAGTCAAACAAACCTGAATAAAAAGAGACAGAGCACAATCACCAGCTAAAGTGTTCGGAAACGACCACATAGTAACATCGTGCTTTGTATGATGATACATCCCGTACGCAACAGCAAACTGTATTCCACCAGCGATTAAACCTGACCCAACCCCATGCAAAATAACCAGGTAATAAAACGAGAATAGATTATTCTTAACAACCATACTAGTTCTTGTGTAAAAAAAAACCAACCAGCTTAGTTCTGCTCTTTCAAAAGCACACTACACACCGTCCAATTCCACTTAGTCCAACAACAAACCTTATAGGATCTTCAAGTAATGTGAATACTCTTAAATAACACAGATAGTCTAGTAAATCATATATATATAAAGTGGTATAAACAATTCTAAAAATTAGCCGCCAAGCTTTTTAAATCTTTTGTGTTTCCGTTGAAAGTGATGGATAATGGTATATCACGTGCTTTCTGGAAATATTGAAATTTGGGTTTCAATATGATAAATATATATTTGAAGATATAGAATATTCATAGTAATGGCATGAACGTTTCTCTTGATTGGGGGTGATTGGCTGTTTAAATAATATCCCAAACTCTGTGTGAAGTGAGATTATCAAGTACTGATACGATATGGCCGTTGTTAAGAAGAGACGTTCTCATTATACCAAGAGACAACAACAACAAGTTCAAGAAGCTAGACAAAAATTTCTAAATGAAAGGTTGAATCCTGAAAATATTTCAGCTGTGGCATATGATGAGAGTGATACTATCTCATATAGATCATATCTTTTAGATAACTTTAATTCTGCATCCATTAATATGAATGTACTGCTATCAAATCATAATACAATGATTATACCACCATCGATGAAATATAATAAAAATATTATTAATGAATCTAAATTACAAGAATACAAGGATCAATTAGGTGACATAAAGAATAAATTAAAAGAGTTTGAATGGAAAATTACAGATGACCATTTATTTTTGAAGGAAAAAGCTCAAGAATTAAATAAAATTAGTTTATCATCGTCATCAAATGCTCCAGGTTTTGATAATAATGATGAAATGTATAATAAAGTATTAAATGATTATTCAAGCCATTACAAATTACGTCATCAATCTAATAAGATCGTAATTTATTCCAAGGATAAATTTGCCCATTTAAATGTAGATTCATCTAAAGCTCCAGAGGATTATTGGACTGGTTTATACTTACAAAAGAAATCACAAAACTTGCAAAACCAATATCAATTAAATATTCAAAAACAAGAAGAATTAAGGAGAAAGCAAGAAGTAGAAAGACAAGAGCGTGAACAAACAGAAGCAATAGAAAAGAATGGATTACAATTACAACAACAAGAAGTACAACCACAACAGCAATCACAACAACAAAATGAAAATGAACACGAGAAACAACGAGCAGCTGCACAAGTCCAACAAAAACAAGAAGAAGAGAGTAAAAAGAACGCTATCGATGAAGAACAAAAGCAAAAGCAAAAAGAGGATGAATTAAACAAGCAACAAAAACAACAAGAGGAACAAAATCAAGAAAAATCTCAACAAGAAAAATCTGAAGAACAAGTTGAATCAAATGATCAACAAAAACAAGAGCAACTACAAAAACAAGATCAACAACCAAGTGATAATTTAGATACTATGTTTGAAGATTTTGGTAATGAACCATTCAACAGTGGTTTTGATGAAGATTTTGGCGACTTAGATTCAGCCTTCTTTTAAAAATGCATTAATTAAAAATTTAATTATCTACAATTATTTAATATATTATAAATATATATATTGATTTGTAACATTACAAACTCCTCATTTCCAAAATGTATCATTAATATGCCTGATTAATCTACCACTTGCGAAACCAATAGTAATGAAAGTTACAACAAGTTGAGTAATGATTAAGATAGCACTTGCGAATAAAAATCTAGGACAAAATATCTCCCATACTAATTCATGTCTACGGAAGTGGAATGCCCATATTAATGAACTCAAACATAATATGGCATTGTAGGTGATGAGTATACCACAATTTGCAACGATTCTACCTAAAATAGTCTGTGGTTTTAATATATCAGGAGGCTGTCTCCAAAGTGTTAACAGTGCTACTGCGATTGCAACAAGAATATGAGGACCAAATGTATTGATTATTATTGAACCAATTGTAATTGGAAATATGACTGTATCGGATAAAATAAAACCTATATCCCATTGTAGTGATGAGATTGTAAATTGGTGACCAGTATTAAAAAATTGCTGGTATGACAGAAGGCCAAGAACAATTGGACCAATTATATTTTCTTTCAACTTTAATAAATCAATAATTTCCATAATTGCAAGTAATTGATTGCACATAAGCGCTAATGATATTTGGGCCAGTGGTTTATTGAAAAACATAATAGTCATAATAACATTGATAACTAATAGAAAGAATGGTGCACCATAAATATTTGAATAGCCAAGAATTGTCGTTTGTTGAGACCTCATATCAGCATTTTCTACATTTAATTTGATACAAAGAGGACCTATCATCCATGAAATATTGCAAATAATCATTGAAAAACATGTAATGATTCTGGATATTGTGAAATTTACAATTTTCACATCCCATTTTACATCATCATTATTATTTTCCCAAGCAGTTAGAGACCAATAAAAAAAGTTAGCAAATAGGAACCCCTTCAATAACACGTCGACCCATATAGGCGCAGCTGCCTGGTATGATGATGATAAATTATAGTAACCTTTAATACAAATAGGGATAAAAATAATCGCTGAAAACAGTAAGGCCAAACACCACCACGAATAATTAGCAGATGTTGTAAAAGTAGGTACACAATATTCATATTGACCCTCTCTGCAAGTTGTAATTATTGAAGCTAATCTTGTGCAGATGATCAAAGAGATGGCATGATAACTCCCAAGTAGACGAGCAAATCTAGTTAGTGGCAATGCATATGAATTGGCAATAGATGAACTAACACCTGAGGTAGTACCTTGTTGTTCACTAATAACCGCAGTTACTAACGCACTTGTAGTCTGTCTTCTTGGTATAAATACAAATTCATATAGTGTCAAATTTCCAAATGCAATTAGTAAAAAAGTAACAATTTTATCTTCCCAGATTGTAAATGAGTTGGAAGTAAATAGCATAGAATGTATTAACAAAAACATCACACCAATCATAGACCAATAATCAGAAAAATCCCCAAGAAATGTCATAAATATTCCCTTAATGTGATAACGAGAAAAAATTGGTATTGAACAACCAATTATTATACCAATAGATGTTGTTAATAGTATATACCATAACAAATCCATATTAAATATTGGTTTTCTCAAAAGGCAGTATGCTATCGCTGCACAAATATTAGATATTACAGATACTGATATAATAGATTCTGCAAATTTAGGAACCATCTGGTTCACAATGACAGAGGGTATTAGTTTAGTAATAGAAATTAATAACATTACAGAAATTAACAATAAAACTATACCGATCCCTATACTCCAATAATCAAAAGTAACCCACTTATTTCTACAGTAATTTAGAAATTGTTGTTGAAATTTCCATGCAAATGATGAATCCTGTAATGCGAAATTAAATAAATTTTTGATATTTTGACTATCTAATGTTTCATCAAGTATATTACTTTCAATGGCATATTGATTTATCTGGTTCAACGTAAAATTAGCATAATTATTATATTCATCTCTTGTTTTAGATATCTCTGGTAAAATCCAACCGAGGTTATTAAATGGAATAGGTAATCCTAGTAATAATGATAATGTAGGAACGATATCAATTTGACTAACAGTTCTATATTCATCATTAACATTTAATTTTGAAGTAGAATTTAACATATCGTTAACAAATTTTCTATCAGTGTTCCAGATATTAGGTTTACCTGAATATAAAAACAACGCACTCTCTAATTCTTCTTTTGACTCACCACCATGATTTCCTTCATGGTCCATACCGTGATCACCCATAATGATTAATAAAGTATTCTCATCGATGGAACTCATTACATCAGTTATTAGTTTATTAATACGTTCTTGGTTCTCCTTTACGGTAACATGGTTAGGGCCATGTTTATTAGCGGCATTATCGATACCTAGCAAATGCCCAATTAAAATATCCCAATCTTTAGATTCAGAGTCATCTATTAGATGTTTATGAAAATACGATATTACGCCTTGATCCACAGTATCTAAGTCCCATACATTATATGAATCATATGGCATGCTAAATGATGATAAGTATGGTTGGAACATTGAGTTCCAACTATCATCTCCAACAAAATAAATTTCTTTATTGTTTAAATGCAGTTGTTTAATAATATTATCTTCTTCTAAAATGCAAGTATTTAGTTTACAACTACCATCTAAAAAGGATGGTAACGATCCAGTGGTTAAACCACGTAATCTATGCAAAGTTGTTGTAGGAGGATCTGCTAAAAATTTGAATAAAAGTGAAGATGAAGTTAATGAATTATTCAAATATGTGTCGGATAAAGCAGTTAAATGATTGTGATAATTTTTGTTGTAATAGGGGTCATGTTCATCAATTGGTATTACAAAATCAAACCTCAATGAATCAATAATCAACACTACAGCCTTATCAAATTTTGCATTTAATAATTCACCATTAATAGGTTGAGATATATTAGTCAAAGTTGGTTTTGGTAGTAGAAACCCCTTTATGAAAAAGGCAATTGCTATGATTTGTAAAGATGCTAAAGCACCAAGTAGCACAAAATAAAACCTATGTGACTGACCAAATTTTTTAATATTGGCTCTATATAGACGTTTATCTTCTTTAGAATATCGAAGAATTGATCTTTTTATTGTTTGTTCATCCATATCATATATTATTAAAGAGATGCAATTCTATTCAGTAAAGTAAAATATTCAAGCAATGTGATACTCTGAATAGCTTCACTTGTTTGAAATAATAACTTTCAGTAATATTCTAATTGGAGTAAACACAATTAGATAAAGATTCACTTTACAACTACAATATTTCTATTCAAATTAATACTCTTTTCAAAATCTTAACTCTTCATATTCTTAAATATTTGATTTTTCAAATTTCACATATTGACTTAACTAAGCGATGCGTTATTTCACAAAATTATAGAAAAGCAATAAGCTCGACCTTAATTATTATTCATTTTATGCAATTTTAATTCAAATAAAACATTAACTTTAGTTTAAATAAACTATTTTATTTGAAACTGTAGATATATTAACCTAAATTTTCAAATATGTTTGAAAATATTTGTTTTATTTTGAGAAATAACCATTTTTTAAAAAGATGATAGACAATGAGATGTTTGACATGTGAAACTTACATTCCAGTCCTAGTATGTTTGCTAATTCCAGATATCAACCAACCATACTGTTTAACTTATTCAACTCTAATTTTAATTTTTCCGTCGAACGTCAAGGTATTACCAGAAAAATCGTACGATTATAATTGCGTCACATTTTATTTTCGACCGTGACAAACTCTAATAGCGAGTACAAAATTTAGAATGTAGAGAAAGAGAGAGATTTGAAGCTTATCATAGAATTATAATAACCAACAGTTTACTTTTGAGAGAATTTTTTATTGGAAAATAGTGCTGTGCTCACATCTTCTCTTTAGTACAACGTAGCTGAACCTCAAAATATAATCGGTTTCAGTTAAAAGCAAAATGAAAATTAAGGGAATCGAACCATAAAAAAATATAGATATTGTCCTAATTAGTTGGAGGAAAAGACCTTTTGACTTTATTGCCTGATGAAATAAATTATTTGCAATTGGAAATGAATTTTTCAGGAAGTAATTTTTTATATTGGAATTTTCATTTTATATAACATAATCTTTCTTTTAAATCTTAATTTATAAGAAAATAAAATATTAATTTAAAACAACATACAGTTCAAAAAATTAAACTTCAATTATAATTGGATATTTTTATTTCAAGTAACTTTATATTACCAAAACTGGAGAAAGGAAGAAAAATTGTATAATACTTGAAATGATTCAATCTGAGATATCTCAAAAAGATGAGGCAGATTCTTTCCAAAATAGTAATGGTTATAATTCTAGAAATCATTTTGGGGATGGAACTGGAACTTCTAGCAGTGATTCGGTGATGGATCCAGTTGAGTATAGAGCTGCAACAAGCGATATGAACCATTCATCGAATGACGATGAGAATGACATAAGAATGTTAAAAAGAACTGTAACATTACGTTCTGTCGCGGAAACTGATATTGATATTAGTAGAAAACTATCACGCATACAAGCTGGTAATTATGAGACAGAAAAAGACTATACAACGGTAGATTATTCTAATGTCCCACCTATGGGTGGGGGGAGAGAGTATCCACAACCATTACCTGATATATCCTCATATGAAGTTACTTTTGATGGTCCTGATGATCCGTTGCACCCATTTAACTGGCCTATAAAGAAAAAAATATGGTTATGTCTCCTTTTATGTCTTGATTGTATATGTGTCACAATGGGTTCATCAATTTTTGCCTCAGCAGTAGCTCCAATAACTGAAATTTATAATGTGATTCCAGTAGTAGCAATACTTGGTATCACTTTATTTGTTTTAGGTTTTGGATTTTCACCAATTATATATGCACCATTATCAGAATTGTACGGTAGACAAATAATTATTATTGTATCAGCATTTGGTTTTTTAGTTTTCCAATTTGCTGTAGCCACAGCAGAAGATCTTCAAACGATATTTATATGTAGGTTTTTTGCTGGTTTACTAGGTTCAGCTCCGATTGCTGTTGTTCCAGCTATATTTGCAGATGTTTTTGATACAAATATGAGAGGTAAAGCAATTTGTCTATTTTCACTTGGTGTTTTTGCAGGACCAATTTTAGGACCAATTATTGGATCTTATATTGTTCAACATGCATCATGGAGATGGACAATGTATGTCATTGCATGTTTTGCATCTTTGTTATTTATCTTGATTTTTATTTTTTTAGAAGAAACACATCATCCAACTATTCTTGTAGCTAAGGCAAGAATGATGAGAAAGAAAACGAACAATTGGGGGATTCATGCTGCACATGAAAATGTTGAATTATCATTAAAAGAAATTGCCACTAATACTATTACAAGACCAATTATTATGTTAATTCAAGAACCAGTTTTATTATTTGTGACAATATATAATTCATTTGTTTATGGTATTTTATATTTGATGTTAGAAGCTTACCCCATTGTGTTTGTTGAAGGTTATGGATTTAAAGTTAATGGAGAATTACCATATTTTGCATTAACATTAGGAATGATATTATGTGCAGCATTTATATGGTTTTGTGATATTGATTATTTGAAAAGAGTTAAAAAGCATGGTGGATTAGTACCTGAGGCAAGGTTATACCCCATATTATTAGCTGGTGTTATCTTCCCAATTGGTATATTATGGTTTTGTTGGACAGGTAATTATCCTGATAAAATTCATTGGATAGTACCAACGATTGGTGGTTCATTTATTGGATTTGGTTTAATGGGTATTTTTTTACCATGTTTAAACTATATCATCGAATCATACCTGTTATTAGCAGCTTCTGCGGTGGCAGCCAACACATTCATGAGATCAGCCTTTGGTGCAGCATTCCCATTGTTTGCAGGGTACATGTTTCATGGGATGGGCACTAATTTTGCAGGTTTACTTCTAGGTCTATTTGCTGTAGCATTGATCCCTGTTCCAGTCTTCCTAATCAAATACGGCGTGGGCATCAGGCAAAGGTCTAAGTTTGCCTACGCAGGTTGATCATACACATATATATACAACTAAATAAATAAATAAACAAAATAAAGTTATACAAACTATTACAAAATTTTAGCCGCCCATGATTTCCTTTATATTTTACCCATTTTCCATACTCCAGTCACGTGCTCTAGTGCCACCCAACCAATCAGCGTCAAGAGCGTTACGCTCTCGCCTCTGATTGGCCCCACACGCCCAAATACCGACTCGGCTTTGCCGAAACAGAGCCAAATCCTTTGGAATTGTCAAAAAATGATAATTTAAAGGATTTTTGATGATTTAAAGGTTAAACTAGAGTCATTAAGCAGTTGAATTAATGAATGGGATTAGTAATTTGGTTGCTTTAAAGGTATTAGTAATTGCAAATCAGGTATAATTGATAATATAATAATATATTATTAGTATAATATAATTAAAGGGATTTTGATATTATTAAAATATTATCTATATTGATAAGACGTTCTTTCAAGTTACTATTTATTCATTAGTTATATCAAGTTGGTAGTTTATCTCTGTGGTGAGAGAGATAAAGGTATAACGTAATTATTTATTTATTTATTTATTATTCATTAATTCAAAAAAATTATCATTTTTTTGTAAGTTTTTTGGGACCTTTTCAATATATTCATTTCCTAAACGTTATTCGCATACAATAGAGGCATTAATCGATGATGTCAGTTTCAAATATTTGTTCAAAGGATGTCGTACTCCTGTGGAATAAGACTTCTCTTCTCAATCATGTTTCTAAAAGGTACATACAGAGTTCAATTAATCGTTCTCCTGTTTTTATTCCACAGTTATCAAGTAATATACGGTCTGCATCTTCTAATATATCTTCTGCATCTACAACACATTCTGGGAAATCTGCATCTCCTATATTTTCATCGAAATGGAATTTCAATTATATGAAAGATACAAATACTACGGATAACAATCTCAATAAAAAATGGTCGAATTATTCAATGCCTTCGAAAAATGTATTAGAGAAACAACAACAAAAATATGAACAAAAAATTAAGCAAGCGGAAATTAAATATGCTTCATTAGCTAGTAATCCAATTGAAATGGAAATACCTTTGAAAACTGTACCAACACCAATTGAATCAGAAATTCCAAAAACGAAGAAGAAGAAAAGATCGTTGAGACCTCGTAAAGCTTTGATTACACTAAGTCCAAAGGCTATAACTCATTTGAAAGCCTTGTTAGATCAACCTGATCCAAAACTGATTAGAATTGGTACTAAGAATAGAGGTTGTTCAGGTTTAACTTATGATTTACAATACATTGAAAAACCTGGAAAATTCGATGAAATTGTAGAGCAAGATGGCGTAAAAGTAGTTATCGATTCAAAGGCATTATTCAGTGTTGTTGGAAGCGAAATGGATTGGATTGATGATACGATATCTTCAAGATTTGTATTCAAAAATCCAAATTCAAAGGGTACATGTGGTTGTGGCGAAAGTTTCCTTGTTTAATACAATTAGATATTATTTTTAAAAATCAAGGAATTAATTATTTATTATTTATTATTTATTATTTATTTATTTATAAAATTACTATGTTAAAATAAAGTATTTTATGTAAGATTTAAAAAGCATATTCATTATTTTTATTTAGTTTCAAATTTTTTATTGTTTAGTTTATTTTTTCATATTTTTATTTAGTTTTAAACATTATTAGTGAAACAAGCAAAACATTAAATTTATCATATTTAAAAAAACAACACTTATATATTAAATATGTTAAGATATTTAAATGATAGTTGATTGAATCTGATTACTGAATATTTAATCCCTCTATTAAAACAAATATCTACAAAAATTAAACTACCAGTGGTACATACCTACAAGATATTTATCCATCACATGTAAAAGTTTCTTCAATTCATGTCTAGGTATATTTTCTTTCAATAAAGCAACTTCCATTGGAACTCTACCATTAAAATACTTTAACATTCGGTTGAATAAAATTTGAATATCTGGGGGTTGATCATGAATACATTTATAAATCCATCTCTTTTCAATGGCACCTGCTCTTTCTGGTTCAAGAATTATAGTATAATCTTTTTCAATCTCTGGATCATCATATTGGAAATGCGATGATTCTTCTTCTGCATTATTATCAATAACACTATTATCTAACTCAGAAACAGATTGAGCAATTCTATTTTGACCTGTCAATGAATTATCTGTCTTCCCTCCAGCTATATTATCAATTTTTACTTCTGTACGGTTGACAGGTTGTCTTTTAGTTTTAAATCCATCTTTTTCAAGATCTTCATCAACTGCCATCTTAATCTGTTTATCAACACGAATACATACAAATGTTAATAACTGTGTAACGTAACCATAGCGAATTATCCATGCCAATGCACCTAAATAAATTGGTTTATGCTCTTTAGAAGGGATAATAGTACCAAATGGTCTTGGCTTTCCATTTGAAAGTAATGCTAAAAATGAAGGTAATGGTGGAAGAGAGGGAAAAGCCTTTTTGAAAATATCTTGATTCTGATATATCAAAGATTTTTGTTCTTTGGAGTATACTTCGTTTTGATCCAACATACTATCTTTCGAAGTGCCTTGAATAGGAGCTAAAGGTGAGACAATATATGTATTCTTTGAACTAATTGGAATTATCACTCTGGCATGTTTCCAATATAATAAGTGAAGAACACAGTATTTAAGAATACTAATTTGAAATAAATCATTGTTCCTCGAACTATTTCCAACTAGATTATCCACCAGCGATTGGTACGAAGATATTGGCATGTTCGGTTGAATATGTTTAACTAAATGTCGAAGGACCATACTACCAATGTTACCTGTATGGGCAAATGATTCAAGTTTCTCAATAATATTTGCCGGTTCATCTAGTAATAATAATGAATAATTTAAAAGACTTTCGGTTGCTTCTTCCTCATTTAGATAAGTTTCGTGTTTATCTTCAGATTCAGCTTGTTTGTTAGAAGAAGACCCTAAAAACTTTGAATTTAGAATACTTGTTAAATAAGAACCTCTTAGGACTGGTTCCAATTTAAATTTTGGTAATTTCCAAAATTCATCATAAATTGGTATTTGTAATGTCAAAACTTTATTATCCGCTATTTCTAAACTCGATATTTCATTTCTTTGAATATTATCGACGCAAGCTGTTAATGCTCTAGCCAAAGAAGATGCTGCTAATATCCTCTGATACAAGTATCGTCCTCTATTCCCAGATCCTTTAATTTTTTTATAAGTTTTTGAAAATTTCATAACATTCTCTTTTTCTTTCAAAATTATATCACATTCTTTAGAAACATATTTTGATTTTGCCTGGGCTGATCTTAATGCTAACGATAATCTTGCAACAATGTAATGAAACATATCATCAACTCTTTGATTATATTCAGCAAGAGGTGGATTCATAATAAAACAAACATGGAACATATTTAGCTGCTTTTCCAAGTCCGCAGAACTATTATCATGCATATCAGCTTGAATAAAATTTTCAATTTCAGTATCAGCTAATCCAACACTGTCATTTCCCTCCTTATCTTCTTTTTCGGAAATACTTTCTGGAACCGTTGTACTTGATGCACTGGAACGTCTTCTATTACTTCTGTTACGAGTACTTGCTGATTTCTTTGATCCTGAATGCTTCTTTTTTTTCGATTTTTTCCAAGAACCGTCACTATCAATATGTATAGGTAAACCAAGGAAGCACAATTTATCAATAGTAAACTCAAAATTCGTATTACACATTTCCCTTTCTGGACTACATATTTCTGCAACAAATTCTGAGTCAAACCCAAATATCTTATTTATATCTTGGAAATGTTCTTGTTCAAAATATTCATCATTATATCTTATAAGTTTTTGTTCCAATATCCCAGTCATTTCTACATCACTTGTGTTGTCATCATCAGCTTCATTTTGAAATGAACTACCATTATCAGGCATCGAATGCAGAGAAGAAAGCTTTGAAGCCAATGACGATCTTCTACCAAAATTATCAATTTCACTATTAAACATGTCTAATAACTTACTAGCACTTATGAGTGAGCTTTTATTTCTAGTTGATTTATTTGATTTTGTTTCAGGATTTGAATTCTTAGATTCACTAAGAGTTGCTAAAAGTTGTTGTCCAAATCTAGGACTTTCTGTAGAATTTAAATCATTAGAATTCTCATTATCACTTTTATTTGTACTTGACTCATTTGAATTTTCTGAAGAGTATCCTGAATCTAAACTACTGACATCTGAATAATCTGTAGATAATTCACTATCACTTAATCCTGATGATGATTCAGAATCAGAATCAGAATCTGTACTATTATTATCAGTACTTTCAGGAAATGTATCATATAATGGATTGTTTGTCCTAAAACTAGATATACTTGCATTGATACTACTATCATCTTTTGATTTTTGTAAAGTTATAGGTATTTCAACAGATCGTCCCATTGGATCTGTTGGAGTTTGTAACATATTTTTTGAATTAGTGTTTCCATTCTTATTTATGTATCTCTTCTTAGCAGAAGCATGCTCCGCTGCACATGGGGGATAATGGTATACAACTTGTGGTCCTGAATGTGTCGAAATAGTAAGTTGAATACCCAGCAGTCGTGAATTCGGCAAATAATGTTTCATTTTATTAGGTTTATTGCCAAGATATTAGCCAATAACACAATTCTAAACAATGCTAAGATCCTGATTGTTACCTAACTATAAAGTCTGTATAAAACTATATTGAGTTCTTCAGTTATATCAATGATTTTAATATAACCTTGAAATACTAATTTGAACAAATTAAATAAAATGTTAAAGATGAGTTAATGATCAGTTTTACCATTGATAAGATCTATTAAAAACTTTCGAAACTCATAACAAATGCCATTCTAGTATAGTGGTTAGTACACATCGTTGTGGCCGATGAAACCCTAGTTCGATTCCAGGGAATGGCATTCATTTTTTAAATTTTTCAACTTTGAATTTTTTTTTTTAAATAATAATGGTTATGTATTTAATGTTTTTTTTGAGTTCCTAATGATATTACGGGCGTGTGGTCTAGTGGTATGATTCTCGCTTTGGGAAAACGTTCATTAATTTGGATGTATTCAAATATGCGAGAGGCCCTGGGTTCAATTCCCAGCTCGCCCCCAATACTTTTTTTTTTAAATATACCAAACATATTGAGATATTCTGCTTTATCTATTTAGTATGCTTACACTATAAAATAACTGTAACAATATTTAAAGAAATATAACCAATTAAGCCACTACTTATTCGTATCTTACAAATAATTTAAAGTTTCTTACAGTATTTATTGAAATATAACCATCATATTTTACGTCATGAGTGCAGTTTGGTGTTTTTTTTTCAATAGATGGGCATTGAAAAATTATTAGAGATGCTTTAAAAGAATCTTCAACAAGAGTAAAAAAATCAGGATATATTGCTCCAATTGAATCCAATTACCTCTTTCATTACTCACCAAGGATTTGTGATATATATTGTTCCATAAATATCGAACTTTTTTGGAGCAAAAATGGTGTCTAGTCAAGATTTATCCAAGATACATGAACAAGACCTTTATAAATATCATAAATCTTTACAAACATTCTTTGATGTTACTGGTATCAATCATGATAGGTCTAAATCTGCAAGAGCTCAGAAAGCTAGGTTAAAATTAGTGAAATTATCACTTCTACAGTTTTATGAATTGAGTACTGATGTATACGATGAATTAAACAGAAGAATTAGTGAAGATCAAACAAAACCAAATTATTTATTACCTAAACCAAATTTTCATTTAAAGAGGAATCAAGCTAGACAAAAATTGGCTAATTTATCACAAACTAGGTTCAATGACCTTGTAGATGATATCCTATATGAAATTAAAAGAAGAGATTTAGATATAAATAAATACGAAGATGAAAAAGAAGATGTGGCTACAGATGCTGAAGATTCTAAGATGTCACTAGTTAATGCTGTGAATCCAAATACTTCCTTACAGGAGTCTAGAATCATTCCTCAAAAAGCATCTATCGATTGGTCTTCTGATGAAGAAATTGAAGATTTTGAAGCCAAACAAAATTTACAAAAAGGTGTTAGTAATATCAAAGGCCCTCAATCTAATCCAATAGAATCATCAATAACTAAAACTGAATCAATGAGCATAGTCATACCCGATGACCAAAAAATACGAAGCATACCAATTAACAGTATTAAAGATACTAGTAGTCCAACAACAGATAATTTTAATCAAAAATTACCATCTATTGTAACTAATATGAATCAAGATGGATTATATTCCAACAATTTAAATGAAAAAATACCAACTTCATCAGTAAACGATTCTAAGTTATCTTCTTTAGATAATAAAAATAATCAACATCCAAATGTTCCGATGAGAGGAAACTTTAAAAATGAATTAACTGAATTAAGTGATCAAATAAGCAAATTATCAATTGAAAATGAAAATTTGAAACAAATAATTTCTGAATTGAGATTAGAAACTGGTATCGAAGGCATCAATACAACGACTGCCATACTTGATAAATTAAGATCTAAGTATCCTTTGGATAAGAATTCAATAACTAAATATATTTCAACTGAAGGTTACATTCCAATCGACTTAGTCGATTATTTTAATGGATTAATTAATCAATTTTTTGAACATTTAATTCAAAATGATAGTGAAAATATTGGTAAATTATTGTTTGAAACATTATTTCAAGTTTCAAACATTATTAACCAGATAATGATACATACAGATTTACCAATTTTCAAAGATTCAAATATTTTATTAAAGGCATCTTTATCGCATCTAATCACCTCTATTAGATATTATTCTGTTTACAGTTCTATAATTCCAAAGGTAACCGTCTACTCAGCCATCACAGAATTATCATTTGCTGTTTGTACATTAATAAATCATACAAAATTAAAGGATACAAACTCTGGAATTGATTCATCTGTATTCAATAAGAATATAATGCAAATGACTGATGATTCATCATATCCAATAACTCCAATTTCAGCTGAATCTGGTGATATATCTGTTAGTAATTTGACAAACGGTTCGAACATTTTTTCACAAAGACAAGGTGATATTTCCATTAATCAAAATAGAAATAATAATGAAGATGAAGATGAAGATGAAGAACTTTCTCCAGTTAAACCTCTGAAAATCATTCAAAAAGCTAACAAAAATTCATCGATGCAAACTCCATCTAGAAATATTTCTGGTGCTGGTTTATTCTCTTCTGTAATTGATACAGGAAAAAGCAATCGATCTAATACTGCAAAATCAGTACCTCAAATGAAAATCATGCCAACAATTGAAAGAAGAACATTAAAAGTATTACCAAGTGTAGATACCGCTGCCTCTACTATAACTAATGAATCACCAATTATCAAAGGGGCTGAATTACCACCTATTCCTATGAATGAATCATTAATTAATGAATCTAGCAATAATGAAGAAAGAGAGCCTGAGGAAGTATATGCTCCTTCTTTCGAAATCAATGAGAAAAATTCCAAAATTGATGAAGATGCTGAGACGCCATTGACATTTATCGATGAACCAAGTGATTCAGAAAACTTGGACATTCCTTTGAAATCATTAAATTCTACAGTAAAGAAAGTCCAACCTGTTAACGAAAAGGAAAACTTACCTGAACTTGCATCTCCATCTAAAAAATTTGAATTTACTGGTGGCGGACAGGTTTTCTCTGAAAGAAACTTTCAATCGAATGATAATGATTTGAATGCATCTTCTCAAAATTTCACAAATAAAATTAAGAAATTTGATAATACTAAAGGTATTGGATTTAGAATAGCAACAGAAGAAGAGTCTGTTCCTGAAACTAAACCAGCTATTGAACCTGCACCAATCGTCGAAAACAAACCAAGAACTGTCATTGAGAATGAAATTCCCACGAATAATATCCAAAGAAGAAACACCTCTTCTAAACTTACTGATAAAATGAAACTTGCCCTTGAAGATGTAGAAGATGATCTAAATGCTCCTCCATCCATTAAAGTCGAACCACCTATTATAGAAGATGCAAATGAAGATAAAGAGGAAAGTGAAGAAGAAAGTGAGAGTGAAGAAGGTAGTGAAACTGAAACTGAATTTGATATTGATGCATTTGATATTGAAAATCCAGATAATTCTTTATCAGAATTATTATTATATTTAGAACATCAAACAGTTGAAGTAATTTCTACCATTCAATCATTATTAAGTTCTATTAAACTACCACAATCTACAAAGGGTAAATTAAGAGAAGAATCCAATGCAATTAACCAAGTTATCAATCAAATGGTTGAAGCTACCAGCATATCAATGAATCAAAGTCGTAATGGTAATTTAAAACAACATGGTAGTTGGGTAGTCCAAAGTTTATCCGACTGTAGAAGAAGAATGACAACATTATGTGAATTAAAGGATGATGGTAAGTTTAATAAAGATTTTAACGATGATAACTATGCTGATAAACATTTTAAACAAAGATTAGCAGGTATTGCATTTGATGTAGCTAAATGTACTAAAGAATTAGTCAAATCTGTCGAAGAGGCAAGTTTAAAAGAAGAAATTGAATATTTGAACTCTCATATGAAATAGATACCCAAAATTATTATCAAATAAATTTATTTGTATAATAAATAATATAATTGTAACAATAAATATAACTATTACTTTAATTTACTAGTATCCTGGAGTTACCCAGCCACTTGCGCTTACAAAGGGTACTCCGAATAAAGTGGATCACAAATATGAAAATATTTAAAATATAGATAATTAATATAAATTATTAATAGAAATGAATCATTTCTTACATTTCTTGTCCATAAATATTATATAAAATCAAACAAGAATATATTAGAACCGATATGAAAGAAACAGTGAATGAATTAGAAGCCAGTTGGAAATTAGTGGGGATGACAGATGAAGAAGATGTACTTTCTAGTACAACAACTAGTAGTAACGTTAGTTTGATGGAAGAATCACCATATCAACCAACTATTACTTCATCGACTATTACTAATATTCCTGGTGGACCGATATTATTAGATCCTATTGCCGTTAAGAGTAATAAGAGAAATTCTAAAACTATGTATATCATTACAATAAGTGTCATGACTACTCTTTTATTTGAATTAATAATATTATATTATTATACGATTTTTACAAAATATAATAATAATAATAATAAAATGAATTCAAATAAGAATAATCAAGTGGAACCACCTGTACGAACTGGTAAGTACTATATAGATTTTGATAAAGGTATTGCTATTCCAATTAATAATCCATATAAATTTTTAATTAGTATATATGGTAATACCACTAAATATAATACTAATTGGAATAAGTTTTATCAAGAATTAAATTCTACTATTCAAAATAATTGGAATAAATTAATCAAAACAGTTCTTATAGTATCTGCCGATATAAAATATTCACAATGGTTATATAATATAAAGAATATTGCATATCAAACATTTCAAACAGCTACAAGTTATTCAACAAATACTACTAAAACAATTTAATATATATAGTAAATATTTATATAATTATGTAAATATTAATAAATTGGTATACTATTTTATCGGCGGCTAAATGATTCAATAAAATTCAATTCTAAGATTCAAAAACTATAAAAGGAGAAACAATTTCAAATATATATTTTTAGCTTTTGTTTTCCATTATTCTAATATTTAATATGCCACAAAACAATAATTTAAATTTTTTAGTGGCACAAATTTTAAGAAATTAAATTATAATGATTAATGATTTCAATTGCGGGTTCCCGGTTCAGGCCAAAGGAGAGAAATAAATTTCCCGAATACTAAATAAAAAATTATTTCCCGAATATTAAAAATTTCCCGACTTTAATTAAAAATTTCCCGAACACTAAAAATTATTTCCCGAATAAAATTCCCGGAAATAATATCAGTTTTTTTTTTATAAAAAATCCCGGATTTTTAAATGCAAAAAATTCCCGAATAAATGCACGTGATACAATACAATTACAAAAAACCAAGTTTTTTCTCATTAACGACTCCTTCCTTTTATGATTCGCTTAGATTTCGCGAGGAAAGACCGAACCAGAAAAGTATGGAGCAAAAAGTAGGTTAGAAGGAGTGGCAGAAGTAATAGTGTGCGGTGTGGAGATGTGGCCGGGTTTGTAACCAGAATAGGAAATCCCCCAATTTTATTACTCGCTACGACCATATATCTGGAAAAATTTATTGTTACGTGTGTTTGTTTACGGACAGATTAAATCCATTTCCAATTCTAAAGCTTTAATTTATACGGCTAAATCTAAGTTAAATAATATACTTTTGTTGGATATTATTCGTCACTGCAAATTTAAAGTAACGAATATTTGAAGAAATGTTTGATTTTTGTTAATTTGGTACGATGGTTTTACTGTAATGAGTTGGCTTTTTTTTTAATATGTTTCGTTAATTCTTTAAACATACTTTTTTTTTCGTTTTATACAATTAATTTGTACAAACTCTATTGAAAAATGATATGTGAAATTAAACTCATTTTTCCATTCATTCATTCCATGCATTGTTTTTTCTTTCTTCTTGGTTTCATTTTTGAAAATTTAGAATTTTAATGAAAAATTCAATATTAAATTTTGTAAGAGGAATTTAGATCTAAATTTTAAAAGGAAAAATAATATACAAGCAAAAAAAATTAAAAAAAAAAAAGACAACTTTACATTTAAGAATTCAACCTTTTTTTAAGTTAATAATATATCTAACTTTAACTATCATATCAAGAGTATTATTAGACTCAAAATTCCATAATTGAATACTTCAATCATTAATTATAAATCGTCTAAAAAATTGTATCGTTAAGACGATAAAGATAAATAATTAAAAAGATAAAATGGAGTATCCAAATATAACGATACGTCCAATAGATAAAGTAATAGCACTTTATTCTTTTGAAGATAATAATGATAGAAATGGAAATAATTCTGGAAATTATTTACAATTTAATCAAAATGATATCATTCATGTTTTAAATAAAAATAAAAATGGTTGGTGGGATGGTATTAAATTTAATAATGATAAATCTGTTTCAAGAGGTTGGTTCCCACAAAATTATACAAAACAATTAAAGGATAAAAAATTTATTAATACAACAAATAATAATTCAAGAAGTTCGTCAATATTAAGTACTGTTTCAATGTCACCAACAAATGCATCATATTTAAGTATTAGTAATAATATTAAACAAAAAAATAATGAAATTAATATTCTATCATTAAATGAAGTTGAATTATTACTTGATAATAATATTACAAATACTTTTAAAGATGAACCACTTTGGTCACCAATTATATTGAATGATGATGAAAATAATGAAAATAAAAAAATTTTATATTATAATGAAAAATTAAATATTTATTGTGATGAATTACCATTAATTGAAACAAAATCAATGTATAATAAAAATAAGTTAAAATCAGAATCGGATATACATAAAAAAATTAAACATAAGAATAAAAATTTTAATAATAAAATAATTTTAAAAGATATGAATGATTTATTTTATAATCATCCAAGTGATATTAAAAATTGGTATGAATTAAAAGATTTAATATTAACATATATTAATTTAGCTCATGGTGCATTTATTTCAAATGAAAAAGATATTTTTTCAAATTACTTATCATATGCGACAACTTATACAACTTATACAAATTTAGCATGCCATTTGTCAAATTATATGTCAAATTTAACTGTTGAAAATAATATTACTCAAAAAAAATTGAAAAAATTGTTGAAAAAAATTATTTATTCATTATCAATAATTTCAATTGATTCAGCAATTTATTTTAATGAATTAACTTCAATACAAAATCGTTTACAAAATCAAAGTGTAACAACGGTTACATCAGAAAATCTTTCATACAATAGAAATGATTCAATTAGGTTATCAAATGCTAAACTTAATAATAATAGCATGAAAAATTCAATGTCAAATTCTACTTTAAATTCCAATTCAATTTCAATGCCTAATTCTTTTTCCAATTCTAATTCCAATTCATATTCATATCTATATTCATATTCAAATTCCCATTTACAGGCTAACCCATCTCACATTATTGAAATTATTGATTTAGAGTTTACTAAATTAAAGAGAAATGTCACTGCATTATATCAATCGATTACTCAATCAAATATTGATTATAATAATAATAACCAATCACTGCCTCAACTACTACCTAGATTTATCAAATGTTCATTTAATGGTGGTTCCTGGAAAAATCCATTTTATAATCCTATTACAAATTATTCATTTGATAAGATTTTAAGTCCAAATTCTTCATTAAGTCATTCATTGAAATTTAATACAATTTTAAATTCAATTTCAACAAATAATCAAATTATTAATAATTTAAATGCAACTACTAGTAGCAGTCACAGTATAAGAAAATCAAGAAAACATAAAAACTCATCAAAGTGTAAACCAGTTTATCCATTAAATAATGATTCGTTGCAATTATTAAAGCATCATTCAAATAATATTTTTGAGAAATATGTTGTAAATGAAAATGAAGAGTTTAAAACTTTACATATGCCATCTACAAAAAAGAAAAATTTAGAGATTATTTCAAAAACATATGAAGAAGTTAATTCAAATCTAAAAATGTTAGAAATAATGGAAAATGTTGATTTATCAATTTTCATTAATTTGAAAAAATTAGTTAAAAATCCAACTAAGGAATTAAATGATATCGAAACCGAAGAATTCTTAAAGCATGTATTGTCCTCTGTTTCACCTGTATTAACTGAATTTTTTGAAATTAAGCAATTATTACATGATGTTTTCATTAGATTAATTATGACTGCACAACAAATTACATTAGAAAATGATCCATTTGTATTCTCATCAATGAGATCTGATCATCATATTGGTTATTTGGAACCAAGTTCTCTTCATTCCATGCAAAAAAATCATTTCCAAAGTCCATACACTTACACATTTGATGAAAAAGAGAAAAGATTTCAAAAGTTAAAGTTTGAATTATTAAAAAATTTAATTAACAATGATGTTGAAGTTAATGGTTTAGAATTTTTGAATATTACCGTTGAATTCAAAGAAACTTTTGATAGATACATCGAGATTTCCAATTTATGTTGCGAGATTGTACAGCAGTTAATTGAAGAAAGAGAAAATTTATTAAATTATTCTGCAAGAATGATGAAAAATGAATTAATTATTGAGTTGTTGAAAAATGATAAAGAATTCGAATCAAATCGTGGTAGTGATAAAATCTACGGGGATAGTTATATGTTCATATCAGGCGTACTAAACAAAACTCAATTAGATGAATCAGAAGATGAAGATGATAACGATTCAACCGATTTGAAAAAAGATTCTAATGTTAATATTATTTCTGATAATTTGAGTAGTGTGTCAAGTGAAGAAAAGAGTGATGAAAATTCCACTCCATGGTACTTACGTTGCGATCATGAATATAGTTTATTATATGATTCAAAAGGTAGAGTTAGAGGTGGCAATAAAGATTCATTGATAGAATATTTAACAAATCATTTAAAAGTTGATCACCAATTTAATACAGCTTTACTCATGACTTATAGAAGTATATTTACAACTGTAGAATTTATTTATGCATTAATTCACAGATATAACTTAGCTCCTCCAGAGGGTTTAAGTTATAATGAATACAGTGAATGCCTTTCCAAAAAATTACTACCAATTAAAGTTAACGTCATCAATATTTTGAAAATACTTTTTACTGAATATTGGACCCCAGCTTATTTCGAATCTGGTATAGATGTGGTTCTAAATCTAGCTAGTGTAGCTGTTACAGAAAATATACCTGGTGCTCCAGAATTATTAAAAGCTGTTAAACAAAATGTTCTTTCCAACTACAATTATGATTCTAATTTTATCGATATGTCACCAACCGATACTAGAAATAAATCTAAAAGTAGAAATGATTCTTATTCTGATTCGGAATACAATCATATTAGTTTTATGTCAAACCATGTAACAATTCCACATAGTATTGATAATTCTAGCTTACAATCTGCTTTATTTGGACCAAAAAAGACAAAATTATTAGATATCGAGCCTTATGCATATGCTACCCAATTAACGATAATGGAACAAAAGCTTTTTAAGCAAATTACAATTTTTGATTGTTTGGACAGAGTTTGGGGTTCAAGATATTGTGATCTAGGAGGTTCCAAAAATATTTCTAATTTTATTTCATCCGCAAATCAATTAACAAATTACGTTTCTCATTTAATTGTTATCAATCCTGATGCTAAGAAACGTGCCCGTATTATTCATTATTTTATTATGGTTGCTCATTATTGTAGGTTATTAAATAATTTTTCTTCCATGACAGCTATCATTTCTGCACTTTATTCTTCTCCTATTTACAGACTAAAGAAAACTTGGCCATTAATATCTGCTGAATCGAACACAATTTTGGAAGGTTTAAACAGTCTAATGGATTCAACTAAAAATTTTGTTACTTATAGAAAGTTAATTAAATCTACCAAAAATGTTCCATGTATTCCATTTTTTGGTGTCTGCTTATCTGATTTAACATTTACATTCGGTGGTAATCCTGATTTTATCAAAGATACCACAGATATTGTTAATTTTGGTAAAAGGTTAAAAATATCAGAAATTTTACAAGATGTTATGCGTTTTAAAAAGATTCAATACAAATTTAAACCAGTTGATGAAATACAACTATATATTGAGAATTCTTTGGAAGACGTTCCTCACATTGAAAAGCAATACGAGTTATCCCTTGCTGTTGAAGCTAGAATCCGTAGTTCAAATTCATTAAGTGGTTCTAGTAAAAATAAAGGTCACTTCTTCGATAATAAATCACGTTCAGAATCTAAAAACTCAAAAATTTTAAATTTTGGTAAGAAGAAGCAGAGCTCCAAACTGTTTGGTTAATCAATGTTCAGACAAACACACACATATACGGTTATAAATTCATAATAACTCATTTGAACAATCCTCTGGCTAGGATTCCTATTACAAACATATTATGATAACCGTTCATATATATTTTAATGCCATCATTATAGAGACATGTATTTATTTATTAATATTATAGATTATACTCATTAATTAACCCTTATATTACTCTATCATAGATTATACCCGAAACTGACCCACCTTTCATGGTGGATTTAACATAACTATCAAAATATTTGCTATCATTAGCTAGCATTTGAGCTGCTTCTTTGTTTAATGGATCCTTAGGGGTACATTCAAGGAATAAAAACAACAATCCAATGATGATACTATTAAGATCCAACGCTGGTGACCATTCCTCTCTTAAAATATTTAAACAAATTCTACCATTTGTATCAATATTAGGGTGAAATATCTTATGCATGCAAATCACATTAGGTGGTTCAATTGGATATTCTTCTGTAAATTGTATATTGAATTTAAAATTACCACCTTTGTAGAACCCTTCACTTGGTGATAAAATGATCTGTAATAAAGGTTGCTCACTCTTATTAGCAAGTGGATGGAGTACTGTCAATGTTGCCTTTGGGGGAAGTTTTAAATTATCCATGTCATTCTGTAATCTAATTCTAGCTGGTGATAATTGTGTTGTAAGTAACGATCCATCGTTTTCATTATTCTGCTGTTGCTGTTTTTGTTCTTGCAATTTACGAAGCTTTAACTGTAATAATAAATACAATTTGTTAACGAGTTAGTAAAAAAATTTCAATTTTTAAGCTGGAACCATAAAGATCAATGGACATTATAATCACATACCATCTTTTCAACTGTATATCAGATAGTTTCCTATACTATTTCTTGACAATTAGCACTTTTTTATAGTAGGTTTTATAGTGTGAATTTTCAATCCATACTTTTTATAGCGTGAACCGAAATATGTGTTACGGGAATATTTCAAAATATTTTTCAACGTATATTAGAAATGATAAGAGATACGTTTAGTTTACAATGTATTAGATCTTGTAGGATTAAGACACATCAGGTACATTGATAGGGCTATTGCTCATATAAATATAAATTGCTATGAGATTTAATAAGAAATCAACTGTTCTAAGCTCTTTGAGAGCCAAAGCATTGAACAAGTTGACACAATTGTCATTGAATAATGTTGATGATGATGTTTCTCAAGATTCAAAATATGACAATTCTTTATATATGATTGCTCATTCGTTACCTGCTTTTTATTCTACCAATACTTCCAAGTTGTATACCATCCCATTGAATTTGAATGAATGGGAAGTTTTGGTTTCTTTGAGTTCTGCTACCATCAATACTGCTGAACAAGCTAAGCAATTATTGCAAGATGTTATTGCTTCATATTTTGTCAATTCTCCAAGACAAAGATTTACTGATGTTTTAATTGGTAAATTTAAACAAGAAAAATTAAGATATCCAAATGAACTTTTGACTTATCAATTGACAAGATTTTTAATCTCATTATCTAATAAATTTCCAGAATTAATTAATGATTGTTTAAGTTTAATTGAACAATTTTTAGAATTGATTTCTCAATTGTACACTTTGAAAGTTTCTGCTTTGTTCTCATTGATTGGGTTTATCAATGCGTTCATCTATGATACTGAGAGTACTTCTGTTAAATTAGGTAAATTTTTTTGGGATAAATTTAATGTCTTATTGAATAATGATGAATTTTTCAAAAATATAGATAAAGCTTTGACTACCTCACCAAATTTTAATAATGATACTATGGTTCAATATTTTGAAGCTGGTTATGAAATTTGTTCTCCATTTTTTTTGGAATTAATGGCTCGTTTCCAAGTTTCATTGGCTTATCGTTGTGTTAATGTTCCAATTAATAAGGATATTTTGCACCCTTGCTCCTTCAGTAAAAATATTTTAGATATGAAAAGTATGGAGTATGCTTATGACCAAAGTCCAAGTGAATTTGATTCTAATAAGTTAAGCATTATCTATGGTTTTAAAAGTGCTGTTAATGACAATAAAGAATTACTTACTGAACTTTGTAATTCTGCATTATCTAATAGCTCAAGAATAGATAATTTGGATTTAACCAGTGATTTCAAAGCAAAATTTTCCTTCAATGCTAGATCTTACTTTTTGGAATTATTAACTTTAATTCCATACATTACTGAAAAAGATAGCGAAATATTTTCTAATTTAACCAAGACTATTTCTACTTACTTAGAAACATTCTTATTAAGTGAATATATTACTCCTGCTTTAATTAATAGTATTGTTTCGATTTCCTCTTTCATGAATTTCTTCACTGAAGAAAATTCTTTAACATTATTACGTATGTTCCCATTATTAGTTGCATCTGATCATATCAGTACAGCTACTGTGGATGAAATTTCCAAATCTTTTACAACTGGTTTATACCCATTAAATGAAGATGCTATTGTTAATACTATTTATTCCATCAATAATATGTTGGCAGTTACAGATAGTGGCACTCCAAGCCCAATGATTAGGGAACGTCAATTAACCATGAATTCAAGAAATGGTAATTTGAGAGAAAGAACTATGACAGCTGATACAATGGACGAAATTAAAAACTTTAAACCTCCATCTGCTCAAAATACTTCAGGAAGAACTGAAGATATACCTGCAAACTCAGGAATATCAACCAATTACCATAGTATGCTATTTAAGCATTGTGTAAAAGCTACTATTACTATTACTTCAAATTATAATGATCCAGCAATTACAGCTTTGACAACTACTATTCTTACCCAAAAAGTTAATGTTGTCTCAATTGAATTGGATAAAATTATTATCGATTCTCTTGCTAACCTTGCCCCCTTTACCACTCCAGGTGAATTTTCATTATTGATGAAATTTCATAGATTAGTTATTACTAATGCAACAAAAGATGGCAACAATGAATTATTAACCAGTATTATTAATTCCAAAACAACAATTTCTGAACAATTGAAACCCTTTGGTTTACAATCTGAATTATACAAACTACATCTTTATGATTTATTGGATCTTATCATTGCCAGTGGTGAAGTTGAACATAAGGAACATAGAACTGATTCTGAAATATCCCGTGTTGCTGGACAAATCAGATCTTATTTGATTCCATTAGCTAAATTGTTACCAGAACATGAATGTACTCCTTTAAATATTAGCACTAATGAAACATATACTAATATGTTCAGAAATATTTGGTTTAATATGGTCATTCATGGATTCTATTATGAAGCAGATTTTGTAAAGTCATTTTATCCTTATTTGACTATTATTGCTCACAATACTCCACCTTTAGCTTCTGATTTCCCAGCCAATAAAAAAGAAATGTCTTTAGATATGAATTCTGTCCTACGTCGTGGGTCTTCTAGTTCCAACGTTAAGCAACAAAAGAATTCCATTTCTAGCTATTTAACTTCAAAGACCGTTCAACCAAGATCCATGTCTACTCCAAAGGTAATGTTTTTAGCTGCAACTGTTCTTTTGGAAACAATCAGATGTGATGCTGGAGATTGTTCTAAAATATTTTTATATTTTTCTGACCCCTCTATTGTATCTATTTCGTTGGAGAAAAATATTGATTTAATAAGTTCTGCAATGATTCGTAAATTTACCAGAGCTGCTCAATCTGGTAAATTGGGTAAGTGCAATTCTCAAGTTATTGCTAAGCAATTGAATAATATGTTACTATTATTAAGCCATAAAAGTACCTTATTGCAAAATGCTGCTTTTAAGTCTTGTGAATTATTTATCAAGACTATACCATCGTCTTTATGCCATCATCAATCTCTTTACACACTATTAGATCTAATGACTGCTTTATTTAACGGTGTTGTTGATTGTGAAACTCACAAATTTGAACCACATTATGAGTTCTTTTTAAAGCATTTCAACACTAAAGTTACGTTCCCAAGTTCTATTTCATGGCGTAGAGCAACATTGGCAAGATTATCAAAAAGCGCCAAAGAATGGGTTAGATTTGTTTTAATCAAATCTAGTCAAGATTGCAAAGTATTATTGCAATCTTATATTTCTGATTTAAACGAAAGTAGTAGCTTAGGAAATATTGAATACGGTGTTTCATTTGCTATTGAATTGGCTGGGTCTATTCTACCTATTGATAGGGAATTATCCAGATTAAGTTTTGTCGGTGCTGACAAACCTACTACAATTGCTAGTTTTTTTTCACAGCAATCCGGTAGTTCAAAGTATTTGATGGATAAAGCTATTTTATCGTCACCAGGAGAAATTTTCAAAGAGATTAATTTATATTGTGTTTCAATTAAAAATAACTTAGAAGAAGGCATTTCAATTGATGATAAAACATTTTTAAAATTCATGCATCTCTCTTCCACATTGATTATCCATGGTTCATCAAATGCATCTACTTTAATTCATAATGTTGTACATATTCCTTTTGAAATATTTACTTCATTTACAATGAAAGCTGCAATTAATGTTTGGTTAACTATTATGAAAGAAAGACCAGATCTGGCTCATCTCTTACTTGCCGATGTTGGTTATTGTTGGATGCGCTCAATTGATACAAAAACTGGTTTATACTCTCAAAAATTTGACTTGAAGAGAAATGAATTTGAAATGATGGAATATAAACCATACAACAAAAAAGCAATTAATAAAAAAGCCAAAAAAGCTATTGAATTGTTAGAGCCTCACAGACAATTAGTTTACTTTTTAAGTTCTCACTTCGAAAGTACTTTGTTTCAAAGTGAATCTTTATTAAAATTATTTACTACTTGGGTTTTCCATGCTGTCAATAATCTAGCCAATGCTTCTCTTCATCCATTTGCAAGAATAGTTCGTAATGAACTGTTGATTTTTGCTAATTCTGTTATGAGTGTCAATTATAGACAAAACAGTAAATCAGTTAGTAAATTATGTTCTGCAATTTCTGTTGGTGCATTGAGTTGGTTTAAGAGACCAGCATCATGGCCATTCGGTGCTAATGAATTGAGAAATAAGTCTGATCTAGCTGTTGCTTCTGAATTATTGTCTCATTTAGAAAGGGTGTCTTCAATTTTAGAACATTATTGTAATAATGAATATAAAGTATTGCGTTATGCCTTGCAAAATGATATTTATCAAATGAGAACTTGGTTATCTCCATTGAACAAAGTTGATGCAAAACTTGGCTCATTAACTGCTGATATGTTGAAAGCTGCTTTGAAGGTGGATCCTCAAATTGCAGTTAACTTAGCAATTGATAATGCCAGTAAGAAACATAGTCAATCTATTTCTTCAATGGTTAGTGAATCACCACTGAAATTTGTGGGTGTTGCTGAATCTCTTGATATATTCCTTGAAACTAAAAACTCAAGTTCTAAAAATGATCTGCATTATATTAACTACTGGTGTCCAACTACACCTTTGAAGTCAATTTCATTATTTTTACCAAAATGGAATAAAAATGCATTTATTTTACAATATGCTGTCCATTCTTTAGAATTCCATGATGTTAATGTCACTTTCTTTTATGTTCCACAAATTGTACAATGTTTAAGATATGATAACACTGGTTATGTTGAAAGATTAATTTTAGATACTGCCATGATAAGTGTCTTATTTTCTCATCAGATTATTTGGAATATGTTAGCAAACAGTTATAAAGGTGATGACGGTTTAATTGAAGATGAAATTAAACCAACTTTAGATCGTGTTCGTGAAAGATTGGTTTCTAAATTTAGTGGATCTCATAAAGATTTCTATGAAAAGGAATTCAAGTTCTTTAATGAAGTCACTAGCATTTCTGGTAAATTAAAACCATATATTAAAAAGAGTAAAGCTGAAAAGAAACAAAAAATCGATGAAGAAATGGCTAAGATTGTTGTTGAACAAGATGTTTATTTACCATCTAATCCAGATGGTGTTGTTATAGATATTGATCGTAAGAGCGGTAGACCATTACAATCTCATGCTAAAGCTCCATTTATGGCTACATTTAAAATTAAGAAAGAAATTGAAGTTGAAAATGATCAAATTGAAACAGTTGAAAAATGGCAAGGTGCTATTTTCAAAGTTGGTGATGATTGTAGACAAGATGTTTTAGCATTACAATTAATTTCAATGTTTAGAACAATTTGGTCAAATATTGGATTAGATGTTTATGTTTTCCCTTATAGAGTCACTGCCACAGCACCAGGTTGTGGTGTTATTGACGTATTACCAAATTCTATTTCTCGTGATATGTTAGGTCGTGAAGCTGTTAACGGATTATATGAATATTTTATCAGTAAATTTGGTAATGAAGATACTTTTGAATTTCAAAATGCTCGTAATAATTTTGTTAAATCTTTAGCTGGTTACAGTGTTATTTCTTATTTATTGCAATTTAAGGATAGACATAATGGTAATATTATGTATGATGATCAAGGTCATTGTTTACATATTGATTTTGGTTTTATATTTGATATTGTACCAGGTGGTGTTAAATTTGAAGCTGTCCCATTTAAATTAACAAAAGAAATGGTCAATGTTATGGGTGGTTCTCAAGATACACAAGCTTATCGTGATTTTGAAGAATTATCAATTAAGGCATATTTAGCAGCAAGACCATATATGGATTCAATTTTAGAATGTGTTGAACCAATGTTAGGTAGTGGATTACCATGTTTCAAAGGCTCAAAGACAATGAAAAACCTGGAAAATAGATTCCAACCTAATAAGACAGAACATGAAGCTGCATTATACATGAAATCATTGATTAAAAAGAGTTATGAATCGTTGTTCACTAAAGGTTATGATGAATTCCAAAGGTTAACTAATGGTATACCATATTAAGCCTAAAATCAGACCATGTGACAAACACATGACTTCCACGTGACAAAGCCGACCCTCGGCGACCCGCTTTTCCTTTTCAAAAATGAATGACCGTTAATCGGTAATTGATGATCGATCTTCACGAAAAGTGATTAGCCGCTGTGAATCCGTTGATAGAAGGGGAGTTTACTATTGAGAAATGTATATAAAGAGAGTAATTTTAATGTAAAAATAATTAAATAATCATTATTTTAATTCACAATTATAAGTATTGAGTGTAAATCAGTATAAATATATTATAGAATAGAATAGTAGTATATTGTTCAATTGTTGAAAATTACTTTGAATTCAAGGGGAAAAACACAATGCTATCTGCTCGTTCTGTATTAAGAAAACCACTCAATCGTGGTTTAGCTACTGTTAGTAGTTTAACAAGAGATTCCAAAGTGAATCAAAATTTATTAGAAGATCATTCTTTTATTAATTATAAACAAAATTTGGAATATGTTGATATCGTAAGAAAAAGACTAGGTAGACCATTAACATATGCTGAAAAAATTTTATATGGTCATTTAAATGATCCTCATGGTCAAGAAATTGAAAGAGGTGTATCATATTTGAAATTGAGACCAGATCGTGTCGCTTGTCAAGATGCTACTGCGCAAATGGCCATTTTACAATTCATGTCTGCTGGGTTACCAGAAGTGGCAAAACCAGTAACTGTTCATTGTGATCATTTAATTCAAGCTCAAATTGGTGGTGAAAAAGATTTGAAAAGAGCCATTGATTTAAATAAAGAAGTTTATGATTTCTTAGCATCTTCTACTGCTAAATATAATATGGGGTTCTGGAAACCAGGTTCCGGTATTATTCATCAAATTGTTTTAGAAAATTATGCCTTCCCAGGTGCTTTAATCATTGGTACTGATTCACATACTCCAAATGCTGGTGGGTTAGGTCAATTGGCTATTGGTGTTGGTGGTGCTGATGCTGTCGATGTCATGTCCGATTTACCATGGGAATTAAAGGCTCCAAAAATTTTAGGTGTTAAATTAACAGGTAGAATGAACGGTTGGACTTCTCCAAAGGATATTATCTTGAAATTAGCTGGTATTACTACTGTTAAAGGTGGTACTGGTAAAATTGTAGAATATTTCGGTGATGGTATTGATACTTTCTCAGCTACTGGTATGGGTACCATTTGTAATATGGGTGCTGAAATTGGTGCTACCACATCAGTTTTCCCATTTAACAAATCAATGGTCGATTATTTAGACGCTACTGGACGTGCAAAGATTGCTGAATTTGGTTCCTTATACAAAAATGATTTACTATCAGCTGATAAAGGTGCAGAATATGATGAAGTCATTGAAATTGATTTAAACACATTAGAACCATATATCAATGGTCCATTTACTCCAGATTTGGCTACTCCAATTTCTAAGATGAAGGATGTTGCCGTTAAGAACAACTGGCCAACTGAAGTTAAAGTTGGTTTAATTGGTTCTTGTACTAACTCTTCTTACGAAGATATGTCTCGTGCTGCTTCTGTTATTACTGATGCTGCTTCTCATGGTTTGAAAGCTAAATCTATCTTCACTGTCACACCAGGTTCCGAACAAATTAGAGCCACCATTCAACGTGATGGTCAATTAGATACTTTCAAAGAATTTGGTGGTGTCGTTTTAGCTAATGCTTGTGGTCCATGTATTGGTCAATGGGATCGTAAAGATATTAAGAAGGGTGACAAGAACACTATTGTTTCTTCATTCAACAGAAATTTCACTTCCAGAAATGATGGTAACCCAGATACACACTCATTTGTGGCTTCTCCAGAAATTACAACTGCCTTTGCCATTGCTGGTGACTTGAGATTTAATCCATTAACTGATAAATTAAAGGATAAGGATGGTAACGAATTCATGTTGAAACCACCTGTTGGTGTCGGTTTACCAGTAAATGGTTATGATCCTGGTGAAAACACATATCAAGCTCCACCAAAGAACCGTGATTCAGTTCAAGTTCAAGTTACTCCAACTTCTGACCGTTTGCAATTATTGAAGCCTTTTGCTGCTTGGGATGGTAAGGATGCTACCAACATGCCGATTTTGATTAAGGCATTGGGTAAGACTACCACAGATCATATTTCTATGGCCGGTCCTTGGTTGAAATATAGAGGTCATTTACAAAACATTTCCAACAATTATATGATTGGTGCCATTAACGCTGAAAATAAGAAAGCTAATTCTGTCAGAAATGTTTACACTGGTGAATACAAGGGCGTCCCAGATACTGCTGCTGACTACAGAAACGAAGGTATTAAATGGGTTGTTATTGGTGATGAAAATTTCGGTGAAGGTTCCTCTCGTGAACATGCTGCTTTAGAACCAAGATACTTGGGTGGTTTTGCCATTATTACCAAATCATTTGCCCGTATCCATGAAACTAACTTGAAGAAGCAAGGTTTATTGCCATTGAACTTTAAGAACGTTGCCGACTATGATAAGATCAACCCAGATGACAAGATTGATATCTTAGGATTAAGTAAGTTATCCCCAGGTAAGAGTATCAACATGAGAGTTCATCCAATGAACGGTGAAGCTTGGGATTGTGAATTAACCCACACTTTCAATACTGAACAAATTGAATGGTTTAAGGCTGGTTCAGCTTTAAACAAAATTAAGAATGACAAGAAATAACAACCTTAATTAATTTTTTCTTGTGATCCTTTTTATTTATTAATTCTGTATATTCTTTTCAAAAATATTACATATTTATTTATAACTCATGCATAATTATATTAAAAACATCTTTTATATCACTTTTTCTCGTTTAAATAATTGGTATTACTTTAAAATGTTAAATATTCAAAAAAAAAATGGTCCCTAGCAGGATCGAACTGCTGATCCCCGCGTTATTAGCACGATGCCTTAACCAACTGGGCCAAGGGACCGGGATTTTATAAAAATGTTCGTTTTAATATTACACTAAAATTTACCTACAAACTCATGTGATATTTAAATAAAGTATATTATTAACAACTGATTTAATTGACCTGACCCATCTGAAGAAATTTTGAAATTAATACAAAGATAATAACATCAATGGCATGTCAATAACGAGCAAGAAGAGCCGTGCAAAGCCTTGCCCTCATCGAAAAAATCCATTATAAGGCCTTGATGTCGTGAGCAACGAACGAACATGTCTCTGAAATAATTCAGAGGCTTGAACTAAAACAGCTCGATGAGCTTTGACATTACACCCTAAAAAGACTTTATAAGATGAATACAACCATTGAATTTATGATTATATAAGTCAGTTCATTATATGGTTATTCGAATTTGGCAAGATATTTAATCTGATATTATCTTTTAAACAATTGCTTTTAGCTCAAACTTTATAATATTAAAGGAGAACATTGCAAGGACATACTATAAAAAATGTTTGGTAATTCAACTTTTAGTTGTCCCAATGGATATACTCCATATCTAGATAGTACTACTAATGCATTATCTCCATGTTTCCTTTCAATTGTACAATTATGTTCCACAGGTTTTCTAACTTTAATTGGGTTAATTCAATTAATACATTTAATCCAGGAAACTAAGATACCACCAAACTTTAAATATTCTTCAACATGGAAAAGTTTACCAACTAGACATTACATCCATCTTTCGAATTTATTTTTACAGGCTACAGTTTTTTTGGTAAGATTGATAAATGCCAATTCAACTGATGAGATATATCCATCTACTTTCAAGTATATGCTTTTAGCTAACTTTTTTTTTGTTGCATGTATTTCTATTCCAACTCAATTTTTGGAATATTTCAAGAGTACTTGTTCTATTGGTAACCAAATATTTTACTTCATGATTCAAATATTATTAATTGGGTTCCAACAGGGACAAGTATTGTTTCATCCAGGAGATTCTAGATTGACCATTGTAAAAGGTGATATCGAGAATATCTGTCAATATATTCTTCTCATAAATGCATTGTGCATTTTCTTCTATGATACCTGCGTATTTGATTGTTCTCCTCAATTAAAAGAATATTATGTTGAAAATAAGCTTTTTATTCGTCCTCAGGTTTTAGCAGATATTACATTTACTTGGATGAATGACTTGATCAATACTACATATCGTGATAAGAAAGTTAAGGATCCTCATAATCTTCCACTACCTCCAATTGATCTAGATATGCGTGAAGTGAGTAAAAGGTTGAATGCTAATTGGGAACAGCAACGTTGGAATGGTAATGAATCATTATTGAGAGCTTTATTAAAGACTTTTGGTAAGACAATTTTCATTGCTATTTTGTTTGAAACCACTAAAGATATCTTATCTGTCATTGAACCTCAATTCTTAAGACTTTTTATCAAAAATTTCAATACGGATTCCTCTCATCCTTATCCACCATTGAATGGTGCTTTTATCGCTTTGGCTTTGTTTTTATCTAATATTGTTTCAACATTATTGAATAATCAATTTTATATTACAATTTTTGAAGCAGGTTTAGGTATTAGAGGTTCACTAGTATCTCTAATTTACCAAAAAGCTTTAAGATTATCTATGAGTGCTCGTGATGGAAAATCATCTGGTGATATCATTAATTTGATGTCTGTAGATGTACTACGTTTGCAAAGGTTTTTTGAGGATGCCCAATCCATTATTGGTGCTCCAATTCAAATAATTATTGTTTTAACTTCTCTTTATTGGTTATTGAAAAATGCCGTCTTAGGTGGTATTGTTACGATGGCAATCATGATTCCAATTAATGCTTACTTGTCAAGGAGAGTTAAAAGTCTATACAAAACTCAAATGCAATACAAAGATAGAAGAATTAGAACTTTAACTGAAATTCTGAATTCAATAAAATCCATCAAGTTATATTCTTGGGAAGAACCTATGTTAGAAAGATTATTCCATGTTCGTAATGATTTAGAAATTGAAAATTTCAAAAAAATTGGTATTGTCAGCAATGTGATTTATTTTGCTTGGAGTTGTGTACCATTAATGGTTACATGCTCCACCTTTGCTATCTTTTCAATGATTAGTGACGTTCCTTTATCTCCTGAGATTGTCTTCCCTTCATTAACATTATTCAATATTTTAAATGATGCAATTTATTCTGTTCCTTCAACTATCAATAATATTATTGAAGCTGGTGTTTCCATGAACAGAATAAAGGATTTTTTACTTGCTGAAGAATTAGATGATAGTTTTATTGAACGTTCTGAACTTCCAGCTAGTAATAAGATACCTGTTGTAGAGATTGAAAACGCAACCTTCTTATGGAAATCTAAGAAGCAAATTCAATCTCCCGAAAATTATGATGAGGAAACTACTATTGAGTCTACCCAAACTGCATTAAAAAATCTAGAACATTTTAAAGTAGCACTTGGATCTTTGACATGTATTGTCGGTAGAGTAGGTTCAGGTAAGACCACATTGCTAAAGGTAATCTTAGGTCAATTGCCATCAATTAGTGGATCTAAAGAAAGTATTCCTCCAAAATTATCAATTAGAGCTGCTACTATAAGTTACTGTCCTCAAGAACCTTGGATCATGAATAGTACCGTTAGAGAAAATATTCTTTTTGGCCACAAATATGATGAGGTATACTATCAATTAGCATTAGAAGCTTGTCAATTATTACCTGATCTTGAAATTTTACCTGATGGTGATGAAACTATTGTTGGTGAAAAAGGTATTTCTTTGTCTGGTGGTCAAAAAGCACGTTTGTCTTTAGCAAGAGCGGTGTATTCTCGTTCTGATTTGTATTTATTGGATGATGTGCTATCTGCAGTGGATGCTGAAGTCAGTAGAAATATTATTGAAAAAGTTTTGGATGAAAAGACTGGTCTATTAAAGAATAAAACTATAATTTTAACCACTAATGCTATATCTGTTTTAAAACATTCGGATAGAATATACGCATTAGAGGATTGTGAAATTGTCGAAGAAGGTCAATATGAAACAGTTATGAGTTCTTCACAAGATTCAAGAATTAAAAAATTGATTCAAGAATTTGGTAAAGACAATAAATCCACTGGAACATCTGAAAATAACACAGATATCGACTCTTCCGAGTCTTCACCTATATTAGAAGACCAAAAAGACTCTGATATTGCCGAATCTATTGTATCACTTGAAGCTGATGCCGAATTGCATATTATTGGTCCTAACTCAAGAAAGGCTTCAATGGCAACAATGAGAGCAAGACCTTTAATTGATGTTAACAAGCCTGACAGCAAAACTAAGCAACAAGCTGAAACTAAAGAAGAAGGTCGTGTTAAATCATATGTTTATATTGCATATATTAAAGCTTGTGGTGTCACTGGTGTTGTTTTATTTTTCGTATTTATGATACTAACAAGAGTTTTTGATTTAGCAGAAAACTTTTGGTTGAAATATTGGTCTGAGTCAAACCAAAATTCTGGTACAAATGAAAATTTTTGGATGTTTGTAGGTGTTTATGCATTAATCGGTGTCACTTCAGCTGCATTTAATAATATTAGAAGTATTATTATGCTATTATATTGTTCTATTAGAGGTTCTAAGAAGCTGCATGATAGTATGGCAAAGTCTGTCGTTCGCAGTCCTATGAGCTTTTTTGAAACTACCCCAATAGGTCGTATCATTAACAGATTTTCTAGTGATCTTGACTCAGTTGATAGTGGTTTACAATATATCTTTTCCTTTTTCTTTAGATCTATTCTAACTTATATTGTTACGGTCATCCTAGTTGGTTACAATATGCCTTGGTTTTTTGGTTTTAATGCCTTTTTAATTGTTATTTATTTCTACTACCAATCATACTACATTATGCTAAGTAGAGAATTAAAGAGATGGACTAGTATTTCCTATTCACCTATCATGTCCTTAGTTAGTGAAACTTTGGGAGGTCATTTGGTTATTAATGCTTATAACCATGGAGAAAGATTTAATTTTTTCAATTTCGAAAGTGTTCAATTCAACATTGACTGTGTTTTTCATTTTAGATCTACTAATAGATGGTTGTCAATTCGTTTACAATCAATTGGAGCTTTCATTGTCTTAGCAACTGGGTTATTAGCATTGTTAACAATTGGTACTGAAAAAGCTTTAACTCCAGGTATGGTTGGTTTATTAATGAGTTATTCATTACAAGTTACATCTTCATTAATGTGGATTGTAAGAATGTCTGTTCAAATTGAAACTAATATTGTTTCTGTTGAAAGAATTTTAGAATATTGTGACTTAACTCCAGAAGCTCCTGAGATAATTGAAGAAAATAGAGTTGAGAAAAATTGGCCATCTCAAGGTGCCATTGAATTTAGAGAATATACTACTAGATATAGAGCAAATCTAGATCCAGTATTGAAAGAAATTAGTGCTACCATCAAGCCACAAGAAAAAATTGGTATTGTAGGAAGAACAGGTGCTGGTAAATCTACTTTAACTTTGGCCTTATATAGATTGATAGAAGCTACTAGTGGTTCAATTTTCATTGATGGTGTTGATATTTCTAAAATTGGATTAAAAGATTTGAGAAGCAACTTAGCTATCATTCCACAAGATGCCCAAGCTTTCGAAGGTACTATTAGATCAAACTTAGACCCATTTATGAAGTATACTGATGAAGAAGTTTGGAAAGCAATCGAATTATCTCATTTAAAACCTCATGTTGAAAAGATTGCTCTAAGTAACTACAATGAAACTGAAGGTGAAGGTTTAGCTACCAATACTACATCAATTACAAAAGTATTTACTACAGCTGAATTGTTGGGTGCTCAAATTAAAGAAAATGGTTCCAACTTATCTGTTGGTCAAAGACAATTATTATGCTTATCTCGTGCATTATTAAATTCATCCAAGATTCTAGTTTTGGATGAAGCAACTGCTGCTGTTGATATGGAAACTGATAAGATTATACAAGAGACAATTAGAAGCGCATTTTCAGATAGAACCATTTTAACTATTGCTCATAGAATTGATACCGTATTAGGTTGTGATAGAATCATGGTCCTTGACAAAGGTGAAATTAAAGAATTTGATTCACCAGATAATTTGTTATCTGATAAAAACACTATTTTCTATAGTTTATGTGAAAGTGGAGGTTATTTAAAAAATGATCAACAGAATTGAAGTAATTGAATTTTCTATATATTTATAAAATCAAATATTAAATTAATTAAGCATAAAATCTATCATTATGATCATTTGCATTTATATATCTTATTTAGTATTTATTCATAATTTATTACAATTTATTTATGGTTTTTGACCAGCAAAGACTTTTTCGAATGATTGTTGGAAATCAGCAATAATATCATCAATGAATTCAGTACCAACAGAGACACGAATCAAGTCATCAGTGACACCAGAAGCTAATTTTTCTTCATGAGTTAATTGTTGATGAGTAGTGAAGTATGGAGAAATAACCAAAGTTTTAGAGTCACCGACATTAGCCAAGTTAGAGGCTAAAATCAAAGAGTCAACAACTTGAGCACCAGAAGCTTTGAAAGGATCAGTTTCCTTATCAGCATTTGGCAAAGGTTTAACACCAAATGACAAGACACCACCGAAACCATTAACTAAATACTTCTTTGCAGTTTCGTGATGAGAGTGAGAAGCTAAACCTGGGTAAGAGACCCAAGAGACATATGGAGAAGCTTCTAACCATTCAGCTAATTTTAAAGCATTTTGACCATGTCTTTCACCTCTTAAGGATAAAGTTTCAACACCTTGCAATAATAAGAAAGAAGAGAATGGGTCTAAAGTTGGACCTAAATCTCTTAATAATTCAGTTCTGACATGACCAATAAATGCTAATGGACCCATAGCGTCATTGAATACTAAACCATGGTAACCTTCAGATGGTTTAGAAAATTGTGGGAATTTTTCTGGGTAATCCTTCCATGGGAACTTACCAGAATCGATAATGGCACCAGCAATAGTAGTACCGTGACCACCAATCCACTTAGTAGCAGAATGAGTAACAATATCAGCACCGTGCTTAATAGGTTGACAGAAGAAACCACCGGCACCAAATGTGTTGTCAACGACAACTGGGATACCATGTTTATGAGCAACAGCAACGATTTTTTCGAAATCTGGAACGTTATATTTTGGATTGGAGATAGATTCTAAGTAAACACACTTAGTTTTTTCATCGAATAATTTTTCGAAATCAGCTGGATCATCACTAGAAGTGAATCTAGTTTCAATACCTAATCTTTTAAAGGCAACTTTAAATTGATTATAAGTACCACCGTATAGATAACTTGTAGAGACAATGTTATCACCGTTATGAGCTAAACCCAAAATGGCTAATGTTTGAGCAGCTTGACCAGAGGAAACAACTAAAGCAGCAGCACCATCTTCCAAAGCAGCTAATCTTTTTTCCAAGACGTCAGAAGTTGGGTTCATGATACGTGAGTAAATGAAACCTGGTTTTTCCAAACCGAATAATTGAGCACCATGCTTAGAATCATCAAAGACATATGAACTAGTAGCATAAATTGGTACAGCTCTTGGACCATGAGCATTGTCACTGGCGTCTTCTTGACCAGCATGCAATTGAATGGTATCAAAATGAGATGGCATCTTGTTAATGGTATATATGTGTTAGTATATCGATTTGATATGGTTACTTATATAAAATGAATAACCCAAATGAAAAAATATTAGTAACCTTTAAATATTTAAAGATATCTTTCCAAATCTTCAAAACACTACCCATTTATATACTTTTCATCCAGATCAAAGAGCATCGATCAGTCAGGTCACTGCAATTGATCATCTTGGCTGATCAATAGATCCACTGTTGGTCAATTGATGCCAAAGCTGGTCGAGATGCTTCAAACCATCAAGAAGAAAGCTTATTATTCCACATTTTCGGTACGAATATCACGTGCGATTAGCACTTTTCTTTGCCAATATGGATTGGTTGAAGCCACAGTTGTGGGATGCTATGATATCACAATATCACGTGGTATTCTATTTTAATTAAGTACCACGTGATGCATACCAGGGTAATGCCAATAGGTTTAAATGAATCTTGAATTATGTATCTCAAACAATTTCAATTATATACAATGGTGAATATCTATATACATATGAGGGTACATATGGGGTGGGTACTTTTGCCAACTGACCTGGTAGTCAGAGGTGGAAGTGAGGATATTTCCTTTTTTTATTGATATTTTTCTTGGGGATTTTAGTAGTTTTGATGTTCGTTTATCATTTAGAGGGAGCACGACTAGTCGTCCCCATGGCTGTCCATCAATGCACTGAACATGTTAGCGGCGGCAGATGGTTGTTGAGAAGGTTCTTCCCTGACCTGTGCCTTTTGACTCAATCTGGTAGAAGAAGATCTGGTGGAAATGAAATCATCTTTAGAGACTCTTGGTGGTTCTCTTCTGGAATTATTTCTGTTTATGTTATTGTTTTGATTGTTACCGTAGTTATTACTGTTACTACCGTAGTTGCTGTTGTTTGTACGTCTAGAATTATTTCTGGAAGCATTCTTCATTTCCTTTAATCTACGTTGTCTTTCTTCTTCTTCGTGAATTTGTGAAATGGTTTTTGGACCTTCATCCTTCTTCTTACCATTCCAGTTCTTTTCTCTTAATTCCTTCATTTCAATTAATTTGAATTTAATTCTACTTTGAATTTCACCATCATCAATAACATTTTGTAACATATCAAACAAACTGTCTAATAAAACAGAACCTTCTAAAGTGGCACGACCGGTACTGAAACTATCATTTTCAAATTGTTCACCAACAGTGCTCAATAATTCAATAACGGATTCCAAGATTTCTTCAGATGGTGTACCAGTTAAGTTTCTCATCAATCTACGGAAACATTCAAAGATCATCTTACCAGTTAATAAATTCAAACGGTACAAGTGACCAATGAAACGAACTAAACCTAAACCTCTTCTCTTGGCAGCAGCAGCTTGGTAATATTCTTCAGACATCATTTCAACTTCTAATGGTGAACCATCTGGATTTGTCGGTAGTTTATCACTCCAACCCTTTTCGAATTCAGTGTGACATCTGACAACTAAGAAATGTAAAACTAATTTAGGACCAGTTTTACCTTCGTTTTCGTCATCCTTAATTTCAGGATCTAAATCTTTAACTAACTTACCACACAATTGAGCATACATTGAAGACCAATGAGGTTCATCACAAGCTTTCAAAAATAATTCTTCAATTACAACCTTCAAAGTTTCACTCTTAGTATCCCATTTAGATAAATTGGCAATAGCTAAAATATCTGTAGAAATAGCATCAAATTTTTCTAAAGTAAGCTTGTTTAATAAAGATTTCATCTTTCTTTGAGCATCCTCCTTATCCAATAATTCAGTAACACCATCTGGGGCAAGTTTCTTTTCAGTCTTTTGTTGTCTGGATTTTGGAACCCATCTGTTAGCACTTGGAACCAATGGAGCAACTTCTTCCTTTGGAGCTTCGTCTTTCATTCTATTTTCAGAAGCCTTTTCACGATCTCTTCTGGAAGTGTAACCTCTGGTAGTTTTTCTATCATCTCCATTTCTCTTTGATTTTCTCTTTGAGTCATTTCTACCGTCCATACCTCTCATGGAGCCATTCTTACTGAAATTACGGCTACTACCCATACGGCCACCAGGAGCAAATTTACCATCCTTTGGTCTATCATTTCTACCCATTCCAGGTGGAATAACAATCTTTGAAATGGTATTTTGAATCCATTCAGTATCTGCTTTAGTTTGAACTTTATCTTTAAATTGTAATAAAAAGGCTGGACCATATGTGTACTTGATATGGTCTTTCTTATATCTTACATCAGGTTGTTCCAAGCCAGTTGGATATTTAAATGAGTAAATATCTTCAATCGAAGTTGCCTTTTCTAAAAGTTGAAGTAGTTCCGTAACTGTAATTCTTGGATCGTTTTCATCAACAATTTCTTGATCCATATGCTGAGATTCAAGTGCATGAGTACCATCATTTGCAGTTCCTACCGATGCATTTTCTTCAGTTATCTTATGATGTTCATGTGAGTTTTTCATTCTTGATAATTCAGCAAATGTAATAGTTTTAGTTGGTTCCTTAGCTGGTTCTTCATTTATAGTTTCTTCTGTAACAGGCTCTTCCTTGGCAGGTTCTTCCTTGACAGGTTCTTCCTTGACAGGTTCTTCCTTGACAGGTTCTTGCTTTGCAATTTCATCTTCAAGCTTCTTCTTTTGCAAAGCAGCTTTACGTAACTTAATTTGTTCCAAGAACAATCTCTTTGTCTTTTCAGTTTCAGTTTCTTTTTTTTCTTCTACCTTTTCTTCAACTGCTGCAGGAGTAGTTTCAGTGACTTCAATCTTTGGAGGTTCTTCCTTTGGAGTACCTTCCTTAGAAGTAGAATTTAAAACGTGTTTAGAATGTATAGCTTTCAAATCCAACTGTTCACCAGTCTTTGTAGTAATTTTGATAGTCTTTGTAGGTGGTGGAATGCTATTATCAGCAGGGCCTGAACCGGAAGAAGAAGAAGATCCAGAAGATCCATGATCCATGGAACCATTCATCATATGAACACCCATATCTTCAGGCATATAATACATAGGTTGAGACATTGGGTACCCGGTCCATTGCATATGCATGATAGGTGGCACACCATTTCTCATTGGCTTATAACCTGGTGCATACCCACCGTTCATGATACTACCATTGTACCTAGCAAATTGAGATCCATTATTATAGTTATTATAATTATTATATTTACTACCGTTATTATACCTATTAGCATTCTGACGATTATATCTATTATAACCATTTTTATGGTGACGATTATTTACCTTATTGTCATTATTTGAATCTTCTAAAGAAACTTGTTCTACTGAATTAACTTCAGTTTCATTTTGTTTCACAGATGGTTGTTCTTTAATTTCTTCAGCCATCGTGTAACACCAGTTGCAGTTCCAATTAAATCAATCAAAATATTGATTGGCTTACTCTCTTGCAATAAAGATACCAATTGCAACAATATAGAACTGATATATAACTTTTATAACAAAGATCATCACCTTTGAAACACCATATTTAAAGGTAAATTCCAAATAATTTTGAGAAATTATCACGAAATTATTCATTGGAATTAGCCATCACGCAACGTACGCAACGATGTTACAAGAGTAATAAGCTTTAAATAATAACCATTTTAATTATTGTTAAGTAATTATACAATTATATAACACTCTTTGGTTAATATATATGTGAGTGTAGATGTGTATGTTTTTATTGTTTGAATTTTTGTATGGAATGCCCGATTATTTGAAAAGTTTTGCCACTGAGATTGAAGTTTCATTATTTTTATTCATTACTTTACCAACGGCTAATTCGAAATCTTCTTGTGCTACATGAATTCTTCTTTCTCTTAAAGCATACATACCAGCTTCTGTACAAACACCTTTCACGTCAGCACCTGAACAACCGTTCATTTTTTCAGCAATTTTTCTTAAATTAATACCACGAGTTAAATTCATCTTTCTTGAATGAATTCTTAAAATTTCAGTTCTTGCAGCAACAGTTGGTGGTGGGAATTCAATTTTTCTATCTATTCTACCTGGTCTTAATAATGCAGGGTCTAAAATATCCAATCTATTTGTAGCCATGATGATTTTAATATTTTTAGAAGTTTCAAACCCATCTAATTGATTTAATAATTCTAACATTGTTCTCTGTACTTCAGAATCACCACCACCTGAACCACCTTCAACACGACTTGAACCAATGGAATCGATTTCATCCATGAATATAATAGAAGGAGCATGTTCTCTTGCCATGACGAATAATTCACGAACCATACGAGAACCTTCACCAATATATTTTTGTACTAATTCAGCACCACTAACTCTAATAAATTTACAATCTGTATGATGAGCAACGGCTCTTGCTAATAAAGTTTTACCTGTACCTGGTGGACCATATAAAATGACACCCTTTGGTTGAGCAATACCTAAACTTTCAAACAATTCAGGATGTTTAACAGGTAATTCAATAACTTCTTTGATTTCTTTAATTTGTTTAGTTAACCCACCAACCATATCATATGTAGAATCTGGTACTTTTTCAACCATCATTAACGACACTAATGGATCAGATTTATTTTCTAAAACTTTATGCAGCATATAAGAATCACTTTTCAAGCAAACTCTTTGTGATGGTTTTAAATCTTTAACATTAATATCCTTAGCAACATCAACAATATATTTACCTTCTGGTTGAACTTTAACCAATACTCTTTTATCAGAGACAACTTTCACCACTTCACCCACATAGGAGCCTGGCTCTTGCAATAATCGTAGTTCATCTTTAATGAAACGAACTTTATCATTCAAGGCATTTCTTTGAGCTTCCAAACGACGTAAATTTTCTGTCTTTGCATGAATTTTCAATTCAGTTTCTTGAATTTTTTGCTCAAAATAGGGCTTGATACCACTTTCATGACCACTGGCAGGCATCGTAGCAACACTAGACATTCTAAAAGAATCAATAATTAGCTTGATTCCACTAATAAAACACCTTAACCAAACCTTTAAACATCACAATAGTTCATTAAACCTTTTATATTTCAAATTTCAATAATTTTGCCACCCTTTCCATACATCGGAAATCCAATATCACTATACACGACATACATAAGAGTATATAAAGAGCTAAATCTAAACAATTCCTATGAAGAAGACCACTTTCAAGCAGTGTTGATGGCCAATTAGTTTAGATATCCAGCAAATTTGGGTACGATTATGCACAATAGATTGTGCTGTGCATGTGTAGTTTTGGTTGGACCCAAAAAAAATTGTAATTCTGGCGTTGGTTCTGGTGAAATTCAACTGTTGGCCATGATCTTGTCTCTTCATCTACTCTTGCCTGTAGTAATGTTGAAGTCTTAGAGCAAGCATATTGTGGTATGCTTTGAGGTATGTGGTAAGGCTGTGGCAGTGTCGTGGACACCCACCTTCCGACAACGACAATGGGCTCTTTAGGCTTCTTTGGGCTTCCTCCGCCTTCTTTGGGGACCTTTAACTGTTGAATGGTCATGTCGTTTAGTGAGTTATGCATTGTGATCTATATACGCTCAAGAATAACCACTCAGGAGTGTCCATGGACCTCGAATATATAAATATAATAGAGCTAGGACTGCTTCTTGATCAAAAGTATATACATGTTGCTTGCTGGATGGAAGAACAGTGTAATGAACGTTAAAGAGTTTAATATATATCCATGAAGCAGCTTTCACGAGAAGAATTGGTTAACGAATTGGAAAGAGAGCAAGATGCTATAGTTATGAAGCTATTGGTAAAGATAGAAAAGTTGAATAGAGAGAATCAATTCCTTAAAAATGAATTGAAAAAGAAATCTTCATCAGAGAGCAATTTCAAAGATTGTTTAATGGAATCAACCAATAACTCCTTTTTAAAACCAAGATCTGTATCAGCACATGCCTCTCCAAGATCATCAATATCTAGTAATTCCAATTTTATATCAAGTATATTGAAAAATGGGAATCGCAGGGCAAACGTATGATAACATTGTCAATCATGCATTGGTTTCTGGTTTTACATTATGGGTTACAATAAGTATATAGGTTTTAAATAATACATCAATATAATAAAGAAGGTTTTACAAATTCATGATTGTTTCAACTAAGTAACAAGTACTAATGAATTAAAATAAATTGGTTTATGATATATAAACCATTAAAAATTTATCATTTTCTTAGATGGTCTCCTCTTTTCAATTTGTATGGTTTTTCTCCTCCCATCAAAGAATGTTTACCTTACCACATATACCTCAACACACTATCTAGATTGAGTTCTTGAAGCACTTGAATGCACAGCATCGAGTTGAGGCTGTGGGAAGTGGGAAGTGTAAATCAGATATCTTGGTTGCTATGGTTCCCGCAAATTTTTCAGCATGTAAATTTCCTAATTAGGAAGTTTACATGCTGAGGTTGAAACAGCGTCTCTGAGAAATCTCTGCGTGAACTCTGAAATAGTATGGTAGATATGAAACAATGGTTACTGTAATGTTAAATAGAGGAATTGTTCATGAATTTCTGTGATAGTGGGAATAAGGTTCATGACACTTTCCTTGATGGGTAGGTTGATGCCCATCATTGCTTGAAATGTCAATAAAAATGTTTCATCATTGTTGACATTTGTCTATTGATGCCTATTTCGATGATAGTTACGGAGATAGTGAAGATATAAGTCCTGAATTGATTGACATAACACTGGATATTGGACATATTTACGTTAATATATAAGAAATATGAATGATATGAAAATTATGCATTTCACTTTATGTGTATATATCAAGTTTCAGATGTATTCCTTTGAAAAAATCAAATATATCAAAACGTCAGTGGTTCTAAGTTACCAATGAAATTTCAAATACTACTTTTATTGATTGTATCAATTTTACAGGTCTTTGCTCTTCCAACCACTACCATAAGTTCGACAGTTAAATTTACATCGACGATATGTCCAAGTTGTGTCACTTCAATAATTGTGTCTTCCACTTCATCTAGTGAGTTGCCAACTACAACAATAAAAAGCACAATCGTTAGCACATCTGCTATATGTCCATCTTGTGTTACTATAAATACACCAGAAGCATATCAAGGAACATGTATAGCTGTTATAACAGAGAGGGAAACTTATACAGAGAGCATTTCAGAGTATATTACAGAAACATATACAGAAATAGACCATGTTACTTCAACATCTGTTATTTTAAGCACTTCCACAATCAGCAACATATTGAATGTTACTAATACTTTTGATATTACCAATACCCATGACTTGACAAATACTCATGATATAACAAATACCCATAATATGACAGTTACTCATGATATCACAAATACTGTCTATTTAACAAATGATGTTACTGACACCTTTGAGGTTACAGATATTCAACAAATAACTAAAACTGTAGATTTAACTGAACTTGTTACAGTAACAAATACAGAACAAGTCTATGTTACAATTGAAAATACACTAACGGTTGAATTGACTGTAGATATTACTGAAACTAATGAAGTAACCAACATTATCGAGGTAACCCACACAGATGATATGACAAATACTATTGAAGTAACACATACCAACGAAGCTACATATATCAATGAAGTAACTCACACAGACGAGGTTACCCATATCAATGAAATAACTCATATAAACGAACTGACAAACACTGATAAAGCCACTAACACTATTGACGTTACTCAAATTAAAGAAGTTACCAATACTATTGAAGTTATATATACTAATCAAGCCACTCATACTAATGAAGTTACTCATACAGACGAAATTACACATATAAATGAGGTAACTCACACTAATGAAGAGACTGTAAGTGTTCAATTAACAAGGACACTTGACTTAACATTGACATTTGAGAAAACTGATATAATAATAGAGACAAACACTATCAATAGTACATTCACCACAGCTCTAACTAAGACTGTCGAAATTGACGATATTACTACTCTAACCAAGGTTATAGAAGTAACTAATGTATCCAATGTAACAAATACTGAAGAATTAACTGAAACTAGTAGTGTTACAGAATCATATGCTATAACAAATACATTGACTAAGACAGTAAATGTAACTGAAACTTTTGATAGCATTGAAATAATCGAATTGACAAACACTCTAAACACTACAAATATTATTGATGTAACTCATACAGTTGACCAAACAAACACTATAAATTCAACTAACGTCATTGATACAATTAATACCATTTACACAACGAATACTATAGATAGTACTAACGTAGTAAATGTTACACACACAATTGATGAAACCAATGTCATAGATATCACACATACAATTGACACTACTGACATACTATATGTAACAGATACTATAGAAACAATCAACACAATTAATATTACTGATAGAAAGAATGAAACTGTGACAGAGCATGTTACGAATACAATAGAAGTTGCTATCACTACTGAAATTACAGGTACTGTAGAAGTTACAGAAACTTTGAGAACTACTTCAACTAAAGAAGTAACATCAGTAGTAAGTAGTATAGAAACGATTGATACTACAAATACAATCAATAGTACCCATATAATTGATGTTCTAAACACTATATCGGAAACAAATATAGTAAACTCTACCAATATTATTGACATTACACACACACTAGAGGTTACCTCAAATATCAATTTGACAAGTATTGTTGATGTTATTAACAGAATAGATGTATCAAATACAATTGTAACTACCAATTCGGTAGATGTGACACATACGGTAGATGTCATCAATACATTAGTCGAAACTAATACATTCAATAAAACGAATATTATTGACAAAACACACACAGTTGATACCACTAAGACAATTGATACCACCAACATATTGGGGGTAACAAACACAATAGAAACAATTTTGACAGAAGAAATTACCAAAACAGTAGATTTTGTTATTACTACCAGAGTGACTGATACAATTGAATTGACGGCAACTTATAACGTCACTAATACCATTGACATAACTACAACAAAGGAAGCTACTAAAACAATAGACGTAACTAATGCTATTGATACTATCGAAACTATTAAATTAACTAATATTGCCAATACTACTAACACTGTCATGGTCACTAATGTAATTGATTCCACTCATACTGTTGATATAACAAACACACTTGCAACAACCAATGTATATAATCAAACAAATACAATTGATACTACGACTACAATAGAAGCTGTCGAATATATTGATGTAATTCGTACATTCGAAGATACAATTACTCACAATATTACAAATCATGTTGATGTCACACATATAGTAAATTCTGTTAACACTGTTGATATTACTCAAACATACAATAAAACAAAAACTATTGATATGACAAATACAATCAATACAACTTTAATTGCAGTTCAAACAAACACTATAGATACTACTGACGTCATATTATCTACAACGACTATTGAAGTAGCTAAAACAACTCAAGTGACAGGAACCAGCTCAGTAACAACAACAGTGGAAGTTATTAATACTCTAAATGTTACAAACACAATAGAGAAGACTATAACTTCTGAAGAGATCCATTCAATTGATATAACTAACTACATTGAAAAATTGTATACAGTGGAAATGATTAACTTGGTGAATGTTAGTAATACAATCAATATTACTCATACAGTTGATAAAACTCATACAATTGATACTACTAGCATCGAGTATACTACCAACACTCAAAACATTACTAATTTAGTGGCAAGTACTTCTACACATGATTTGACTAATGTGATCAATTCTTTAAATATTATTGATGTTACAAATACCATCGATTTGACTAATACACTTGACGTTACTCATATGAATGAAAGAACATTGACTACTGAGCTTGTTAAAACAATTGACATTAACGCTACTAATATAATTACAAAAACATCTGTGCTTGAAGTCAGTTCAATTGTCCCTGAAACAATATATGAGACGTCTTTATTAAATTCCACAACTATTATTTCGAAAACAGAAACTATCGAGCAAATAATTCCTGTTATGACCACTAGAACATCCATTTTATCAGCAAATGGTGTAACAGTGACAACGTTAGAAACTCTTCGATCTAAGGTTAATAACACCAACGTTTTGCTGGAAACACTTACAGTTTCTATCATGGAAATATATACCAGCGTTGCTCTCAAAACAGTCAATGTTATTAATCCTGTCGTTAAATCTTCTCAAGATTCAGAAATTATTTTGGTAAAAACAGTCACCAAAACTCTATCTGGCATGTCACCAAATTCTGTCATTACTGGTATTTCTTCTATAACAAATCCAACTGAATTTTCAAATGTACCTAGTTCAAGACAGAGAACTACAATTTCAAATGTGAATAACCCAACTGACCACTTAGTTGAGAATAAGCCATCTCTAGAAAGTACAGAATTAAATTCATTAGTAGTCAATTCTGAGAATTCATTTTTGACTCAAATACATATTGAACATCAAACAAGTTCTACCTTTGAAAGTACTATTACTACTACTGTTAAGTCACAATCTACTAATATTCATGACATCAAATCAGAATCTGTTGATGTTCAAACTTCGTTAACTAATACCCAAAGCATTTCTAAATTTGACAATGGGGCTAATAAGATGAACTTTGGCTTCACCTTTTTCTTTATCCCATTGATATTGGCCTTCTTATAAAGTTAATCAATAAACTAGTAAGAAATTACTATTCCTTCTATATATACTAATAAATGATACCCACAACAATAACAATAAAAGTACTCATAATAGTAATTATAAAAAATAGATATTAAAACTATATAGTAATATTAAGTGTAGTTATGAACTTATTTTGATGCTAAGAAATGCTATCCAAGATTTCTTTTATTTCGCAAACTCTGCGTGAGATAACTTTAAGGTCACCATTTACTTTCTTAATGTAATCAACTGAAACATCAATTCCTATGGATCTTTGAATGAACCTGGAAAATGCTTTTGCATTAAAATATTTGTTGCCTTTTTCGTTGAATCTCCCATGCTTTGTTGCACCAATTTTGTCTAAGAAGGTTAACAGTTCATCCTCAAGCACATTTGGTTTAGTAACAATAATTTTAGGATATTTAATTTCAAATGGATGAGAACTCAATAAAACATTATGACTGTTTTTACTATGATATCTGAATTCGTATATACCAGGTTCAAAATTCAAAAGTAATTCATTAAAGAATAAAACCCCTTCAACTTTAGAATCATTTTTGCTAAATTCCTTAATGGATTGTGTATTTATATTGTTATTCTTGTATCCATTTTTATTAACTGCACTCCAGTGGCCAAATGATGACACTTTTGTTTTGTAGCGATCAGAACTAGTTTCCAAAACATTATACAACCCTATCCAGTCTTGGTCATTATATAATTCATCTGGTAATTGCCATTGAATCTTAATTGGATTTGGCAAAATGAATTCTTGGTTTTTATAATCTCCAATTTCAAAATTACAATTTGGTGATAATTTTGATGTCACATTTTGTAAAGTTTCTTGAATATCTATATCTAATTCCAAAAATGAAGAGGCAGTTTCTGGGTTTTCAAATTGCTTTTCAATTAGAATTGTATTTAATAGCACAGTTCCCATATCATCAAAAATGTCAGATAAAATTCTAAATGGTTTTAACCCTAATAATGTCTTACCAACACCACTAATACGTGTGTCGTTTCCATACAACTTCTTGACATGAGGTTGTTCCACAAATTTAATAAAAATATAATTAGCTATCGACCAAGTTAGGGCTAGAAATATATTCTCATAACAAAAATCTGTCATTAAAGTAGTTCCCCATATACCAGCAATTCCTAAAATTGCTTCAGGGTTGTTCAAATATCTAAATATACCTTGTGAAGTCAATTTTTTCTCAGAAATATAGTTAATTAAAAAGAAATCTCCATAAAACCATCCAAAGTCAGAAATGGCAGATCTAATTTCTGAATTACACCATATTTGGATTGAACACAAGATAAGTCCAAAAATAATTTGAGTGTAGTCCACATATGGGAACAATTCAATTATTTTAGAAATAGTTTGGGTAGCTAACAATGTAGTTGTCAGAGTGAACGAATAATTATAAATAAATTGCCATTGTTGATAAGAATAAATTTGGGTGTAACCTTTTCTTAAAAATAATTTTGTAAACCATTTACCTCTAGATTGTCTGTATAAAATCACAGAAGTAACTACCCATGAAATTAGTTTTGATATTAAAGTCAAAGTAAATAGTAGTCGACCACTTGGCTTTACTATTAATGCCCAAATAAAAATAGAAATAACACTTGAAACTGTAAAATAATCTGTGAATCTTAAGAAGTCAAAATTCATAAAGCCTAAACCGTTACTAATTAATGGTCTAGAATAATCATAATTTTCCTTTGCAATCAAATCATCTATAAAACTATTCAACTTCGATTCAGTATCTGTTTCACTACCATAAATCATTTCGATATGAGGTGTCTCGACATATTTAAGGAATAAAAATTGCAATACATGTCCCCATATGGATACTAGTAATACACAATAATCGCCACATATTAAGGACAAGCCATAATAACCTAAGTAACCAATTGAATACATTGGATGAGGTGATATATTGAAAACACCATCAAAAATCAATTCAGACTCTTGTAAGAAAAAAAAATCACCCCAATACCAAGCATAATCTTTAACAATTCTATGAGCATCTAATTTTACCCAAACATTGAATAAAATCAAAGATACACCTAAAACTGTCCTCCAATTGTACATATCAGATGTTGTTTCAGGTAAAGAAAAATATACATATATAATATAGTTTGTAAAATCTTGCATTAGAATCAAATCAACAAATTGACGAAATAATAACCATATGTTGAACTCTTCAGGTTGGGCAAACAGATCATAAGATTTTTCCATTTTGGTAGATATTTCGAATTGACAAAATCTGGCAAGATTAGATTTGTTCCCCTTCTTGAACAGTTCATTATCCTTTGCATATCTTGTCATCAATTCTTGTGATGACTGATAATGTAAGAAAATTCCAATTCCTAAATTATAAGAGATTCTCCATAAGATATACTGAACCAGGAAAAAATTCCTTGTAAACCTCAACCCATAGGTCTTTGCTAGCCAGTAACTAACAACAAAATCCGCAATAATTGTAAGAGTAATGAAACATTCTAGTAATGATTTCTTCAGTGTCGGATCAAACAGGGAACGTACCATATTATGAGTAGCAGCAGGCGTAAAATTAACACCAGAGGACCGAGTCTTAGCCTTAATCACAGGTTTAGCAGATTTACCAACTGATTGCACATTGCTTGTAATTGTTTCCATCTTGGATCGAGTACAGATCTTGCCAAATGGATGACACAATTAATTTTTTTTTCACCTTAATTAAAAGATGTCAGCAGAGAATACAAAAATGGCCACAGAAGAACTTCTAATTAACACTAACAGAATAGTTCCAATCCTGACCTACTGTAACGAGTCGTGGCTATTTATACAACTACTTGTCAATCACAAATGAATCATACAAACCTGAAATGTTTCCATTACATGTGAAGATTTAAATATCTCGGAGTTTCAGATGTCCATAGAGCTTCAAGGTTAATGCTATGATTGGTGACAGAGATATGTTGACGGAGGTTAGAAGAGATGGTTATGGTTGCTGTTAATGTCATCTTTGGACAGTGAAGTTGTTTTATATTGTTGGTAACAGAAAGCTGGGGGAAATTTGGTTAACTAGCTTTTTCCAGAGAGTCAAATCTATCGAATTGAAGTAGAATTGAGAAAGCATGATACTTTTATTAATATTACTTGCTTATATTATATATATGTTATATTATTGTTTGTAGATATTTTCTATGCATTTTATGAGGTGTGCCCTATATGATATATTCTTTTCTTAAATTGGTTACCATTAATTTTTGATCTTCAGGTAACAATTGAATTTGATCATTACTTAATACCAACACTTGCTTAATCATATCCTGTTGATTCTGAGGTAGTGCATTAAGTTTTCCATAGTTGATGTTACCGGTTCCTGTAGATGGCTGTACTGGCTGTATTTGTGGTGGTGGTTGCTGTTGCTGTTGCTGTTGTTGAACTGGCATCGGTGGCATGAATCCCATAGCTGGGTTAGATGGAGGGAACCCAAATGGAGGAGGAATCATACCATTTTGTTGTTGTTGTTGTTGTTGTTGTTGTTGCTGTATTGGTTGCTGTTGTTGCATATTTGGCATGAATTGTGGTTGTGGCATTGGAGGCATACCCATTGGCATTTGCATTGGTATAGGCATAGGCATTGGCATAGGAAGATTGGATTGGTTAATTACAGAAGGTTTGTTATTGAATTCATTGAAGTTTGAATTGTTTGAATATGATGACACGTTATTAATTTGATTATGATTTCTCATTACTTGAGTAACAACATTATAATTAATGAACCCCATCTCTAGCAATGCCTGTGTAACAGAGACTGATATATCCATGTTTGTCTTCAAGAAACTTTCCAGTTGATTTCTTTTCGTAGAATCTTGATTTGCTAAAATCTTTAAATTAGAAATAATTTCCACTAATTGTAAAGGTGGGATTCTATTCAAATTAGCAGAAACGGCATCGTCTGCTGTTAAAATACCAGGTTGCATTGGTGGTAAATGTTGAGAAGCTTTACTTAGAATATCAGGAATTACAATGTTACTAGAAGCACTAGGTTTGGGAACAACAGGCTGTGTAGGTCTTCTTGAAATAGGTATTTCAGAAACCATTTCAAATGGCAATTCTAAATTTGCATCCCAAGGATAATTGTTTCTATCCAGCTTCAATTCATCCCTTTTCTCAAATTCTGCCCTATCAGAATAGTTGGATGGGATAATTCTCTTTAAAGTACATGCTAAATTTTCAATTCTATTCAAAAGTTCAAACGCACGTTTACAATCTCTACTAGTCTTGAAGTCAACTATAATAGCATTCAATTTCCCAGTACGCGGATCGAGTTTCGAGGAAATGTCGATAATAGGACCACAACCAGCAATTACAGAAGTGACAGTCTCTTGAGTCCAATCTGTAGGAATAGTAGTTATTTGAATCGCAGAAGAAAGATTCTCTGGAGTCAACTCATGACGGCCCTTTCTTGTACGTGGATCTGACATTATCACACTCTTAACACACGTAGTAAGCACTCTTGTTGACCTCTTCTACAACAGAAACAACACTTTCAATGCAATAATCACACTAACTTATACTGTAAATATACCTTCAATATCAAATTTTGTTAAAATTTTTAAGATATTGCCAAGGTATATTTGCTCACGTGAAGAAGCTATAAGACGATGAATTTGACATAAGAAGTCCATTTTCTAGCCGGTTAAAGAGGCTAGTGACAGTACTCATAGCATAATCGTTGTTGAAACCAGTGATTATTATATTCCCAGTTTTTTCCCTGGCAAAATTTGAGTAATTGGTGCAAATTAAGAAGGTTTTTGATAAAACGAAAACGAACCGTTTTGAAGAGTTAGTTGGTATTTGTGCAAGAACAAAGAGACCAACAGTGATACCAAGATGAGCCATCAATGTGAAGATGACCACCATAGCCATGACCATGGCCATGACCATTCTGCTCCGATTCCAACCAGTGCAGAACAGTCACTGTACCAATTTATAGATACATCTAAGATACGTTGTTTCAATGTAGAACCCCAAGGAGCTGTTACTGATATCCATAGAGCATTTATAAAAGACCAAGACAATAAATTCAATTGTGAGACATGTGTACAAAGTGATGCTGATTGTCAGATGATTTTGCATATCCCATTGACAGCAAATTGTAAAATATTTTCAATAACATTAAGAACAAATTCTAATGATTCTGATAATGATTTGAATTCACCTAAGTCAATTAAATTATTCAAGAATTTCACTAAAAATGTGGATTTTGATACACTTAATGATGCCAAGGAAGATTTGAAATTGACCCATCCAGAAGATATAGGTATTAAAAGAGATGATGAACAAGTTTCCAATGACGATGAGAGTACTTTTGTAGAACACTATTTACCTCGTCATATTTTCCAAAACTGTAACACATTAACCATATATGTGGAAAATAATTGGTCTGATGATGAAGATGAGTTATCCAGATTATACTATCTAGAGATAAGAGGTGAAGTTACAAGTAAATTAGCTACTGATAACGGTATACCATTGATGGCAGTTTATGAAGCAGCTCCAAACCCTCTAGATCATAATAAACTTGAATCAGAGAACAATGATATTAACATAGGAATGTAATTAATATTATTAACTACCTATTTTAGTTTACTTATATACATATATTTGACTTTGTTCAGTCACTATTTAATTACATGAAATTTGCATTATTATTATTTAGTTATCTTACAGAACTTCCTTTAGGTAACCCATCCACTATTATGGGTATCATTTCTTCTCCGGTTTCACCTTCTACACTTAAAATGTGTTCTATTCCAGTGTCTTCTTCAGTATATGTAACTATCCCATTGTCCCCTACTTTTAATCTTGAAGAGATATCGTCCCATTCAATAGGTTTAATCTTCCTTGTAGCTACCGCTCTGGTCTCAGTACCACTTAATACAACGTTTCTACCAATTAATGAAGATACCATATTAGCAGGTTTGCATATTTGAACCCTATTGTTAAGAGTATCTTCGCCACAGAGAAGCATAGCTTCACTAACTTCACCTCTAAGTTTGCATTTCTTCATGTTATCAACTACCACAACCAGTTGACTTTCGAGATCTTCTCGAGGAATATATTGTTGTAGTCCACTGCACACTTGCTTACAGATGGTACTATCATCCTTGTCTAGTTGAATCTGAGAAACATACAGTTTATCTGAATTAGGATGTAAAGAAATTTGTTTGGTGCATCCAATCTTCAAATTCAATAAATCAAAATGGTACTGTCTAATTGCAATTGGAAATCTCACTAAACCAAAACCTTTCAGCCTATTCATAAACATGATTCGATATATTAGCAACAAAATATAACTCTATTCTTTAAGTTCCTTATAAGTTGGTAGTCTTTCAAAAGTTTACCCCTGTCTAAATACTGATCTTGTGGGTACTAATAGTGATTGATGGGGTTCAGTTATTTACCAATTGGTGTTCTTATGTGTTACTTTTGCAAAAGATGATTAAAATGGTATAATGTATTGAATTAATAGGTAGTTCAACCAAAAAAAAATGGACGCGACAGGAATCGAACCAGTGACCTCTTGCTTGCAAGGCAAGCGCGCTACCAACTACGCCACGCGCCCAATAATTATTAACAGAATAATGTTTCTGATTTAGCTTAAAAATGACTTTCCAATTCAAAAAAATTTCAGTTTTAAAGTATATAAAGTATGAATAACCTTTAAAATTTATTGAGTTCTTATTATAATTATACAATATAAATAGTATGCTATGCTTCTGAGTTATCAGTAGTTAAGCATTCAAAGTCTTTCTTCAATTGGTGATATTGATATTTTTACTGTTGTTTTTCTTGTTCCTATCTGCTAATTCTTTCCAAGTTCCTTTAAACAGATGATGAACAAATGCCATCTTATCGTGTCTTGATTTGGATCCCATTTGATTTACCTCTGGGGAGAAACTTGTTATTGGCAATACCAAGATATCATCTACAAAAACAGGTTCTGTAATTAATGAGAAAAATTCCCATGGTATAATATTTAATCTTATTAATGAACCTTTTATTTTGCTATAAAATTTCATTATAGGCTGTTGAGGAACTCTTCTACTTTCCATGTTGCTGTTTAATAAAATTATATCAGAGTTTTTCTTAATTAGATTATTCATGTATTCGAAAATTATATCTGTGAAGATCCCAGGACCAGTCCAATTCATAATATCAGTTCCATCAACATTTGTAAAATTTTTCAAATTATTATCATTGTAATGTCTATCTTTTGATTTATTGGTTCTATAATTTATATTGTAATCATGTTCATGTTCTTCAGTAATCCAATCCTTGTATATATCATGGGTGCTTGATGTACTGAATAATGTTGTTGCTGTAATATTTACAATTAATTCACGTAATACTGGATGACCAGGTTTAGCTTGTATGGTCCATTGGCAAAATTGTATTCTTCTGGCATACCAATCATTCCAATCTGCACGATCAGAGTCAGCTTCTATACCAATCACTAAACCAGGTTCGTTGAAAGTTAAACTATTTTTAAAGTTGTTGGAATTAAAATTTTGATAATGTATTAATTTCTTTTGGTCTCTTTCAGTAGTTAAATATTTTTTATCCATTGATGGCCATTTATTTAAATGTTTCAAAAGATAAGTATCCAAATCTGAATAAGTACCACCTTTGGCATACAACAACAAATATCTTAAGAAATCAATCTTTAGAATAGTAGCAGGCATTTCTTTGATAGCTGTTAGTACTAATGGAACATCGCAGTAAAGCTTCTCAATTAATGGAATCATTTCAATATCAGTAACTAAATCATAACGAAACCCAACATTCATCCATTTCTGAACTAATTCCTTATAATATTTTGGGAATTTATTATCTTTTAGATCAACTTTCCAAGTTTGCCATATTCTTCTTGGTATTGGGTTTTCTGAAACGTATGGGAATGAAAGAGCCAATTGTTCACGTAAATCTTTCACATTACAATCATTGAAAGCATTAAATTTCTTAAGATTTATATTATCTACATCTGAAGTGGTTGGTATCTTTATTCTTTTTGGCACATAAGTGTATTCGATTGTATCAAACGGTGAATATTTATGCAAAGAACATTGTTCTATCTTTGATAATGCTATAATTGAAACACTTAAAACTAAGAGTATCAATTGGAAATATCTAGGTATGAGCATTATAGCCTCATTTCAATACAGACTAACAATACAAACTTGGTACTACATACTTTTAATTCAGTTTTAGTCAAATAATGTAGACATCTGTCAAACTTCAGTTTTTTTTTTTCAAAATATTGATAACTGATATTAAAATAATATATAACTTAAACCTTACTAAACTAAAATAAACTAAACTAAAATAAAATAAAATAAACTAAACTAAACTAAACTAAACTAATATTATGTTTCCCCAATTCATTTACTAATGATTCTGTAGCCTCTAGTGAAACGTCAATAGCTCTACAGTAATCCTTAAGAATTGTAGTCTTATAGCCTAATCTTGCAGCAGATATAGCAGTATTCTTCACACAGTAGTCCAATGCTAACCCAACGATAAAAACTTCATTGATACTATCGTTTTGTAAAAGATCATGCAGTTCAGTCTTGTGATCATTCCAAATATCATTAAAGGCAGAATAGTATTCTCTATCCTTTAAATAGCCTTTGTTGACCACGGCAATCTCCGGATGAGATACCAGTATATCTTGCAATTCCTTAGCTATTTCACTTCCAGGAGTGCCTTGCACACAATGGACTGGCCAAAGAGTAGCAGCTTTCCTTTCATTAGCATTAGCCACAGGTGAATCGTAAGTGAAATCAGCAAAATCGGGCAACCCATGACTCTTAGCAAACGAAATATGATCATCATTATGCCAGTCTCTAGTCATCACTATCGAACTCCAATCTTCACTTTGCATAAGTTGAATAATTGGTTGAATAATTTCATCACCTTTATTCACAGCCAACGACCCATTCGGTGGTAAGAAATCGTTCTGAACATCAATAATCAACAAAGCTTTCCCCATGATAAACAACTCAAGCACAATTCCCCCCACTGTTTGAGACTAAGAATACTCACTTCTTAACCCAATTAACAAATCATCAAACAACATTAAGCTTCTAATATATCCTTGGCTCATCTCATCTCATCACCTTATTACCTTAGATATTGGGGCGCCGGGTAACGCCATCGCACTGAAAAATTTTACAGCTCATCTCATCTCATCTCATCGATTTTTAATATATGAAGAAGGTTTGCAATGATGAATAAATGTTTGAATTAATGGTTCTTGTAGAGGGGCAAACAAGGCAACGATGGTTTTGAAATCTACTTCTGCTAGTGATGTGTCCGTTTACCAAGTTTCTGGTACTAACATTGCCAGATCCTTGCCAGATTGGGTGGCTAAAAAACGTAAGAGACAATTGAAGAATGATATGGAATATCAGAATCGTGTGGAGTTAATTCAAGATTTTGAATTTAGTGAAGCTTCTAATAAAGTGAAAGTCACTAAGGATGGTCAATATTGTATGGCCACTGGTACTTATAAGCCTCAGATCCACGTTTACGATTTTGCTAATTTATCGTTAAAATTTGATAGACATACAGATGCTGAAAATGTTGATTTCTTATTACTTTCTGATGATTGGACAAAGAGTGTTCATTTACAAAACGATAGAAGCTTACAATTCCAAAACAAAGGTGGTATTCATTACACTACTAGAATTCCAAAATTTGGTAGAACTTTAGCTTATAATAATGTTAATTGTGATTTATACATTGGTGCAAGTGGTAATGAATTATACAGACTGAATTTAGATCAAGGTAGATTTTTGAATCCTTTCAAATTAGATGTCGATGATAATAATGGTGGTGTCAACCATATCTCCATCAATGAAGTTAATGGTTTATTAGCTGTTGGTATGGAAGATAGTGTTGTTGAATTTTGGGATCCAAGAGCTCGTGCAAGAGTCTCTAAATTAATGATAGAAAATACTATTGATAATCAAAATTTCCAAGTTACTGCTACTAGTTTCCGTAATGATGGTTTGAATTTTGCCTGTGGTACTTCAAATGGTTACACTTATCTATATGATTTACGTAGTTCTGAACCTTCAATAGTTAAAGATCATGGTTATGGTTTTGAAATTAAGAAATTAATTTGGTTAGATGATGTTGATTCTAATTCCAATAAGATTTTAGCTAGTGATAAAAGAATTGCTAAAATTTGGGATAAGAATACTGGTAAGGCATATGCTTCTATGGAACCAAATGTTGATATTAATGATATTGAACATGTTCCAGGTACAGGTATGTTTTTCACTGCTAACGAAGGTATTCCATTGCACACTTATTATATTCCAAATTTAGGTCCTTCTCCAAGTTGGTGTTCATTCTTAGATTCTATCACTGAAGAATTAGAAGAAAAACCAAGTGATTCTATTTACTCTAATTACAGATTTATTACTAGGGATGATGTTAAGAAATTAAACATTGGTCATTTGGTTGGTACCAAGGTTTTAAGAGCATATATGCATGGTTTCTTTATTAATACAGAATTGTATGATAAGGTATCGTTGATTGCTAATCCAGATGCATTCAAAGATGAAAGAGAAAGAGAAATTAGAAAGAGAATTGAAAAAGAAAGAGAATCCAGAATTAGAACCTCAGGAGCTGTTCAAAAACCAAAGGTTAAAATTAATAAAGGTTTGGTTGATAAATTATCTGAAAAACGTGGTGACAAAGTCGCTGAAAATGTTCTTACTGATGACCGTTTCAAAGAAATGTTTGAAGACGAAGATTTCCAAGTTAATGAAGATGATTACGATTACAAACAATTGAATCCAGTTAAATCTGCTAGAGAAACTGAAGAAGGTGCTGCCAAACGTATTAGAGCTTTGACTGCCGCTGAAGAATCTGATGAAGAAAGAATTGCCATGAGAGAAGAACAAAGACAAGGTGGTCGTGGTGTTTACAGTGAAAGTGAAAGTGAAAGTGATAGTGACAGTGAAGAAGAAGATAAAGAACAATTGAGTGCAAAGGATAGAAAGAAGATGGAAAAGCAAGTTTCTGCTATCGAACGTAGAAAGAAGGAAAGAGAACAAAGTGACAAATTCATTACTGAAATGAAGATTGGATCTGCTGAAGCAAGTGTCACTGACAAAAATTCAGTAACGTTTGGTAAACAAGTACGTGAAATGAGAAGAACTGAAGAAATAAAGAATGCTGACACTTCAATCATGCACCGTAATCACCGTGGTGAAGCTGAATTAACATTCATTCCAAAACCACAAGTCAAACAACCAAAGAAGAAAGTCACATACCAAACTGCTTCTAACGATGACAACGACGACGACAGTGATGACGAGTCCAACAAGAAAGACAATGGTAGAAGCAGACCAAGATTTGAAGGTAGAAGAGCTGGTAAAAATGCCTTCCGTGGTATGTAAGACTGTTATTACCATACATTACTTCAATGAAAAACTTGCAAAACAAAATCACATATAAACGCATATATAAATATACTATTTAATTGTAAAATAAAATCAAACATCCCATTACTATATATATATATATATATATATATATATATACTATACCCTTATACAAAAACCCAAGGCACACTTTCACAAGTGATTCAACCATAATTTATAGTTATGTTCAGCAATCCGATCGAACTTGGCCAGATGAGCATCCACACCGTTACTGATCCTTGGCAATTGCAAACTATCAAGATTCCGTTGATTAATAACTCTGTCACTGGAAGTACAGTCGTTTTTCATGCATTGATAAGAGCAGTACAGTTGACTGAAAACCTGTTCATCGTTACCAGTTTCCAATTTTTGCTCACACAAAGTACAATAATCGTTAAAAGCAGACATCTTCAACCACACACACACACACACACACACACATATATATATATATATATTGTTATCTATTCCTACACACAAGATCCGACAAGAGTACGATCCAATTTCACCAGTTTATATACAATTGGATCAATTGGATCTGCGAGAACACTCCCAGCTCCACAAGACCACCTTAATAGACCCCAAATGGCTTCTAATTAAAGACCTGGCCATTGTTCTAGCCACCTCCCAAAGGTTCCAAACGTTCCAATACTTCCATTGTTTCATCTTCAATCCAACAGCTTAGCTTTAGCTCTTCGTTTCGCTTCAAAGGCTTGAAAGGCTCAGTCGACTTCAAGAAATTCTCAAATATTGCTATAATTAGTACTCTTTCTACGGTGTATTCTATGTGAGGGGGGGAAAGGTGGATTGGCATAGTGTGTGGTGTCATGGTGTGTTTCGTTAATGGTGATGTGTGTTTGTGTGTGGCCGGGTAAGGGGGTAGCTGGGCGGCTAATTATTGAATTTTCTTTTGTGAAAAGTATATAAAGGAGAGAAAGGTGGCAAGAAAACTGGGATAGTTTTTCCATTTTACATGTCACTTTTTGAGATTGTAAGAAGGGGGGAGAGTGTGTTGCTGGGAGTGGGATGAAGAGCAAAGCTGAGAAGGAGCAAGAAGGTATGTGTGGTGGTTGTTTGTCAAGGAATGGGGCCTTTTTTTTTTCTTTTTACTGACTCAAACATGGATTAGAATACGATGAAGTGGTTCAACACTATTTGGACAGCCAGTACAGGCCATATGCAGTTAATGACATTGTGCAGAACTTGTCCAGCAAGATTCCAAAGAAATCTATAGTGATAAAATCACTGGATTCATTGGCTAAACAGAATAGAATTATGGTAAAAAATTTTAATAGAAGTCAAATGTATTGTTGTTTGGATAAAGAGGTGGACCAAACTATTGACACGTCAGTTTACTCTTTTGACAGATTATCCTCTTTGAGATCGGAACTCATTGTATTGGATAAACTTGTTAATGCCTCCACAGAACGGCATACCAATACAATGAAAGATTTAAATAATACAGATTTGTTGCTGTATAATGAATCAAAGGAGAACCAAATTGTTGAATTGCAAAAAAAATTGGATGTATTGAAAAATAGTAACGATACAGTAGATCCCGCAGTTGTTGAAAAATACATGTCATTAGAGATGAAATTAAATAAGGAAGTTACTAAAAGAACAAAATTAATGAAAAATTTAATTCAATTACTGAAAGAAGTAATGCAAACTAAAAATATAGATGAAACTTTGGAGGAAATAGGGTTTGAGAATATATCTAAATGATTCATTATTTATTTAAATATATACATATATGCAGAAATTTTAAATTTTAATGAATTTAGGATATTGGTTTAGGTTCAGTAAATTCAGTAAATGTCCAGCAACCTAAATCGACAGACCATTCGTAAGTAGATTTCGGATTTATGATCTCAAGCTGAAGAGATCCAGTATTGGAACAGATGGAAAATGAATGAATTTTTTTGTTAATTCTAACTCTATTATTTTCCACTGGTTCATTATTTAAAACTGGTAAGATTGGAACATTTCTTAATATTGATTTCATTGTAGTTAGATTCCAACTAAAAAATAACCCAGTTTCAGTTAATACAACTAATACATTTTTTACAATAATCATCTTAACAATTTTATGGCCAATACTAATTTTAGGAAGTTTATACTGACCATTAGTTGAAATTATATACAATGAACCATCAGCTGTAGCTAAACACCAACATTTACAACTAGAAGAACCAATAGCACTAATTACCACTTCAGATATAAATAACTCGATGCATCTTCTACCATCATGGTAACCGAGAATCCTAGTAGGATTATCTAGTAAAGCTTCTTTATCAAATTGAATAGATCTTTCTACACCGTTTCTGATTTCAAGTACATGGAAATCATCTAATGAACCACATTGTAATAATACAGCATCTGTATCAGCAATAACGTTGTTGGATTCTAAGTAACGAACATTGGGTTCTTCACCCCAAACTTTTTCAGGTGTTAATTTAGAATTTAATGTCATTATAAATTCTTCCTCTTTATCACTATCGTTAGATAACTCATCGACATTATCAGCATCAGTAATAGTACCATCTTCCTTTAAATTATGTTCTGTTGAAAGAGGACCACCACCATCAGAAAACTTACTTTTGTTCCTCTCACGAGTACCCATTATCAAAGAGTGGATACCTAACCTTGGAATAGGGAATGAGCATACACTTAACTTTTCTTGGAGCCCTTCAGCATCCATTAATGCTTGTGAACTCTGTGCCATCTTAAACATGTTTAACCCAGATTTATTAGAGTCCACGGTTGTTACAGTAGCTGCTTTTTTTTGAGGAGAATAGCCGGATGATATAAGTGTTGGCATAACTCTTTTTTTACCATCTTTAACAACTGTCTTATGCAACTGTTCACTACTCTTGGTAATTTGCTCACCATTTTTCCTCTTTGGTATAAGAATATTAATTTTTTCTGATTTATTTGTTTCTATATTGTTGGCACTCTTTGCAGTTGTTGATGGTAATGATTGCATTGAGATTCTAGATTCCAGCAGCTTTGTATCTAATTCTTTAGGTTTAGATGCTTCTCTTGATTTTGCAAAATCTTCAAGAAACAATTGGTTCACACTTTCTGGGAAATCTAAAGAATCTTTATCCACACCATATCTATGTAATTCTTCCATATTTCTTTCCAGCGAAACAGTTTTACCTAATTCATTTTTTTCAAATACAAATACAGATATTGAACCATCCAAAGATGTAGCAAATAATACACGACCATTTGGAGTCCATGCAAGATCAGTTATTGATTTTGCAGCAATATCATATGCTACAAAAATTGGACGTGACTTACTAGTACTCCATAATGATAAAGTTTTATCTTGGCCAGCAGACGCAACAATTGAATCAACTGTATTGTTTGAACTTCGTACTACAGCTTCTTCATCTTTATTATTTGTCTTTGTATCTTTTTCTGGTGGGGTCCCTTCAAATAATCTTGGATTAAACATTACAACTTCAGTTGGAGCATCATGACCAATTAAAGAAACATTAGTATCCCAAGTACCTCTATTAATTATTACAACGGAACTTACAGGACCATTTGTTGCGTTTGGAGCAGCAATATGTTGACCATCTGGAGACCATGATAGTCTTCTAAAATATGTTGTTAAAGGTGACTCCTTAAATGGCTCCTTAACAATGTGTTCAATAGTGAAAGTGGAATCACCAGTCTTATGATATCTAAAAATTTTCAAAGTTCTATCATCAGATGCTGTTGCAAAATATTTGTTTGCGGGATCGAAAACCACACCTTTAACATGAGACTGATGAACATCAAATCTCTTAATTTTTTCGAATGTGATACCATTCCATACAATAATTGATCTATCTAGACCAACGGTAACCAAAATACTAGAATCTGGAGCCCAACATATATCTTGAATATCATTATCATGAGCAACCAATCTTTTCCTTACAGTCCAATGCTCCTTTTCATGCTCAGAACCAAATACAGGTTCAGTTCTATTCTCTTCTTCAAGAGCCCATATTAGTAGAATACGATCATCAGAACCACTAGCTAAATACTTTCCATCTGGAGAGAATTTGACACACGTTACGGATCCAGTGTGTCTACTCATGCTTGCATGAGGTCTTTTCAAATCTTCCGCAATTTTCTTTGGATCAGGACTGTTTGCAGCTTTAAGTATCGATTCAATTGACCAGATTCTGATCTTCCCATCTAACCCACCAGTAGCCAACCTTTTTCCATTAGGACTAACATCTGCAGTGTAAACTTCATACTTTCTGTGCTCCTCTTTGTGGGAAAGCCACGGTAGCTTAATAACTTTCATTCACAGATAATTAGCAACACTCCACGTACTTGTGTTTGCCTCACAAAGGAACAATATCTGCTTGAACTTATGCGTTGTTTTTAAATTTAATATGTGTATTTTTCTTAAATATCGTGAATAATTTTTCAAATTAAAAAACCTTTAAAAAGCATTAAAGATGTGAATACTTCAAAGCTTTAACAAGCTTTGGTGATAACAGTAACGATTGTGGGATAATTAAGAACTATATATAATTATAAATGTGCTATGTAGTTGAATTATAAACTTGGTAATGAGTTACATTGTAACCACCATTCTAGCAGAACGCTTCCTGCAGCACGGTTGCCTCTTGTTACAGCTAATTTATTGATAAATTTCTCATGAACTGAATTGTTATCACAGATTTTTGGAAGGGTAGCGATCAACCATTGTTTCATTTCCATTGGGAATTTAGCCATCAATGCTCTTACTAGATCAGTGTAACTGTTCAAGTCAGATCTTTGAGTATGATATAGACCATACATGGTTTGAAAAACTAATTCTTGACCCATAGAAACGATTTGTGCTTTACTCGTTTCCAATTCTTGTTGAGAGTATTTCTTGTTATTGATTACCTTTGTCCAAAACTTCATGATTGCGGAGATAGTGAATTTTTCTCTGGATGGTACAAGTTTTAAGAATTCAGGTAAAATGAATGAAGTCCAATATTTGGTGTAAATGATCAAACCAGGTTTTAGATCAAGGATAGTGTTAACGAAGTTGATTAGAGTTTGTAACAAATCTGGATCATTCTGGATAGATTGCGTATAATAAGCTAAGAAAAACTTTTCGAAAATAAATTCAATATCTTGAGGAGACATTGTAGCTTTGAATTGAACAATCATACGTTCTAAAAGATAAACAAAATATGGTAATGATTTGGATAATTCACAAGTTGGTACTTGTTTTAAAACAAATTCCATTATTTGAGACATATCATACTTCAAGAAATAAGGTTCATCATCAGGTAAGGTCAATGCCTTACCTAAAATTAGACAACTGACTTCTATGAAACGAGAATCTTTACCATATGAAGGATTGGAGATAACTTTATCCAATAATTCAATTATCTTGGATCTTATTTTCAAAGGATCTTGACGCCAATATTCATGGAACTCAGCTGATCTTTGAATTAGAATTATATTTTCAACTTCTTCTGGTTGTAATAGTGCAGAACCTAATTCAGAAATACAGTTCAAAAGACTATAAACGTAGTCACCTTGTTGTTGAATTGGAGCTGAAGTTGAATTTTCGATAAAGTTACCAATTGTTTCAATCATTTGGTTAATATAAGTAGCTTGTTCTTGTGGGCCATTTTCGAATTTAGATTGGATGATATAGCCAACAGCATGCATTAATTGTTCTCTAGTGAAATTAGACACATTTGAGTCCAATCTTAAGATTGAACCTAAAATGTTTAGGAAATGATCCAAAAATGGTAACAATTCCTTACGACATGTTTCGAATATACCATAAATAGATTTTATCAATAGAGTCTCTAATTTGGTGTTTAGTTCCTTAGTTGCGGTGCTATCAGGATTAGCACATTTTTCTAAACCTTGGAACAAAACTTCAACACAGGAACTCAATTGGGAAGAGTCTTGTAGGAAATAACCAGCCAGTGTACACAATAAAGTGGAACTAGTTCTAATTAAATCTAATTTCAAATACTTTGAAGCAGCAGTATTTGCAGGGTTTTGTAGACCAAATTGTAATAGGAATAGGATATTATTAATGAATGACTTATTGGAACCAATAATATCACATATCCAAGGACTCTCTGATAGCGACATATCGACTAATAAAGTATTTAATAAAAATGACATAGCTTCTGTTTGGAAGACATCAACATTTTGATTATTAGTATCTTGTACAGATGTGTTAGAAATACCTTCAATTAAGACTTTAGTTAATTTGTCGTTGCCTAAAATGGACCATAATGATTCGATTAGATCAGATGTGGCACTTCTAAAGTCTTCAAATTCATGAAGGGATGAATCTTCGCCTTCTTCCTCAATAATTTTTTGTTTGTTCATTAAACTTATCTTTGGTAAATATATACTAACGACTTGTTGAAAAATATCAGTGGCAATGTCAGGACCTTCTGGTGACAATGTTTCTAAAGAAAGATTAGAATAGCTGTCGGCTAAATCTAACCAAAAATCAACCATTTTAACAGAAAAAAATTCCTCTAAAATCGGTGTTAGAGGAAAATTAGTTAACTGCAATAAAACTTTGATATATTGTTGTAAATTAGTTTTATCAGTTGTGCTATTGGAAAGGACTGAAAATAACTTATTACAAACATCTAGCGTGTTAATCTGTAAAAAGTCGACAATACAAATAGCCAATTCCTTCAATTCATTGATCATTTGGTTAGTAACCAAATAATTCATGTATTGAAGCATCCAAGCATTCTTTGATGTATCAGAATTACCTGATTTTGAAACACCAAAAAATACTGCTTCAATTTGTGATCTCAATTCATAATTCATTAAAGTAGGGTCATTTGCAAAAACATTGGCAAATATTCCTAAAATATTTTCAGCTTGTGAATAATTGTCACTTTGTTCACTGGAGTTCAACATAACATTTATTAAGTTTTCAAACATTTCACTCAAATCCATATTTCCATGAGGAGAGATATTTCTAAAAACAGATATACAGTTAATCCACGACGTAATGCATGCATATAGATCAGTATCTTGTTTACCTGGCACTGTCAAATTTGTATTAATCAAAGCCATTGTGGATATGTATAAATGATCATGTAAAACTTTATAAACATTTGTCATTGTAGTCTTTCTTGTTTGAAATTTAGTTAAGTCTTCAACGATAATTTCAGTGAATGTCAATAAAATTTTGTTGTATAAAGGGGATGCATTAATAAATTGAATTAATTCCTGGTAAGTTACTGAAGCATTAACAAAGCTACGTAGTGCCTGATCGATATTTGAATCTTCAAAATTTTGGCAATGGTCAATTGATAACTCATTAGACTTTGATAATAATAGAACCATCGTATTCAATGGATTATTCCAATGTGTAATTTCTGTTTCAGAATAACTGGATGGTTCATTTTCATTGATATTAGTATATATCAAAGATAAGTTAGACATTAACTTCTTGATAGTAGTGAAATATGAAGAATATGCTTGAGGGTTAGAAACGTAAATGTTGCATAGCTTAGTCAAATGCATTAAATTTTCTTTAAACAAAATCCATAACTTATCCAATGAATCGACATTTGTGTTTAATTGAACTGTTAAAGTTAAAGCACCAAAATACTTGACATTAGTAGAATAGGATGGGTTTGTTAATAATTCATGGGCTATTGGCAACCCATCAGCTGACTTCTGGATAGTTTGTAAGTTCTGTTGAATCTGATTGATATCATTTGATGGATGTGGAGAATAAAGTTTCTCAATAAGCTGTTTTAAAAATTAATTTTTTTCCAAAATCTTGTTAGTTAAATATTCATTAAAATTCATCTATAGTTAGCATTTCTAAAATACATACATCAATAACCTCGGCTATGCTACTCATATATATAAAATTCCTAGTCCAAGAGGTTGGTAGTGTGGCTTAACTGGCTTTTTGACACTACTTTCAATCTAGTTTTACAGTGTTGAATCTTCTAAAATACTTCAAATTTTTCATTTTGAAGAAAATATTATGCGATGCGATGAGTTTGTCACTATTAAGACAAGTTTCATTAAATAGATATGGTTTATGTAATTGATATGTAGTGTTTATATGATTAATATTGTGTTCATTGCATTGTTCAGTCCTATAAACCTTACTGTATCACAGATGGCTCTTTTAAAAGAAGAAGTTTCGTTGTCAAATGAGCGTAACATTCTCATTTCTTCAAGTTCAGTATCGAATATCAGTAGTTTATTGTTTAATTTGTTTATTTCTTTGGATTTTATTAATTCTAGTATTTCATAAAGTGGAACTAAACCAGGTGTTACATTAGGTATTGGGTCTATCTTATCGTTATATTTGAAAATGGCATCTACTTCTGGTTCCACTGTATTTTCTAGTAAATTACCATTTACATCTTCTTCTCTGAATGGGATTCCTAATGCATTTAACTCTTTGGCAGCAATATTAGCACTTATTATTGCTTTCCCATTTACGCCATATACGTTTTCTGCAATATTTTGGAGATCATTACTTACTACAGAAGGTAGGTTGAATATTTTCATCTTTCTTTCAACTGAAATTTCTTCTAATGGAGAATCCTCATGTTCAATAATTTGATTGTCTGAATTGATGACAAAAAATCTTGAATTCTTTATAAATGGTTCTAATTGGGATAATGGAATATAATTTCTGTTACAAACATCCAATATTTCTCCCCCATATTTACCTTTATAGTTCATCTTAGAACAATCACTGATATAGTAGCCAAGGTAGTAGTAACCATTTCTAATTTTAGTGGATATAGCTAGTTCTCTTAGAGCACTAATCTTTCCCAAAGACCATTTTGCATAATCTGGATCCCAAACAAAATACACAGATGAGATACCACTTGGCATAAAATCTATAACTGCAAATGCAATCAATTTATCATTGAAATAATAGCATTCATGGGTTGGACCGAGTCTCTTGATGTACTCGTCTTCTTCTAAAGATTGCCATCTATTCAATTGATCCCATTCTTCTTCAGTCCCCATTAATATTTCTGTTGAGAATGGACCATCACAAAGAAATCTTTTGAATGATTTGTGAGAATTCTTAAAATCTTTGTGAATACCTTCTTGGAATTTAACAAACAATTCATATTTTTCTTCTGTAAATACAGCAGGTTCAAAATTTGTTCTAAAAGACTTGGAGTGTCTTTCCATCTGCTTAATTTCTTTAACGAAATTATATGGAACTTGATTTTTATTTTTATTCTTAGTGCTAACAACAGATTCATCAAACCCTCCAATATGTTTCTTAAATCTAGTTAGTGATTTCTTTAAATCTTTATCAATTTTAGCTTGCTCCTTTGTAGTTCTTATAGTATATAATCTACAACAATTTCTTAACATATCACATTTATAAACAAAATTTCCTGACCTTCTACAACCCATATTACAGAGCCTATCGTACATATCAATGCTCATCATTTCTGATTGAAACCCAATGGTACTATTATTAATTGTGAACTCATTAGCTTCACCTTCTTCCCATGATTTCAAAGAATAATAATCGCCATTATTTTCCTTCTTATGATGGCAATATCCACAATTGCTACTGCTATCCTTAAAATATAAAGGTCTTGTTATAATCAATTTATCTCCAAAATCCATTGTAATGGCAAATAACTATTCAGAACTCCAGCTACTCTTTAATTGAGTGACGAATATACTCTCTTCAAGTTTCTTTCACCATGATATATCTAATATTTAAGTCTTTCAATGTGATAATTTTTCAAATTTTTAAACAAGAGATATCTGATATGTTAGATGTTGTTACTGATTTAATCTATTCGATTATGGATGCATATAATTATATTGGTATATATGTATTTATTGTATTAAGTGTATTATGTACATTATCTTTGCAGTGTCAATGTTGTGTTTAATTAGTTAAAAAAGTTCTCTTAGTTCCAGTAGATCGCCACAGGAAAATATGCCATCATTAGTGGATTTGGATGATGAAGGTTCTAATAAATCCTTGATTTTTAATAGTTTCTCTCTATTTTGGTCATTGCTCTCATTTGTTACACCTTTTTGCAATAATTTAAAGGCTAAGAAATGAAGCCAGATAAGGTTAGTTTTAGATTCAAAACTTTTCCATGATGCAGGATTTGGTAAAAATGCTCTCATTATATCATAAACTTCATATTGATAATCTTTACTTCCTTGGTAGAAGATTGGGTTGTCTAACCTTGTAAAAATGATTTGCTTATTATTGCTTGAGCGGAATCTACTTGCTTGAAAGTCGCAGATAGTAATATTACCTATGTTATCACATAGTATATGATCAGTTGTTAAATTTCTATGCTCAAATTCAAATTTACTTTCCATGACATATAATGCAGTTGTACATTGCCAAAAGATACTCAATGATTGTGACCAGGTATTTATTGTAACATTAGATAATGGGATACCACTATCTTTTAAAAATAACATCAGATATAAGTTATCGTCATCAGAACTATTGGAGACAGATGTGTTACCTCTATAGACATATGATTGAAGTAAAAGTGGCAAACCCATTGTATTCTTACATAGTTTTAATGCAATCAATTCTTGTAAGCACATTTCTTTGGAACATGAAGAATCTTCAAAAGTTCCCAATGATAACTTTTTACAAATAATTGTCTCTGAAGAGAAACTATCAAAATATCTGAAAACATGTTTAGAGATTTGCTCCTTATTGGGTGATAGTTTGTAAATTTTACTGTTTCTAGATTTCAAATCATTGTTATCTAAAACATATTTTATATCACAACACTCTAAAATTTGTTGTAACATATTCAAGTCATAATCTTCTTTAATAATTGGAACAGTTGATATATATGATTGAAGCGATATTAATGAGTTTGAATTTTGTAATTTAGTTTTAATCTTATCACAAGATGCTTGATCTGGGATTGGTAAAGATATTTGTGGTTTCCCAGCAACAGAAGAACCTCTAATTTGTATACTATTACTACTGGCCTTACGTCTAAGTTTTAATTTTTGTAATGAAGAATGAGATGTCTTATGTTTTAAACCGTCAATTGATAAATTGGAAGATGAAGATTTATTTCTCAATGTATTTTCATCATAACCATTGTGACTATTATTTGAAGTAAAGAGACTACTAAATGATGATTTCTTTTTCAATCTACGTTCATTGGATACATTTTTTCTATCAATTGCATTGATGTCTAATGTTTGTAAAGAGCCAGATCTCGATAAGTTTGATTCTCTCTTCCAAAATTTCCACTTGGATCCAGTGTTGGTGTTTAACATAGGTGCTCTAAAATTTGAACTGTCACTGTTAGGCATAGAATTTTCTTTATCCATTAAATTTAGATTGAAAAATGCTGAATGACGTTGACGATAAGCTGTTGATACGTTATCATCTAAAGTTGACAATGGTAATCTTGAAGAAGCAGTACTAATTTGACGCAAGTCAATTTTTGGTTTAGAATTATAAAGTATAGGTGGTTTATTGTTGGTGTTTTCATTATTTTTAAATTCTTTAGTTTCATCACTGATAACAATTTTATTAAACAACTGCTTTAATGATGAACCTGTAGAAGATCTTTTCAAAGAGGGAATCTTGATACCATTTGGATTTTCCCCAGAACTTCCAGTACTTATTATTGACACTCTCTTAATGGAGTGAATGGAATTCTGGCTAGATCCATTCTTTGTACTGTTTTTCTCCTTGCCATTATAGTCACCAACAGTGGCTGATGATAAAGTAGACCACCTCTTCCTGGAAGAACCTGAAGAATAGTTCGAAATAAAAGACCATCTCTTCTTCTCCTTATTATCAGCATTCACATCACTTCTCAAATCAGCATGTCTTTCTTGGACATGGGTATTAACAACTTTAGCAGGAGTAGAAGGCTCAGATGACTGACTCTCGCCATCATCATCAGAAATAACCATCGCAATAAAATTCTTCCCTGGAGGAAACTCCGAATACACAGCAGACGTATCCATTTCTACACTTTTCAAACACTTTTTGATCACCAGAGTTTAAATTGACCTCTGTTCAACAGCTTTAACATAATTTTAACTGCTCTTATTCTGATCTTTATATCAATCTCTTGAGGTTTCTCTTTGTTTACATTACTCGTATCAAGTGATACTTGTGTTTATATCGAAGTGACGTTAAATAACAAGACCTTAACAGAGTGTGTCATCTCGAATTAGAGGTTGTTTAAGTAAACTTATGGATACTAAACTGGTTTAGTGGTTATATTTAAGAAGTGTTGTACATGTTTCCAAGTTTTTGTAGAACAAAAAAATAGTTATTCAGGAATTTAACATTAGTAAAGCAAAAAAAATGGGTGGAAAAATAATATTATTATTTAAATATTGATTAAATTTATTCAGAGTATATACTATATGTATGTGTTATAAAGGTAATAATAATTACTTTAATAGCTAAATATTTAGAAACTCTGGGAAGAAAATTTCGAAAAATTCTGTGTATGACATAGGTTCAGACATTGTTAAGTAGTGTTACAATTAAAATAGGTAAGGTTGCTTGAAGTTTATGAGAAAGGGATAACAATGACACATTGTATGTAATCCTTTTAATGTTCTTGTTGAAAATATGTTGCAGTATTTATAGCTTTTATTTTCATTGGATTTAACTACACTTTGCTATTTCTACAATGCCAATATTTTTTGCTATTTGTCAGATAATAGCAACTTTATAGTCTTAGTATATAAGAATAGGTAATTACTTTGATATTTAGCAAAAATAATAAACTAAATTGGCACTCATAAAGGTGATTTAAATGAAATGATTAATTGAGGAATAATATAAATTTTCTTTTATCAAGAAGGAAGAAACATATAAATTAGAAGAGTAATTCTAAAAGTTTGAAATAAAACATGAAGTTTACTTATACTTTTATTAAAATAGTTTATTTACCTCCAAGTTTAGTATACCAGCGTATAAAACTTTAATTAAATGACAAGTATTGGTGAAAGATCAAATAAGTGTTGCTCGAACTTACGGGAAAGACAGAGAGAAATATTGAGATATAATCTAAATAAAAATTTTGATGTTAAACCTCCAAGTCATAGTAAAATAACTACAAAACAAGATATTGGATCATTTTATAATACTCAATCTGAAACAAATATTAGAATAACTGAAGAAAACAAAAGTGACAGTAACAATAGTAAAAATGGACAATTTCTTGAAAAAACATTGGCTTTGAATGCTCACCAAAAAGGTTTCCCAGAAATTGCAATTACCAATGAACATACTACTGCCAAGTTAAATTTGGTATTTGAGAAGGTGAGAATTCAACCAAAGAATAGTTTATCAAGTCAATTGTCATTAAAGAAATTGTTGAATAATTCAAATAGTGAAAAATCGAATAACATAAAAAGTAGTTTCCCAGAAAATAAATTAATTAAAAAAAGTAATCAATCATGTATTGCTAACCTGCCATACCATGCAACTGTCAAATACCATTTAAAAGCAAAATCAATCGCTGTTTCTGAATTGAATAATTCATTAAAGAGGTACCTTAAAAACTGGCAAAATAGTAAAACAATGACAACACATCAAAATATCAATAGCAATGTATTTGGCTCCCCAGTTAAAAATAAAACTATTTCCAATAAAAGTACTGGTTTATTTGATACTAAATACTCCAAAAAGCAAAATAAAGTATCATTTGAAGATGATGATGATAAAACTGGCGCAAACTCAAGATTTAATTTGAATACAAATGAGCCACTAATGTTTAATTTTGATTACATTGATTCTCTAAATGGGTTGAGTACTAAGTATAAACTGCTAGTAAATAATCTATCTCAAACAAAAGAGACAGATACCAATTTACCAAAGCTTTTTAGAACTAGTTCCCACAACTATACTTTTGACTCAATAAAAAATATTGATCATTCAGAAAATAGAATTGAAGATAAGGCTTCTTTATACCAGTTTCCCATCAATAGTTATTATGGTAAGCTCGATTTATTTGATAATAAAAATCTTCATAAATATGGTGAAGAGTATGGCCATTTAAAGAGATATAGACATAAAAAGAATATGTTTTCAGAAAATAGTATTTATGAGCACCATGTATCAAAATCAAACAATAAAACAAAATATGCTAATTACTGATATTCCTTAACTCAAATATCCATATCTCTCCCAGTTTATGGGAACAAGTGTAGTTTTTAATTAAAAATATTTATATATATTAATATTCGTGTATAAATCGTTACTTATGGACATGCTAATTTAAAATAAGTCTAATTTTTATTTATGCTGAATCATTCATTCCTCTATTTTTCCAAACTTTTTGAGTAATACTGGTAGAAACTCCAGTGTCGAAATCATTATTCTCTTTACTTCCTTCAAGTTCAAAGTCTGAAACTGTAGAGTAACCAGGTAATGGTGAATTCGAATGCAATGATAATGTGTCATTATTTGAAAAAATTGGAACATGAGAAATCGATTCACCATCCAACAGTGAAATCCCATCAGATTCCTGTAGAGTTTCAGTATCATAAGAATCTGAACCTTCAATCGCATTATCTTTCATATATTTACGTTTTAGTTGTCTTCTCTTTCTCAAGTTCAAAATAGCTTTATTAATATCATCTTCTTCAGGTCCAAGAGTTTCTTCATTTGAATCAGAATCATATTCTTGGAATATATCAGGACCAAATTCATTGACAACTTCTGTAATTCTAACAGCTAAGTATTCACGTTCTGTTTGTAACTTTCTTAAACCACCTGGTGTACTGATAGACAAGTACAGAGGTCTTAATGATTTAAAGATATCCATACCTTTATCACCAATAATCAAGGCAGAATAAGTGACAGTAACACATAATACATATGTAATAGCAAATATTAAAGTTATTCTTTGATATTTCTCACGTAAATAATAAGTTATTACTGCTGACCAAATGATATATAACAATGGAGCTAAACCCATCGCAACCAAGATTTTCCAAGTAGCAATAACATCATTAGCTTTGATTTTAACGGTTGATGTAGCAAGAGCAGCTTTAGCAATCTTTGCAGAAAAATGTTTGGAAGCTAAGAAGATAGGTGAAAACATAACGATGCCAGGTAATGCAAGAGTTACTAAACATAATAAATGCAAAGCTCTAGAGATAAACAACCAGGTATTATAAAAAAAATTAATTTTTGCTGTTTCAAGCATATGGTCAGGAATGTTATAACTGCGTAAGTGATTGTTATATGCGATAATATCTTCTCTAATTTTTATAATTTTAGGATCATTCATATGCTTCTTGAACACTTTGACCATTTTTCTGTTCAAATCAACAATTAATGGTAAAGGAAGTTTATTAGGTAATTGAGCAGTATATAATCTTCTCATTGTTTGTATAATCATTAAAGTTTCATAATCAGGACAAGTGACAGTTACAGCTTTTAAACCTTCAGTGATAGTATCTAATAATTTCTTGACAGCATCTTTCTTGGTTTCACTATTACTATAATTCAATACTTCTTGTTGAGAAATTTCAATTGGATCACCAAATTCCACAACAGCTCTAGATCTAAATCTATGAGGGTGGAAATAATTTAACCCACAAGGCACAATTTTAACATCTTTATTTGGATATTTTTCCATACAACCTAATGCCATAATAGCAACCCCAGCTTTCAAAGGTAATAAATCGGTTCTATCGTGAGAACCACCTTCTGGGAAAATACCAATAGAACCATCATGATGCAAATGTTCGAATACCAAATTGTAAACATCAGATTGATTAATTTTTCCAGCATATTTGAAAGTAGTACCTTTTGTTAACATTTTTTGAACTTCAGGTTTTTCCATTCTAAATTCCTTTCTAAGAGTTAATTCAGTATCACTTTCAATGGACAGAATATCAGATGATCCTTGAGATCTTGGAAGCCCAATAAGGCCCTTTGGCTCCATAAATTTAGTAAATTTAGTACCTTTACCAATAATTTTCAAAGGATTTTGAGGGTCAACTTTAATAGTACCTTCAGCAAGCTTTAAATTATCTTGTGCTCTTGAAACACCAATAGATTGCATACAACGAGCAAAAAATCCAACAAATGGTTTCTTGAAAGAAGATTTAGCAATTAAAAACGAAACTCTTCTATTAGAAGAACGTTTAACTTGTCTCATCAAAGTGATTGGGTCAACAAATTGGTTCGCATGTGGGCCCACAACAAAGATAACTGGTCCCTTGCTAGGAATCTTATACCCACCTCTAGTGATGATTTCTCTAAAGAAACAATCGAATGATGCAGTTAGAAGCCATAAAATGAAGTCATATGTCAACTTAACAGAGAATGAAGCTGGCTTATAAGCCGTCTCTGCATTCATCATATCTCTTTGATTTTACTTGTTAGTTTCAAACTAAAGAAAAGTGGTAAATATGGTAAATGAATCTAAAAGTATCGACAATAAATATACCCATGGATCTACAAGTTCCACATGCAAGATGCATCAACAATCGTATCATTCATCTTCAATATGCATCTCTCGAGGCTGAAGAATTCGAGAAATTTCCTAATCGGGGAACCTGATCGACAAAAAGCAACGAGCATATGCAGGTACTTAAACGACAACACTTTTTGAAGTATTGTAACTCAATTAATGAAGGAACACAGCCATTCATCGATTGAATGTGTATGACAGTATGTGGATTAAAGTAGTATATGTATGTATTTACAGGAATCTTTTCTTTTCAGCGAGTTCTGGACCACATCTTTTCTTTAACTTATTGATAAATTGTGAGGCGGTTTCCACTTTGAACCCTTCATGTTGCAACTTAGTGACTTGTAAGTATGTCATATCTTTACAGAGGATGAATATTGATTGTGTAAGGTGATCGTATGTAAAATCCCCCGCATTTTGTAAGATTTGGGGGATATTTGTTGGTATTTGACATTTATGTAAAAGTACTCTTTTTAGAACAACACCAACTTTACTGTTAACTTCTATAAATGCATAAATTGGACCCAATGTGCCCAATTTGGTCAATAGTGTGGATGCAGTTTCATTGCTCCAAGATATACGTTTCATTTCGGATTTAATCCTTGGAGCATAACTTGGTTCAATAGTAACTTTCTTTTCATTTAAATTCTTATCAATTGTATATAATTTTTCAGTAATGATTTTCTTTAAAAGAGTTCCACTAACTTCACCAAGCTGATCCATCAAAGATGCTGTCAATGAAGGTGTACCTTCTTCAAAATTTGAACTAGTCCCTTTGCTTAAAAAATTTTTAACTTCAAGAGGAGCAGTTTGAGCAATAATCGTCCCATGGTCGAATTTCTCAGGGTGTAACGTTTGAATAGTAACACCAGTGTATTTATCGTTATTTAACAGTGTATATTGAATCGGTGATGCACCTTTGTACCGTGGAAGTAAAGATGGATGAACATTCCATGCATGTTCCATCTTCCCAATTAATTCAGAAGGTATTAATTTCCCAAATGAAACTGCTATTATCGTATTAAACTTGTCTATATTTGGAATACCTAGTATCTCATTCTTGTTATCACAAAATATTGGTTCAGGTAGTCCTAATTTTTCACTAGCTGTGATAATTGGTGTATATTTCAGGATAGATTTCTGCCTACCACACCACTTCGGTTTCCTTGTAACCACTTGCAACTTGTCTACAGTATGAGACCCATCTTTTTGAAGCTCTTGCAAAGCTTTCAACGAATGAATACTAAATTCATCACTACCAAAGAATAAAATATTCAATGATTCATTTACCTTTTGAGAATAAAACCTTCCCCTGACCCTAAAGAGCCCAATCTTGGTGCCAAACATAGCGCCATTCACCTTCAAATAATACATCTACCTTCCAGACCCTCTTTGCTGCTTGGTTCACACTTGAGATAACTATTAAGTTGAATCAAACATGCTCTTAAAGGCTCTTTGAACTTCTCAATTGGAATTCGTTGGGAGCGACCGCTAATATCAGATATCGAATTTTGAAATGATGAGGTTAAGATGAATTAAAATGGATGTATTTCGAGAGGTATAAAGGGTTGGAAAGTGAGTGAAAGTGGTTACTCAAGTATTATACCAGTGTATCAGGGCTATTCTGGTGTTGATAATTGCTGGATGTTACCTAAGAACCGAGCGACCGGTATCCAATTAGGGCTCGGAGTACAGAGCTCTGCAGTCTTTATGGGCGATGAGAATAATCAAAGATGGTTAAAAAGTATTGATGAGAAGAGTTCAGAGAACTATTTCAATCTTGATCTGGTTACTAATGGTACAGTTATCAATCCTAGGGTTTCTAGTGGTTCAAATGGTGCGAAAACCGAAGAGATCATTGACGATGAAGATGATGATTTGGTTAGTGATAGTAGTGGATATGATTTTGAAGACGAAGATGAGTTTTCCCATTGGAAAAACGTTTTAGTGAGTAAAATGGATTGGAAAGATCTGTCTCCAGTGATCCCAGAGAATTTTCAAGTATTTACAGATGTGAACATGGATCATGAAAAAGAATATGATGTTAGAGATAATATTTCTATGAGCAACAACGATTATATACCAGGAAGTTTATTATCTGATTTATCAAAAGGTATGGAACCACTATCCCGTAGATTAGAAGGGAATATAAGAAAAGGTAAAGACATTCCGATTATAGATCCAACGATAAAGGAAAGTTTTGCTATTGCGCATGTTCATACAGCATCCGACCTACGTAATGGTAAAGATCCTCATCAAATTATTGCATATTGTTCTGGGTCAGCAAAATCAGAATTATGTTTTGCTGTTTTAGGACAATCGAATATTGAAATGAAAAAAACAGACACTGAAACAACAATTGATGTTCCAACGTGGTCCATAACAGATTCAAATAAAATTGAACATATAGAATTACGTTCTCCAATTAAACGTATCGTTTTCCCAAAATTATCTGAGGTATTTGGTAGATACTCGGATTTGTTTGGTGTTATTACTGAGAGCTCGATACAAATAATAAAGATTAATAGTATTAGTTCAACCACTGGTAAAATCAGTTTCTTTGCATATAATCCATTAAACTTTTCAGGCTTTGGTGATTTCCCTTTTGCAGATTTTGCATTTAATCCTTGGGATATGCAAGAAATAGCTGTTGTAGATATTAAAGGCAATTGGTCTGTCTGTAGAATTCCAAAATCTGTTCGTCATTCAAATAAAATAACGGTATCACAAGAAATAAGAGGTACTATATTTGATGCTGAAGAGTTATCTAATTGGAAGAAAATAGAGTGGTCTTCAAAGTATACAAGACTATTAATTTTTAGCCGATCTAAATTAGTAGAAGTAGATTATCAACAGAATTGGGAATTTGAAGTAGCACAAGCTAAAACATGGTCAACTCTTCGTGATTATAAAAGATTTAGTGAGAAAATCGGTGTCTTATTAACTTCTAAAGAAATAATTTTGATGGACACTGGGACCACGAATGATGGAGTTACTAGAGATATCTCATGGAAACATGATTTGGATCCCAATGATAATAGTTTAAAATTTTGTTTACAGACTTTTAATAAAGACGGTATTTTAAGACTTTTAGTCTACATCTATTCACGAAGTAACAAAGTTTATGTTCATGGGTTTTCTGTTGAAGAAAGTAATGGACTTATTCAATCTTTTGGTAACTCTAAAATTATTACTTTTCCTAATATTAAACATGGGATTGAAACTCTCTCATTTATTAATATGACTAAATATTCCGATGATGTAATGATGTTGACTGATGATGATACATCTATTGAAAATGAAATATGGAGTGATATCTATGTTAAAGAATTTGATAATGAAAATATAAAAAAATATATTATTAGTAATATTCACTCATCAGAAGCAAAACCTGAACGGCATGTTCATTTTTCAGTTGATGAGGTTGATCCTTCCAAACAAGAAAAGAGCCATGAAGATAAATTGTCATCTGGTATTATCTCCCTGGTTAATAATATTGTATGGAGTACTGAAACATTGATGCAAAACAATCAATCTGAACAAGATATTTATGAAAAATTTCAAGAATTTGGTTATGAATTTTCTAGTGCTATGAATACTTTTATTGAATTATTGAAGGAAGAAAAAGATACTCCTATCGTTAGACCATCTTTAAAACAGTTGATAAATTTACCAGCGTCTTCTGAGAACATTAGCGAATTTGATTCCTTTTTACAACAATTCATGGAACATTTTAGTCAAGGAGTTATAACATTTTCTTCAGTACCAAATATTTTTAGCACAATTCTTAATGAAAATGTTGATAATATGACTATGTTTTATAATACCTTACGGCATTGTTGGAATAGTTTAACTCCTGATTCAGAATTTTTTTGTAAAGAAGTAGTCAAGAGTATTGTATGGGGGAGCATTAGATTTTTCAATTCTAAAAGTTATGAACCTTTAAAAATAAAACTAGAAAATGAACTAAATGAACCATATAAAAATATAATAGATACATGGGATATGACAGAAGCTGATTTTGAATCAGAATCAGGAAATCTCGATTTTCTATCAAACGCACCATCCAGCAGCCAACCTCAATTCTCATTCAACACTCAATCACAAATCCCAACAATTAAATCTTCACAAACTACAAAGAAAAATAAAAGAGGTATATCTTCAAGCATAGGCAGAGTCTCCAAACCTGGAAGGAACAAGATATCCTCTCAAATTAGGCACGAACAACAAGTATCATCATTTTTATCATCTCAACCACCGACACTACCGGATACAATGACCCCAGCATTCTCTTTGATGCAATCTGGTGTCCCAACACTCTCACAATCTCAATCATCTCAACTTTCACAAAAGGGTAAAAAAAAGAAGAAGAGAATTGGTGGTTTCGGTTAATCTCACACCTCATTACTGCATTACATAATTATACATTATAATAAGATAATTTAACAATATAATTTAACATTTATCCCATTAATAATCTTGTTATCACCATACCATTTTCTCTGTTATTTTATTCCAACCAGCCATCTCAAATTTAAGCTGGCACGATGCGATGCGACATGTCAAATTGCCAAGAAGTTCAGCAAGTTTATTTAATTTAAAGCTTGTTCGAATTGGATTGTGCCTTGAATGGAGGGTCCTCTAAGGGTGAGGCATAGTCATGCTGGTCAATTGGTCCCTCTAATTTGCTTGGTTTGGTATATCTGAATCATGGGAAACTTGATGTATATAAATACGTGAATATCTTGGAATTAAAATGAATCAATAAGTTTCATTGTTTGATCAAATTATTTTCTTTAGTTAACGTTTTCAACTAAAAATAGCCAAATAGCATACACATAACAACAATTACCATATGGATCTACTTCTCCAGTTATTAGCATTCACGACCGTGGTGAATTTTCAAGTCAATGCCCTCCCAATCAAAGGGAAAAGAGATGTTGTTACAAAAATACAAACCTTAGACTCAACTAAAACAGTAACAAATATATATACCACAACAACAGCAACCGTAATTGCTCCTACAGTGGAATACATCGTTGTAGGGGATATCACATATACCACTACATTAAATCCTGGTGTCTATTACACCTTAAGCCCAAAAAATACAGTATATTCTGTGGAAACTTCTGCAATTAACGATCCAGCTATTGATAGTGTATACTCTATTTCAAGTTCGTCCACTGGATCTATTAATAAACAATCATCTGCTAATTCTCAAGTTTCTAGTACTGAAAAGAATACATCAAGTTCAGCATCTATTAAAAAATCAGCATCAAGTAATAATGAAAAAATTACATCTACTTTATCATCGGTCACTAACAGTAAATTATCTAGTACTTCAAGTATAAGCAATAATAATAACAAGTATGTCAGTTCTTCAACTGCATCTGCAATTAAGAATAGTTCAACCTCATCAAAATCTGAATCTACATATTTTGTAGCTTCAGACACAGCTAAAACTAGTATTTCTTCCAGCTCAACTCTAAAATCGTCTAGTTCTACCTCAAAAAGTTTAATTGCCACGACAAAGGCCTCGACTACAACTTTGGAATTTTCTAGTACTTTAAAGAGTTCTAGCGCTACTTCAAAAGCTACTATTAGTGTATCAAACGCTGCAGCAACTACATCTTCAAAATTATCCAACACTGCTACAAATTCCGAAACTTCTGTATTAAATAATCCTAATTCTACATCAAAGAGCTCAACTTCTAGTTTGAAGTCTTCTACAACTACTTTGAAGCTTTCCTCTACCACTTCGAAGACATTTAGTACTACCACATTGGAGCCTTCCAGTATCACATCAAAGACTACTAGCCCTTCTGACACTTCTAGCACTACCACTTTGAAGCCTTCAACTACTACCTCTAAATCTACTAGTATTACTTCTTCCAAATTGTCTAGTGTTACTTCAAAGAGTTCTACCACAACATTGAAACCTTCTACTACTACTACAAAAAATAGTAGCACTACATCTAAAGCTTCTAGTACTACTACCTCTGAATCTTCCAGTACTACTACTTTGAAGCCTTCCACAACTACCTCAAAGAGTTCCACCACAACATTGAAACCTTCTACTACTACTACAAAAAATAGTAGCACTACATCTAAAGCTTCTAGTACTACTACCTCTGAATCTTCCAGTACTACTACTTTGAAGCCTTCCACAACTACCTCAAAGAGTTCCACCACAACATTGAAACCTTCTACTACTACTACAAAAAATAGTAGCACTACATCTAAAGCTTCTAGTACTACTACCTCCAAATCTTCTAGTACTACTGTTTTAAAACCTTCCACTACCACCTCAAAGACTTCTACTACTTCAAAAACTTCTACTACAACTTCAAGTGCAGCAGTAACTTCTTCAGGTGTTGGTTATTTGACAGCAAAGCCTTCTTCCATAGTTTATTCACCTTACAATGATGATAGTACCTGTAAAACATATACCGAAGTTTATACAGATTTATCATTAATTAAATCAAAAGGGATTTACAGTATCCGTGTATATGGTACAGATTGTAATTCTTTATCAACAGTAACAACAGCTTCAGAAGAATTAGGTTTAACAATCAACCAAGGTTTTTGGATTTCAGCAGATGGTGTAGATTCAATTGATGATGCAGTCACTGAACTAATCGAGTGGGGTTCTGCTAATGGTTGGGATATCTTCGAATTTATTACTATTGGTAACGAAGCAGTTCAATCAGGTTTCTGTACTGTTGATGAATTAATCGCCAAGATATCCACAGTAAAGGCCCAATTGAAAGCAGGCGGTTATACAGGATTAGTCACTACAGCTGAACCACCAGTTACTTTCGAACAAAACCCAGCATTATGTACACTTTCAGAAATTGATTTTGTCGGTATCAATCCCCATGCTTATTTTGACACATATTCATCTGCTAGTACTGCTGGTACATTTGTTAAAGGTCAAGTTGAGTTAATTCAAAGTATTTGTGTTACTTCTAACGTCAAAGTTTTAGAAACTGGTTATCCATCAAAGGGTATTCAAAATGGTGGTAACATTCCATCTCCAGAAAATCAATTGATTGCCATTCAAGCAATTTTAGATGAAATGTCTAACGATGTTACCATCTTAACTACTTTTGATGATTTATGGAAAGAGCCAGGCACTTACGGAATTGAACAATCGTTTGGTATCATTCAATTATTGAAAAATGCTTAATTAAAAATTCGAACCAATGCATACAGAGAATAAATTACTTTTCTCTAAGAAATATTTAACTCAGTATATGAGTTGAACTGTAAAATTTCATTCATATAACATTCATGATAAATAAAAGACATTTAGATATTAATTTATAGAGTTTAACAAATATAATAATAGCATAAAAAACAAATAATGTTGTTCAAAGTGTGGAGAATCTAAGGTTAGTTTTTCCACAAATGCTTCATTTAAAGCATTGATACTGTTTTCAGTTTCATTTAAGTTTACGGACATTTTTAAGTGTGATACTCGATCGATTATTTTATATAAAATACATAAAATAAATAATATATAAAAAATGATAAACCTTACTCTGTAAGAAGTACCATATTTATATCACTAATTTATTGGGTGTTTAAACAACTAGATGCATACGTGTTCATTTCTAAAAAAACATCATCTGTTTGATTCAGCTGATATGCTTAGACCACTAAGAACACCATCTAGAGCAGCGTCCTTTTCTGTGGTAAAGATATAGCTTTATTGCCGTATGAATATTGTGTATTAAATCTCAATATTCTGACAAAAGGTTTTTTAATTCAGGATGTGGAATACAGAATAGTATATTACTCAGAAATATGTTTTATTCACTATTTAAAAAAATGGTTTACAGGTAGTAACAATCACTATATAATTTGAGTTCCATCATATTATTAGACTTCGTGGCCAAGCTGGTTAAGGCGTGCGACTGTTAATCGCAAGATCGAGAGTTCAATCCTCTCCGAGGTCGTTTTATTTTTTGAAGTTTTCTACTATACAAAGAATAATTAATAAATACTTAAAACACTATTAAAGTTAACTTTTTATTATCTAATAATTAATTACTCCTTAATATTTATTTAAATGATACGTCCAAACCTATTTACCCTTAACTATCTTAACTAATTTCTTTGCCAATAGATAATATTACTGTTTATGAAATTTTATGCAGAAATGAGCTCATTTTGACTTATTTATTTTTAGTTCCCATATCAGATGCTCAGGTATAGTTATATCAGTTCTTTTATTACTTCTTTGATAACTTTCTAATAAAGTTGACCTTAGATAGTCATTTCTTTTATATAACCATTTCAAATAATTTATGGTTTTCAAATATATGATCATTTCTGATCTGTTTTCTTTATCTTCTAAACCAGGCACCACATGCACCAAATCATCGTATATGGATCTCACCAGTTCTCTTCTCTTGTGTTCGGATGTGACATGATTGATTTTAACTTGAGTCTCAGAAAGTTTATTTAATTTCTTGGCTCTTGTTTTCCTCACTTTTTTCACAGTATCCAATGAATGTGAGCCGTTACTAACGGAATCAGAATTACTTCTGGCCTCATTATAACTCAAATCGTTATTTCCATTAGTTGCATCAGACATTTTTTTCAAAAACTTATCTTGGATGGGTGGCGTTGCTATGTTAAAATGTCGATATATAGTTTATATTTTCAACAACACAATATTAACAAACACAATTCAAAGTATATAAATGCTAATAGTGTGATATGTGTGGATTAATGGTGTATCAACAAGCCTTAAAAGCTATTAAACTCCTATCATTCTACTCTTTTGAACAAAATTTCACTAAATTTCAATATTTTACTATGGGCTTCTAGAAAATGGCTGAGCCATTGAGTCACATGACTCCATGCTATAAGTCAAATTTATTCATAATCGACCAATTTTGGGAGTAATAGAGAGCTGATAGATGTAATTATTCAATTGTTATTACTTTAGTAGTTATAGACCTTGTTTTCTCTTTGTTTTGACACCAAAATTACAATTTTTCAGATATTTACCATTAGTCATTCGAAAGTTATTTTCAAACTAAGCAATGTAAAAGTAACTGAAAGTAATGTTCCAAGCAATGATATAAACATAAATTTTTTACAGAAGTATCTTATAACACAGCTCTAATTGTAATATAATTCAGTTTACGTTTAAGGTCACTATTCCAGCAATTAATTAAAGAAATGTAACCTTAATACAAACCAACCATAATAAAACTTATTTAAAGCTTCGAATTACAAGAAATTAAGCTCGCGTGGCGTAATGGCAACGCGTCTGACTTCTAATCAGAAGATTGAGGGTTCGACCCCCTCCGTGAGTGCTTGATTATCTTCATTTTTTTTAAAGCTTTTGGCTTTAAAATGAAATATTTTTGGAAAATTCAGCTTTATTAGTGATGAGATGGCTAATTTTTTTTTTAGTTAAAAGGGTTAAACCAAAAGTTTTATGAGCATATATCTGGTTCTTTGCTGTTGATATTTATCGTTTATTCGAGAGTTATTGTTTTTCTTTGGAAGTTTTACAAGAAGAAGTTGAGAGATATGCTATACAACTCAAGATTTTTGGAAATTGATATTCCAGATTCATTTTGGAATTTCCAAAAATTACCAATAGTGACAAGAAGTTTGACTGGGCTCACTATACTATGTTCTGCTGTTTTGCTAGTTGTTAGATGGAACACTTATTTGCAATTGGATCCTGCCACTCAAGCTGAAGTTTCTTATAAGGATATTGCATTCCCTTTTTTCCAAATGGTACCAAATACAATGTTAAAATTCCCTATGTCAATTATTCTTTCCAATTTCGTTGATACTGAACTTTGGAAATTTATTATTAACATGTTGAATCTAACTATTGGTGGTTCATTTATTGAACGTAATTGGGGGTCATCAAAGGAAATGATTAAATTTACAGTAGTTATTGGTACAATTACAAATTTATTAGTTGTTCTATTTACCGTTGGTTTATCCTTTATTGTTCCTGGTGTCAATTTGCATTCACCAATTGACGGTAATTATACAATTCTCATTGGTTTCCCAATTATTTATAAACAATTATTACCTGAAACAACAATTTTCCAAATTAAAGATATTCCATTAATATCTAAAAATTTTAGGTTTAAATTATTACCAATTTTTGTTATTTGTTTGGTAACAATAATTCAATTAGTTTGGTTACATCATTTTGCACAGCTTATTAGTATTTGGTTAACATTTATTTCATGTTGGGTTTATTTGAGATTTTATCAAACTTTAAGTATAAATGGGAATAATACAGGCACAGAAAATGTTTTATCTGGTGATGCCTCTGATACTTTCCAATTTATATATTTGTTCCCAGATTTAGTCAAACCTATCTTAAGACCAATTTTTGATACTACTTATAATATTATATGTGTTAAATTAAAAATAATTCGTCCTTTTGAAAGTTTAGATATCGACAAGGGTAATTCTGTTGCTCATCAAAGAGGTGCTAAAGATATAGATTCCGCTACACCAGCAGAAATTGCTGAAAGGCGTAAAAAGAAGGCTTTTGCAATATTACAAGAAAGAATGGTATAATAAAAAATGGTACGTATATAATTGATATATTTATATAAATATAAAATAAAAATATATTGGCATATCTATGTTATGTGGAAAACCCAATATTTTTTCTTTTTCAAAAAAATTAAGCTTCTATGGCCAAGTTGGTAAGGCGCCACACTAGTAATGTGGAGATCATCGGTTCGACTCCGATTGGAAGCATATTTTTTTGCTTTAACTATAGCTTTACTCAACAGCAGATTCAGTTTAACCAAGGTAAACATCAAACAAACTAAAACTATATATATAAAAGATATTAATTTAAATGACTATTTTAATTTTTTGATTGTTACATATATTATATGAAATAATTTAGAGTATACTGGTTAATATTTCCAGAAATGATATTATTATATTTTGTTTGATGGGTATTATTGATTTTTTAAAAATTATTCAAAAAATTATGTTGAACTTACTGAACTTCTAGAATCATAGAAATCACCTTCATATTCTTCATCAAATTTTTCATCATCTGGATTTACAATATGTAAGTGTCTATCATCCATCATGCCAGGGATTGATATTGAACTGAATCTCTGATTTGTATCGTAGATAGCTGGATCTTCTTCAAAGACAGTTGATGGATAATCTGGTCTTGTTAATAAATTCATTTCACTATTGACACTGGTACTATGCATACTAGTATCATGGATATTATTAGATGATGAAGAAGTCGGTATTCCGCTACTTGAGTAAGAATCAGAATCTGATGATAATGCTGTATTATTTCTTGTAGGTTTACGCCATTTACTGGATACAACTCTAGTTGGAGCTGGAATTGGGTTAGCATTAACGTCACCAAATGAATATGGTTGATGTTGTTTAGTTTCTTCAATGTCAACTTCTTTGACAGCTTTTCTTCTCCAATAGAATAAAGCTAAAATTACTAAAATGATTATAGTACCAACGATACAACCGATAGCTATACCAGCAATAGCACCTTTAGAAAGAGCATCACTCTTACTGGAGGAAGATGAATTGGCATCATTGTTGTAATTATGAGTATCTACACTGCCTGTAACAGCAGCTGAAGTTTCTAAAACTGAAGTTGCTGTAACATAAACTGTTTGAGCTTCATTGTTTGAGTTTGTTACGACGGCTGTGGTAACTACAAGTGTAGTAAAATGATATGAGATAAAAACCGTTGATGATTTAGATGTATTTTTAGAAGATTTTGTATTTGTACTTGAATTTTTAGTTGTAGTAGAACTTGGTTCAACAGTAGATGATACAGAAGGGGCTAATGTTGTAGTAGTAGCTTGTTCAATAGATGTATATTCATTTGTTGAAGATGTGTATTGCAAAATTTGGCTTGATGATGAAGAGATAAGTGTTGATGAGCTAGTAGTACTGCTAACAACAACATTGCTTGATGTTTGAGTGTTAGTGCCAACGGTGACGGAAGAATCAACATAAACATTCATAAATGATGAACCACCACAATTCTGGTATGGGTAACCGTCGCATGCAGTTGAACATTGACTTTCATCAGCAGTTAAAGATGATAATTGATCAACAACAGAGGAATCACCACAGTAACAATCTCCACCGTTAAACAAAGCAGCAACTTCTTGACCTGCACATTGTTCTTGACAATAAGAAACAGATTGATACATATAACTACCAACGGAGGTCAACCCAATAGCTTTCAAACTATCAGCATCGAAACAACCTTGGTAATTAAAGCTCTGACCCATTACCAATGCAATAAACCAAAAGAATGCTAATCCACAAGACCACATTTTTCGTATATGTATTATCTCAATAGATTATAGGATGTGTTACCAATGAAATTGGAAGGGATGAGTAGGGAGGGAAAAGGAAGAGAAATAATAAACTAATGCTTGTTTCTTGTAAATTATAATTGCATTAATCTATCTAGGAGGAAAACCGATATCAAAATCTATTAGATCAATGAATAATCACTAACTAGTCTTGCTTATTTGAGATTGATTGATGAAAAGTGTCAATGAAAACAGGAAAAGAGTTCTTTTAAACCATCAACCATCTAATAACAAGTCCAATTGGAATCCTAAAACATGCTTCAAACACAACAAACTTGCATATTATTCAATATGCAACGAAATTGGTTCCCTCAATGGGCGGTAATTTGAAAAAAAACACAAAAAAAGAAAGTTGAAAAATCAAAACAAAGAATGCGTCGCCCTTTTGGGACATGCATGTCCCAAAAGGGGAATACAACGTGAACAACGATGTCCGTTTAGGGTAATAAACGTAAATCACCGCCAAAAGAGCATTTTCTTTTTTTTTCGCGTCCAAATCACGTGCAATAGATAGGCACGTGACGTTCAAACGCACGTGACGTTTAATTATTTTTTGAAAAAAATCTAAAATCGATGAGATGATTGATATTTATAACTGATACTGTAATGTATAACTGCAATGTACATATGTATTTGTATTTGTATACGTGTATTAATGGTAATTGGGACAACTGAATCTCTACTAGTGTACAAGAACATTTTACCAACATACCATGTCTAACTCCTTGAGGTCTATGGACAAAAAAATTGCCAAAAGGAAACAAGTTTATAAACCTATCTTAGAGAACCCATTTACTAATGAATCTCATCTTTGGCCTCTTGTTCATGATCAACAAGTAGTTTGGCAGTTATTGCAAACTACTTTGATTTCGCAATTTAAAAATTTAACTGATTCTGCATTAGATTCTTGGCCATGGGATTTATCATTTACATTTAATAATATAGTGAAATATTTAACAGATAAAAAATCATCCAATGATTCAGTTTTACTGTTTGTTTGTAATAAAGATCCTGGCGTACCTTCTGTCATGCTACAACAAATTCCATTGCTTTGCTATATGTCCCATTTGGAGGTTACTTTGGTTCAACTACCTAGAGGGTCCTTCAATGTATTGTCTGAGGCTTTACCACTTGAAGATACATTTGATGGATTATTAATGGTTCGTTGTAATGATAAGATTAATGATAAGTTTGTTTCACAAATCAAAGGGAAAGTGGATCCATTGAGTTTCCCTTGGTTAGATAATGTTAAATACCAAGATACAAAGATTAAATTAGTTAAAACTACTATACCAATTACTTCAAAGGTTAAAAAATAATTTAATTTAAATTATTCTCATAAATAAATTCATACATAGCATTTAAAATAATCATTTACACAATCATAATACATACTCCAGATTAATACACATAAGGAATAATCTTGTATGGAACTTTCTTTTCGTATTCAACCCAACTTTCAGCATACTTTTCTTTACATTTATGTTCATCTCTACCTTGACGGTGTAATAATAAACCCATGAAGTAAGCAGAGTAATAGTAAGTCAATGGAGTTTGGAACCATGTAGTTAAACACCAACTCAAGGAAAGAATCCAATCACCAAAATAATTCATATGCTGAGACTTAGCCCACCAACCATCACATAATAATTTTGTACCACGTTGAGTTTGAATACTCTTTAAATGTGGTAAGTTACCTTGTCTAAAATCAGATTTTTGCTTGTTAGCAGAATGGAAAATCCAATAACCTAAAGCCATAACGAAAACAATAAAAGAGATTCTATATGTGCCTAATTCAATTGGAGAAACACTCAAATAACGAGCTTGTAAAGAATAGGTAAATGGAACTAAAGTTAAATCACCAAATGCTAACATGAAACCAAACCCATCTGTAGTAATATCCATCATGGTTAAAACACCTTCTTCATTTAGAACACCATCGAAGATGTAGAAGCCTTGTAATAAATTAATTAAAAGTAAAGCATCATTAATCTTCCCATGTTGTAAATAATAATGATGTAAACAGGAAAGATTAATTAATAACCATAACAACATACCTGGTCTTAATTCAGAGTACATTTTCAAATCAACTGGTCCTAATCTTGGATTTAATTCTCTACCAATAAACCAATCATAAAATGGATTACCAGAATTACCACCTAGTGCTAAAATTTTTTCCTTGGTACCTTTACCATTCTTACCGACTAATGGAATAAAACTAGCAATGTAAAGATAAGTTGATAGTAAAGTAGAAAATAGAATGGTAATAACAGCTAAATCAACATGGTTTTCATACAAGAATTGTAATTCTGGTAATTGACCATCAGTTAAAGACCATCTAAAGGCTAAAACCAAAATCAAAGCTGCTGATACAGCGATACCATTAATCTTGTAAGGCAATTTAGTACCATCTCTTAATTCAACACCTTGCATTTTTCTACCTGGTAGGATAGTATCTAGAATAGCCAAAGAAATGTACCAAACTAAATAGTATGTCCATAAATCATACTTGGTAATGTAATAATTGAATGATTTAATACCATTCCACAATTGAGCAACATCAAAATTACTGAAAAATCCTACAACATGATAATCAGGTCTAACCATTTGATTTAGAACGATGGTTAAAGTTGGTAAGCCTAAAGTAATAGCTAAGGCACCAAACCAACCACCGAATTCGAATTCTTTGGTTCTTGGGTTTAAAGCAGAAACCATATTTAATATTCTTATTTTCTTCCTGATGAACTTAAGAATAAGATATAACTGCTTTTCAATCAACAATATTTTAATATCACTTTACCTTTATTTTAATTTTATTAAAGAAATTATTTTATTCTCAATGTTCGTTTCGCTTCGTTTGAATTCTAGGGTTATTGCTAAAATACGACCGATACTAATCAACATTTTTGAGGTACTAAAGTGATTGATTCTTAACAAAAAAAAAATATCAGTTTGAATTGATAGATAGATAGATAAAATATTAATGCTATTATACCTTGATTATTTCTTTTTTAAAACATTCTAGAATTACAAAATTAATGAAAAATAATATTTTCTTGCTAGTGTCTGAAGTAGAAGTATAATCCATGCATAGACCCAAAGTAGGTAAAGAATGAACCATTGGAGTTTCACTAAAATTTTTTGTTAAAATACTATTGCCAAATATTATTATTCCATTTTGAGAATCTAACCAAATGCCAGAAAATATTGAATCGAGATTTTTAATATCATTTGAATTAGCCATGAATTTTAAATTATTTGTAAAAGTATCCACTGAATGGGTATTAGAATGCATAAATATGAAATATTTATCCCAAAATAATTTAAATAATCTTGTATGTAAGATTCTTACGGAATTCCTTTTGTTTGTTTTATTTATTGACACTAAGTCATTCCATTGTAGCCATTTTATGATAAGATCCTTTAATAAAACATACACATATGATTCAATTAATCTCATAAGATTTAAATATAAATTTGAAAGAGTTTTCTTCTTATATTTATGAATCACTGTTTTAAAACAGTTATAATGTGATTTGATAATCTTGAAAGTAAATAAATTTTCAGTGGTTTTATCAAAGAGAACAATTTTAGGGAAAATTGTCAATTCAATAGTTGGTTCAAAACATGAATTATTGTCATCCATTGAATGATCCTCATTTATTGATACCATTGTATTCCCTTCTAATTTATCATCACCATCTTGATATTTATCCAAGATTTGAGATGCAGCATTGGTAGTTGTAAAATATTTTTGGAAGTTAATCGATGGATCAATATTATTCTTATAATAATAACAATCTTTAAACAACTGGAACGGTTGTGAATCTGTATTGGAACAATCACTTGACATCTTCACATGGTTCATAGCATACAGAAGGAAACAGTAAACAGAGTGTCCCCCAAATTTCAAACTGGACACACTGGAAACAAACTTGGGAGTAGGTATTTCAATTGTAACCGTTTCATCTTTCCTCAATATTGATGAACTTCTCGTATTTGACACGATTCTGATCCCACAAAGATCAGAGACACCATCAGCATATTCACAGGACCTTTCAACCATCTCAAGAGGCACCCCCATGGCCACTATACCTTTCTACTTCCTGGCAAACCTCTTCAATAAAGAGTGAACAATAATTTAAAAGAAATTTAGCCGCCCAGGGGAAATCCCATTTTTATACTACAACGAGGCGGTTACCCCGCCTTGTCCGGGTAACCGCAACTGTATTTGGAAAATATTTGAAATTAAATTGAATAAAGCTGAATGAATACATACAAGTTTGGTTGGAACCTATTGAAAAAGGGTTGCATATTTGAGGGTAGTGTGGATCTAGAGTGTCTACTAAGGTGTCAATTTGGAATATACAGGTAATCCACGATGTCTGGTGTTTTTTTAGCTGATTTGAATGATTTGCGAGAGGTTTTATTGGACCAGTTGGGAAATATTACTAGTGTGGGTGATGAAAATGTTGGTGTAAATACTGAGTATGTTACTGGTTTGTTGCTTGAATTTGAGTCTTTAATTATATCTGCTGTTGTGTTATTGAATCAGCAACATAGGGGCTTGAGTGTCAGATGGGAGAAGAGTTTAAACGTTTATAGTGGAGATTCTTTAAAAATTATGGAATTTGATAATGGTAAGATTGATAAAGGTGCCAATGAGCTTATTCGGAAGGATTTGGATCAATTGTTGAGATTGGTGGATTGGTTTTCTGAATTTAAAATGAGGTTACGTGAATCCATCAAGGAGAGAAACAAACAGAATAATTCACAAATCGATGATAAAAGAGATAGAGGAATTGAATCTCATATGGTTTATTATGATACTGATGAGACAAATGATAAATCTACGAGAGATAATGGTCGTAGTAAGAAGAGTTGGACATTCCAAGATAAAGGTGTCACTGCAAAGGAAAAATTATTAAATAAAACTAAAAAATTAACAACCAATTTAATTAGAAGCAATCAAATTCTACAAACTAGTGTATTACAAAGTGATTTGAATTTGGATGAATTGAAACAGCAAACTAATTCATTACAAAAAATGAATGATAAATATTCACAATTTGAAACTATTTTCAATAAAACGTCACAATTAGTGAAAACTTTAGAGAAGGCATCCAAACAAGAGAAAAGAGATGTATACATTTCCATCTCATTCTTATGTGCATGTATATCCTGGGTCTTGTGGAGACGTATCTTTAAATTACCTGTTAAATTGGGGCTATGGCTTGTATTTAGTTTTTTCAAATCCATTCTTGTAAGTATTGGGCTTGTTAAGAAAGTATCAACTTCACCATTACAAGTATCACAACAACATACAAATGCACTAACCACACCTCAATCTATATCCATGGCTACACCTCCACCAGTGTCTACTTCCATTCCATCTGTCGAGTCAACCGTAAGCGAAGAAAGTGAAAGCACATTGCAAGCAGTAGAGAACGCCGTAGATGAAGCCATGAAAAGGATCATGGCCCATGACGAACTGTAGTACAACTAATGTAAAAACCATAGGTTAAAAACGGGAATAGCTTTCCATATCATTCCCCCCCCCCCCCCATCGTTATGAATCGGTTCCAAAGAAGAAAGGAAACGAATACTAGATAGAGATCGACATAAAACGCATACTTAGTGCTCAGAAAGGACCACTAAGACTTAAATACATTTCCATATCTATACATTTATATATTAATACTTGATGTATTACCCATTATTCTTATCAGAACCCACAACGTCCACAGTGATCTCATTTTTTTGAAAAATTTTTGAGATGCGATGAGCTGAAAGAGTATACCATAAAAGTATAGTACAATATAGTATGAAATAAGAGTTAAGTTCTTTGTATTTTCTGTTTGTGTTATCGTATCAAGGTAACATTGTTTGCAGGTTTGTAGATCAATTGAGATGGCTCCAGTTAGCAAGAAGAACAACGACAAGAAGAGTGGCAAGCGTTCATTGAAAGATGATTCTGCTTCTAGTGAGAAATCTAGTAAGAAAGCTAAAATTTCAGTTGAATCATCTGATGAAGATGAATTAGATGATATTATTTCAGCAGGTTCATCCTCTGATGACGATGAATTAGATGATATTGTCTCTTCTGATGACGAAGTCTCTGAAGAAAAGCCAGAAGCTGAAGTTGAAGCTGATTCTGAAGATGATTTGGATGAAAATGTTGAAGAATCTGAAGTTGCCAGTGAAACTAAGACTGGTGAAGCTGGTGAAGCTGGTGAAAAGGGTAACCATACTGAACAAAGAAAATTGTTAAAGGAAAGAAAAATGCAAAGGAAGTCAGGTATTGAAGTTCAACATATCAAATCTTTATGGGAAAGATTGCGTGTTCAAACTCCACCAGTTCCAAAACCAGTTCGTGAAAAATTGTCTGATGAAATCTGGGCATTATCTAAGGACGTTATCTCTGATTTAGTCTTGAAGCATGATGCTTCTCGTGTTGTTCAAACTTTAGTTAAATATTCTTCTAAAGAACGTCGTGAACAAATTGTTTTATCTTTGAAAGGTAAGTACTATCTTTTAGCTACTTCTGCCTATGGTAAATATTTATTGGTTAAATTGTTACATTATGGTTCCAGAGACTCAAGACAAATTATTATTAATGAATTACACGGTTCTTTAAGAAAACTAATGAGACATCGTGAAGGTGCTTACGTTGTTGAAGATTTATTTGTTTTATATGCTACTCATGAACAAAGACAACAAATGATCAAAGAATTTTGGGGTTCCGAATATGGTGTCTTTAGAGAAACTCATAAGGATTTAACCATTGAATCTGTTTGTGAAAGTAGTGTTGAAAAGAGAAACATCATTGCTAAAAACTTGGTTGGTACTATTACTGCTACCGTTGAAAAAGGTTCTACTGGTTTCCAAATTTTACATGCTGCTATGAGAGAATATATTAAGATTGCCAATGATAAGGAAATCTCTGAATTCATTGAATTATTGCATGAACAATTTGCTGAATTAGTCCATACTCCAGAAGGTGCTGATGTTGCTTGTACTTTAATTGCTAAAGCTAATGCTAAGGAAAGAAAATTAATTATCAAGACTTTGAAAAACCATGCTGAAAAATTGATTATGAATGAACATGGTAACTTAGTTTTCATTACTGCTTTATTATGTGTTGATGATACTGTCTTGATGTTCAAATCTTTTGGTCCAGCCATTAAGGGTGATCTATACGACTTCATCATTGATAAGTACGGTAGAAGACCATGGTTATACATTCTATTAGGTCTAGAAGGTAGATACTTCAATCCATTAGTTAAGAAGGATTTGAATAGATACATTGCCACGTCTAAAGCTACTTCTAAGAAACCAGCTGATCAAAGAAGAAAGGAATTATTGAACAAATTTGCCCCAATGTACTTAAGTACAATCGCTAAAGACTATATTGACATCTTGGAAGAAAACTTAGGTACTCAATTTGTTTCCGAAGTTTTACTAAGTGACGAACTTTACCAAGAATTAGGTGAAAATGAAATTGCTAAATTTGAAAGTATTATTGATTCTATTGTTACAACTTTCAAAGGTGATATTGCCGAAAAGGAACATCCGATTCACAGACCATTCTCCACCAGACTGTTGAAGGCAATGATGCAAGGTGGTAGATGGAATAGTAAGGAGAGAAAAGTAGAACCACTAGAAAAAGTACAAGGTTTAGGTGTCACTTTTTCAAAGAGATTCTACGAAGATATCATAGACTCTTCCAACTTACTAGAATGGATCAACACCCCAGACAGTTCATTCACCGTCGTTGCATTATACGAATCTTTGAATGGTCATGAAGAAGGCAAGCAATTCTTGAAAGATTTAGCCAGTGTCAAAAAAGATATTGATACATCTGATGAGACCAATAAAGGTGCTCAATTATTATTGAAATTATCAAAATAAAATCGACAAATAACCATAGAAATTACTTAAATAGCTCATAGGTAGAACCATAGTTTGTATATTAATTAAAATACTTTTAAAATATTACTATCTTTACTCTTTTATCTGTATAGGCTCATCTCATCTCATCTCATCACTATAAAGTTTCAACATGCGAAGCCTTAAATATGGAAAAAAGGTGAAATTTTATTCAAAATTATACTACAATGCATGAATTAAATACAGTTTAAACAGTGCTAACCTTTATAAATCAAGTCAATTAAACAGCTTAGAAGCATACAAAATCTGCAAATTTAGTACCACCATGGATCCTGATGTGGTAGATGAGGAGGGAGTTGCTGGGGCTATGGAAACTGTAGAGGAAACTCACCCAAATGAGGATACTTTAAAGGGAGAATCTGAAGAAATCAATGAAGATACTGCGAAGAAAGAAGAACAAGAAGAACAAGAAGAAGAGTATATACTGAATATTGATGAAGGTCCCTTTAATATAAGTCCATTGATACAACATTTACCCTCTGAACTGGTTTACACATATTTTGATGCATACGATTCAAATTTATACCTGGGGACAACCACTGGTGATCTTTTGCATTATTTTGAAATAGAGAGAAATAATTACATGTTAGTTTCTCAAACAAAATTTAATGCAGATTTTAATTATCCAATAACCAAATTTTTGTTGTTACCTTATGTTGAAAGGGCTTTCATTTTATCAAATGGAATACTTACTTTGTTTTTACTTCCTGAATTTGCTCCAGCTCCAAATGTTAGTCATTTTAAAGGAATTACTGATATATGTCTAAAATCTTATTCTATGTCTTCAAATTCTTATAAAGTGTATATATTCTTCGATGATCATATCGAAATATTAAAAATTAAAAAGCAAGAAGTAATTACGACTAAAAGATATGATTTTGCTATGATTGATAAGGCATATTCTCACAATCAGTTTTTAATGACTTCTAAGCTTAATAATTACGAGATTCTAAACTTAAAAACGCAAAAAGTAATCCCATTATTTCGTGTTAGTGAAGGTGATGGTTCACTAGATCCAATAATTTCCAATTTTAGTGAAAATGAATTCTTAGTTGTATCAGGTGGTACATCTTCTGATTCAGGAGCTATGATTTTTATTATTAATCATGATGGTGAGATTAAAAATGGTACAATAGTATTGGATAAATATCCTGTTGATGTTATGGTAAATTACCCTTATATAATTGTGAATTTTTCTCAAGGTGAAATACAAATATTTAATATATCTTCTGCAGAAGAACCTAAATTGATACAAAGAATAAATTTATCAGTACAAGGATTATCTAGTCTTCATATAACGAAAACATTGAAGAATTTTCAAAATTTTGAATCAAAAGAGACCAAAGATACAACGGAATTGGTTGTTCAGAAATTAAGGTTAGTGCCATTAGATAAAGTTGAAAATAATTTCCGAATAGATGGCGAAAGAATATATGTTGAACAATCATTTAATGATTCGACTTCCTTAGCTATATATGGTAAACCAGGAATACATTTACTTACAATAAAACCTCCTATTTTAGATTTTTTTCGTTATGATCAGTCAGAAATTGATACAATTAGAAAATATCTGAAGCTAACAGAGAAGCAAACCTATTCAAAATATGAAAAAATTGAAAGACAATATCTATTGACTTTAAAACTTTTATTAATAACTTTGCATTGTGATGAAATCAACGAAGAAATAATATTGAGATGGTCCAATTCTGCTAGTAAAATTGACTTGAGAATACTTTTCTACCTTTTTGATTGGAATATCTATGGAAATGTTTGGATATTTAATGGATTATCTAAAATTATCGAAAACCTGAAGTTAATTAAGTTAGTTCATAAAACTGGGAATGTTAAATCATTAACTAAGTTACTCAATGAACAACTACAAAATTCTAAAAAGAGAGATGAAATTAAAGATTTTTCAAATGTAATAAGGACCGTGGATATTAATTTATTCAAAATGTTAATGACTGATAAAGATGAAATAGATTTGGATATATTTCATGAAACGAGCTTAGAAGAAATACAAAAGGTAGTTGAAGAAAAGTTTCAAGAGAACGATGAGCTGTTGCTTAATATATATGCAAAACGAAAACAATATAAAAGTATTCTTTTGATGTACAAGGAAAAAGATGATGTGGATATGATACTTGAGAGTATTATTAAATACATCGATAATTTTTCAGAAGACTATATAAAGAATGAATTATTGAATGATATTCTTTATGTTATTGATAAATCCAAGCCTATTACACAAATACTAATGAAAAATATAATAAATATAATGGAATTAGCAAAACTCGATCCACAAGAACTAATAGCGAAATTAGATAAAAATATTGATGCTAAAGTAATATTAATAGAATTACTGGGTGCCCAAAATAAAAATGACATAAGGTTTTTATTAGACTTTTATATTGCCCAGATTCAGAAATTGATGGATGAGAATAATATATGGGAAATATTTGGGATGTTTACTTCTGAATATACACAAGATTTGGATTATTCAAAGTGTAACATAATAGAGTTTTTAAACATCAAGCTAAAGAAAAAAGAATCATGCTCAAAAATCTTAAAATTTCTAAATGAAATAAAAACCTTATGCTCAAAGGAGGTAAATGACGATACGTTAATATCATTTTCAATAACTGAGATTAAAAAATTTGATGTAGGCAATCTGCTTCTATTACTATTCCTTTATCCTGAATATAAAAAAATTTCCAACAAGTTTATTTCCTCTTCTGAGTTATTTGACATATACCTTACATACAATGATTTCCAAAATATCGAAAAACAGATATCTGCTGAAAACTTGATACAAGTTATTCAACATTTTAAATCTTTATCTCATGGTCCAGATTCAATTACTTTAGTAATCACTGTTTTGAAGAAAAATATTGACATGATAAATTCATCTAATGACTTAACTACTTTTTTGAAAGAAATTCCTTCGACTTATCCACTAAGCATATTGTTTGATGTATTATTCCCAATATTGAAGAAAATAGAGAGTGAAAAAACTGATATATCAATCAGAAAGGCATTTATCAAAAATGAACTTTCAATATACACAAAACTATTAAAGAACATAGACAAATCAGATCCTTGAGGAAAGGCTAGCATTACTGCTATTATGCATTACATACATACACATGTACATATATATGTTAGAATCTTAATAAAATTCAATATTCATCATAGTATCTTATAAGGAATATTAATAGATTCCAAGATTTCCTTTAATTTTGATAACTGAGTCTTATTGGTATTTGTAGATACTCTTATTGTCAATTTCTCGAATAATGAAACTGGGATATCTTCAGTTGTTAAGAAAACATTATTCAAAGATTTGACTAATTTTAAAGCATCAATCAATGCTTGATTCAATTTCAAGTAAATGTGAACATTTGATGAATATCTCATCCCACTAACCACTTCAGAATCTTTGCCAGTAATACCTGGAGAAAGATGAACATGGTTTCTTGATAATTTTTTAATTGCACCAGATTCCAGTATCTTTATAGCATTTTCGATATTGGTACCATGAACTAAATTGTTTGGAACATCATCCAAACTAGACACAGGTTGTAACACTTCATCACTTGGTGTTATTGATTTTATAGAATGACCTTGAGTAGCACAAATTAGTTCTTCACCATCAACGTTCTTCAAATGGAATCTTTTCTTGTCATTATTCTCAACAATCCTATGTAATTCATCTAACGTACATTTATGTGTCTTCAATCTATTATGAGACAATACTGTTTTTACAGGAATATAACCATTATTATCAATAACTAAATTTTCCTTTGTTGCACCATGTCTCAGCAGATATGAAAGAGCTTTTGAAATCTGAACATCTCTTTTATAGGCAGCTTGTTCACTAGACATATTACCAACTAGTTAATGGTTCTACTGGTTTTATTGTTTCACTGTAACACTGATTCTATTCATCTGAAACAAGTCCTATTAACATTGAAAAAACTTTTAAAATATCAATTTTAAGAATATATATCTATACGTAGATTTATTTGGAAAATTTATTTACACGATTCTATACCAGTTAAATACAATATAATTTAATTACTACCACCACCACAGCAACCTCCACCAGTAGATTTTAAAGTACTTTTATTATTTTTAATACTTTCATTATCACCAATTTCTGTTTCACTGTGAATATTCAACTTAAATATATCTTTACCATCAGCATCTTGGCCAACATTCTGGCCCTGAACAATATTCCTCTTCAAGAACTGTGCAACATCAGCCAACAAACTGATCTGTTCATCTTTATTCAACTCAGAATTAGGTTTAATCATCCCTTCACGCATTTGATTCCTGGCAGCAAATAACATCCTTGTATCATCCTTGAAAGCTATACGGGTAGCTCTCAACCCACTTCTATACGCTGCCAAAGCTCTTTTTGAACTGCTCATCCTATTCAATCGACACACAGCAACTGTTTACCACTATTTCCAACATCAATTACACTGTTTCATTAATTATAAACTGCTCTTTTAAAGGTTTCTTCAAGATTTTTCTGATATTGAGCCTATTGCAGGTCACGTGCGGAACACTTTCAAGATATGTTCAACAAGCAATAGGTAGTCCAATTATTGGTCTATCCACTAATCAGTGGCTACGAATGTGTTCTCCATACGTATGCCTTTATGGCAGTGTGTTTAAATTCCCCATATCTTGTAGCAATCGATGAGATTTGATCAAAGAAGTGAGATGGAAAAATGTACCAATGACCACTAATGCATGCCAGATTTGATGAGAACTGCCAATGTAATCGTATTTCCCAGGATATGTAGCCTCTGGAAACCTCTTGTAGTAGATCATGGCTCCTGCCAAGTACGAGACGATTTCCACCAAGACGTACACGAATTGAATGTTTTGGAACACTTGCCTGATGCCAAAAATATAGAATCCCAAGAACAGGGGGATCAATGCACTGAATCCAAACATTACAAAACATACTGTCCTCAGTCTTCTGTTTTTGCTTGTGTTGAACGTTTCATTTAAAGTCAACACAAATAATAATAACCCAAACGATACAGTAGTCAATGTGAACAACATTCGTAATTTGAACATATCAATGTAACCGTAATACACTGAGGAAACGATGGAACAGGTAATCAAATTGATTATACCTGAATAGTCCATTTTGGACCACTGTTTCCATTGCTTCTCAGAATGTTGCTTGAAACAATGGAACCCACTGCTCAACAACAATGAAAAACTTGTACCAACCAAATACCCCCATATAGGGAACTCATAGGTGTCAATTGCACTGGAGGATTGAACCATCATTCGAGTGTAATAACCAGCAAACAAAAAGTAGCATATAGAGGGGGAGAGGTGGCTGTATATATTAATAGATTCGTTGTTCCAAAAGAAAAGTGACTGCCAACAGATCTTAAAAGAGTTGGTTTCCTTTACGTACCCTGTCTTTATATACATGTTGTCTCTTTGCCAATTGGGTAGTTCCTCGTAATTGCATGTCTTCTCGGTTGCTAATCCAAAAGCTCTCTTGGAGGCTGTCTCATCTTCGAATACAGATTCTTCCAGTAACCGTTGACCAACTATTGACGATGAGGTATTCATTCTTATATGTATTTTATAAATCGAGATCAGCAACACCACTGGCCCAACACTTGCACCCAAACACTTTAGCAGCACCTCTGTCCTCACACTCTTGCTGCTTATCAATTGGGTAGTGGTACTTAGAATTGAACATTTTCTTAAATATTTCAAATCTAGGCTATAGATTCGATGAGCTGAGCTGGAAAATGTGAATATCTCTGTGAATGTTTACTTTATCTAGGAATTGTCCAGGAAAACCAACATATGCATTGGGATGGACAATGGTTAGCTTTAAAATCAAGTATTGCTAATAAATTAGCCAAGTTCTAGGTATATCTTGTAACACAGAATATCTCTTGAAAACTCTCCTACTTTAAAGAACTTTCAACTTACTGGGAATCAAAATAAAAACACCAATCTTTTAAGTTTACCAACATACGCTAACAAGAATGGCTATTGGCATATTATTGCTACCATATATGGCACTGGCAACACTATTTGAGTGCTTATACCACGATCTCAATTTTTACCAAATCAGCTCAACTTGAAATGGGCGTATTTCCACAACCAAAACTTGGATTGGGAAGCTGGAACTTGGGATTCAACAAGATAATTACCTAAGAACATGATATCTTGACAATATAGATGGTTGATACACTCAAAATCCTTCAATAAATGGGGTTTTATAGCTACTCATCTACCTTCATCACATAGCACGGCCAGGCGTTTGGATATTTTTGCTATGTGGAAGCCCTTTTAATGTTATTATAATGATTATTACACTGATTTAGTTAATCTTCTTTAAAGAAGTTGGTTAATTACAAGGTTGGCTAGCTTACAGGAGACAAGACCCACTGTGCTTGCTTTTTGAGATACTAGTGACTGCATTTTGTTGGTTTTTCCCTCGATTGAATAGCTTTAATTGAATAATTAGTCCCTTACTGGTTTAATTAAGGAACAAGTTTGAAGAGGAAAAATTTATTGTGTACAAAAGATATTGGCTGTTAATTTACTCATCAATTATTACTTTTACAGTTACTTATAGGTTACTTAGTTGCTGATACTAGTGTTTTATTCCTCGTTTTATCGTTTTGTTATAGGAATTTTAGAGGAAAAATAGATTCTGTTCCTGATACTTTAAATACACATATATTTCAGAGATGACATTGCCTAGAACTGAAGAAAAGTCACACTATAGACCTCTACTACCGTCTGATGAGGACCAACTTACTCAGAAATTAGCTAAACAGCATCATGCTATATTACAATCACCTAAATTAAATGAAATTAGAGACGGAGATGATCCGTTATCATTAAAAGTAAGGAGTTCATCGAATATTAATTTAGTTACGTCAAAAGCTCAAATTCTTCAACAACGAGAAAAGGCATTGACAAATACAGATAATTTTATTCAAATGTACGGAAAGCAAAATCGAAATAATCAGTTATCCAATGAAGAAATAAACGAAGAACTGGATTATGTCGAATGTAGTGATGATAATGATACCAATAACAGTAATAATGAAGAAATATCACTGGGAAGTTTAGATATATCTAATGTACAATATGATTCTAATAGTGAAATGTCAGAAGGAGAAACAGAAAGAGCTTTTAATAATGCTAAAAATTCAAAGAAATCTTCGTTAGAAACAGAAGATGGAATGACGTTAGATACTAAATTAAAAGATCAAAGAGATAAATGGGCAGAAAGAGGTGCTGCAAAAATTGTAAAAGAAGTTGTAAACCCTAAAACTGGTCAAACCTCAAAACAAGTAGTAATGAAAGGTATAAAAGATTTTAAATTTGGTGAAGTTTTAGGAGATGGTTCATATTCAACAGTCATGCTAGCAACTTCAATTGATACAAATAACAAATATGCAGTAAAAGTTTTAAGTAAAGATTACTTGATTCGTCAAAAGAAAGTTAAATATGTTAATATTGAGAAAAATGCACTACAAAGACTCAATAATTCAAGAGGTGTAGTAAAGCTCTTTTTTACTTTTCAAGATGAAGCAAGTTTATATTTTCTTTTAGAATATGCACCAAATGGTGATTTCCTTTCAGTAATGAAGAAATTTGGTTCAATGAATGAAGACTGTGCTTGTTACTATAGTGCTCAAATAATAGATGCATTACATTTTATTCACTCTAAAGGTATTATCCATAGAGATATTAAACCGGAAAATATTTTGTTAGATAGTGATATGAAAGTTAAATTAACAGACTTTGGTACTGCAAAAATTTTAGAAAAACAATATAATGAAGAAACGAAAACAGAAAGATATGACTTATTAACAAGATCCAAATCTTTTGTTGGTACCGCTGAGTATGTATCACCTGAATTGTTGAACGATTCATATACTGATAGTCGTTCTGATATTTGGGCATTTGGTTGTATATTATTTCAAATGATAGCTGGTAAACCTCCATTTAAAGCTACTAATGAATACCTGACTTTCCAAAAAGTAATGAAAGTTCAATATGCATTTACTGCTGGGTTTCCACTAATAATTCGTGATTTAGTGAAACGAATTCTTGTCAAAATACCAAGTCAAAGACTTTCAATTTCACAAATAAAAAGACACCATTTTTTTAAAGATAAGAATTTTACCGATGGTTCAATTTGGAGTGCATCACCTCCTGAAATACAACCTTACAAAGTCAGTGCGAAATCAATGCAGCCTATTCCAGGGTTGAAAGATAATGCTATAGGGAATTCCAAAAGAATGCTACTTAACGCGCCAAAAAAACCAGGTTCTGTAAGAAGTAATTCAAGTAGTTCTAGTGTCAATCAACCCAATTCTTCTGATTCCAACATGCTGTCAAATGATATTTACAGTTCAAAACCTTCTAAGAAACCATTAGATGAAAGAACAGCTAATATATTAGAGAATGCAAGAAAAGAGATAAATTCTAGAAAAATTAGTTCAAGTAAGAAATCGGGTGTTGTGGTATCTGCCGCATCAGCTGCATCAGCCGCATCAGCTGCAACCGCTGCCCTTACCAAAAAGACACCACCATCCTCTTCTTCACGTGCTAGAGTAAGTTCATCATCATCATCATCAGCAGCAGTATCACATGGAGCTACAAAACAGTCAGCAGTTACAGTTGAACCTAGTTTACCTCTTTCTCCACCACCTATCACTCCTATGGCACAGTTTACTGCATCTAGTTCAACTTCCCCTAAAATGAGAAATAGTGATAAATCTACTCAAACACCAATTATGAGCAAATTAGATATAGAGTGGGCCCATTTTTTGTCTAGTGTTGATGAACATGTTATTAAAGCTGGTGAAATAGTATTTACCAATCTTGATACTGAACAATTAGAAAAACGTGTCAATAAAGCTCATGGTTATATGATGGATCCACAAGAGTTTGGTGCTCCAAGAACTACATTGCTGTCACAAGTTGCTAGAAGTGGTGGTGGTGTCACAGGCTTCAGAGCTGAAGCAAATCATCTAAATTTACTAGAGGAGCAGTATTATACCCAATATCCTTGTGATAATGAAAATTTAGCTCTTGAGTATAAAATTCCTGAAGGTAGTACATATTTTATTACTGAAGATGATTCATCCTCGTCAGGAAGATTAGACTCGCCCCCACCATCTCCATCTTTCCAATCACCTCCAGAAGGAACTGGATTCGGTAAGTTTAAAAAATTATTTCAACATAACAAACAAGAGACCTTCAATGAACCATTTTTACTGGAAAACAGTTTTAAAAGAATTTTTGTTTTAACATCTTTTGGACGATTACTAATTTTAGCAAAGAAAAAAGATTCACTATTCAATTCTAATGAAATATACGAATTACTCTTCAAAATTTATCTTTCTCAAACTGGTACCAAAGTAAAGGAATTAATTTTACCTTCTGTAAATGAAACTGGAAGCAGTAAACATTATGGTGCAATCGAAACACCTTTTAAATCATTTGTTTTTAAATGCTCTAAAGTAGAATCCGTTTCATGGTTCAGCTCATTGAAAAAGAGTATGAAATTAAACCATGAAAGGTTACTCTCTAAAACCAAAAAAGATGAAGATAATTTAAAAGATGCGACAAGAGCTGCACAATTAGTGAGCCCTTCTACAATAAAGGATAGACATTTTGCTACTAATACACCAAAGGTAGCAAGTATCACAAACCAGAGCCCTGTTATACTTTCTTCTCCTCATGCTTCAGGAAATAAAGAATCCATCACATCTCATACTGTAAATACAACATCATCAACTTCGACATTGAATAATTCAGGTACAGCTAGTAGATCTAGTAGATTATTTGATTCTTTTGTCAGTTCTCGTGAGAAATCAAAAAAACATGTTACTCCTGTTCCTACTTCATCTAAATTAACCAATGGATTACCATCAAAGAATGATAATAGTAATATTGGTCTCGGATTTTCTAGTTTACATCATCCATTCTCATCAAATACCGAAGATAGTTCATCATTTACTAAAGGGAAAGGATTTTTAAAGAAAACTGTAACTTCTAGTAATTCTCGTTTTTTGGCAAGAAGTGAAAGATCATTGAGAAACAAATAATTAATTAATGATGAATTAAAATAAAATTTACGATGATAAATAAAAATTTCTAATAAATCTTTAGAAATCTATATAATATTCTATAAAAAATGACCATTGATAAATAGTTAACTTGATATTAGGAAAATTAAAAATTCAAATTAATGCATTAAATATTATTAAATGAGCAATACTATATAATTGATCTATTAGCAACTACAATCACTATGAGAATGATCATGATCATCTTCATCGTCATCATCTTCAAGCTCTTCAAGTTCAATTGTAAAACCTTGTCTTTCTAAAAATTCCTGTGTTGCTTCTAACTTACTTGGATGGCAACTAACGAATACTGTACTCTTTTCAGAGTCAAATAAGTTAATAAAGTACTTCTTCGTTATTCTTTGAAGGTCTTCAGATGTTACTTTTGATAGTTGGTCTAAGTAGTAATCATTAAAGTCAGGACCTCTTTCTCTTAAAAACTGATCAACGTACTTTGCTAAAGCTGCACTGTAATACCCATTTTCAAGAGTAGCAATTCTATTAATAATACTGCTTAATGCACCTTTAACTAATTGTGGTTCAAACTTTAGAGTACCATTGGCATAATCACTAACAATTTGTTTACCAACTTCGTAACATTTAATAAGATCAGCACCACGATAGATACTAAAACTCCAAGAGTTAATATCAGCTTGACTGGTCATATTAGCACCATAAGCTAAACCTGAACCACGAATACCTTTCCAGAATGGGCCTTCAACACATTGTAAATATTCTGAAGCTAACGAAACAACTGCATAATCAGGATGACGATAATCCAAGTCGAATGGAACAGAGGTCATAAGAGTCATATAAGATGATTCTGAAGCTGGAGTGGTGACAATATAAGCAACATCCTTTGGATTTTTACCCAAAGCTGTCAATGTTTGTAAAGATCTTGGTACTGGTGGAACTTTAATCAGAATATCTGATGGAATATCCTTTTGTTCCCTAGCTAAAGCTTCCCAAGGTTCATAAAAGTCTTTAGAAATCTTAGTTAGATCACCTAATACTAAAATGTGGAAATTGGCAAATTGAGCTCTCAATTGGTTTCTCATTGTTTCTAATTTTGGAAGAATCTTCTTTTTAAATTTCTTGTCATCAATATCATCTAAAATATCTTCAATTAATTCTTCAACATAAATAGGATCGACTGATTTTTTCATAGCTTTATTGCTATAAATATTTCTGTTAGTTAAAGATTCCAACATAATATCACCTTCTCTTTTTAATTCAACAATTGAGTTCAAATAATTTTCTAAAAGAATACTAACACGTTTCTCATCAAAAACCATATCGTATAAACAATACTTAATCCATTTTACTGACTCTGAGTAATTATCTGACTTACACCTTATTCTAAAATCAATTAGATCTAAGAAAGAGTTATGTAAACCCAACGAGATGCTGGAGTCAACGGTATCAGTTTTTAATTTAGAAACAACATCTTCATATGATAAAATCTTACCATCTTCTGTTTTCATTGGCATAGAAAATAATTCAGAGAAAACATGATAATAAGGTAGTAATTCTGTATCTTTAATAGACCAGGAATTCACTAAAGTATGAATTTCAATGAATTGAGATGGGAAATGTTCAGCATGAATGAAAAATGGGAAATTATCTGGTTTAGAAGATAATAATTCTTCTGTTAATGTATCATTGTTATCATTGAATTCATAATCTTCGATATTAGTGATACCTTTAGTTTTAATAAAATCAACACTTTTCAAAGGGTCTTCAATGGAGAATTCATTTAGTAGTGAATCTGGAATTGGTTTATTGTTATGAGTCTTGGCATTTTCCAATAATGTACGTAAATTATCTTTTTTAGTATTTTCAAACTTTTCTCTTTGAGAAATCAATTCAGTTTGATTGTTTTCTAAAGTTTGATATAGTTTTTTACTTGGTTTACCTATTACAATAACTGGTTGATTAATTACAAAATTCCTTTTTAATAAAGCTTGCCATTTATCTTGATCCCATTCCATAATTGCATCAAAATCAGAAAGATCTTTCAAAGTGGCCTTCAAAGAATCACCATTGTTATCACCATAGATGAAATCAGAAATAATGGCTTGTGAAAGAACACTATCACCATTCTTTTCACATTTCAAAACATAGTCCCATTTACCATTATCAATAACTTGTTTCATTCTTTTCAAATCAATTTTATGATTTAGGAAAACATCTAAAATTTTATCTCTTGTTTCATTTAAACGTTCAGTTGGGACACCATGAACACCAATGTTAATAATGGTTCTCATGAAATCATCAGTCCAATAATCAATTGAATTAGCATATGGGTCTTCAATTTCAACTAATAATTTATTAAATGGAGCCAAAGCAGTTTCTGTAAAATAATCTAATAATAAAGAAACGGCTAAATCATCTTGATAAGAATGGTAATCTTCACCGATCCATGAAAGCAATATTTCACTTTGACTTTCGTCTAATTCTGGAAATTCTACAGTAGATTCGACCTTTTCATTTCTCATTTCTGGAATTTGTGATAATTTTGAATCTAGGAAAGGTCTCTTACGTAAACTTGAATCCAGATTTGGCAATGAATCATTCCAATCACTTACTAGCTCCAATAATTCATCTTCTGGAACATTACCACAGATGATAATACATAAATTATCTGAAGAATATAAATCTTTATGAAACTTACGAATATCGTCATTAGTTAAATCTCTTAAATTTTCAGTTAAACCACCAGTTTCTGATCTGTAGCCACTTCCTTGTGGGAACATCAACCTTTGCTTTTCCAACATGGTAACAAACCAACTTTGAGTTTCAATGGCCTCCATTTCACTGTAGACAACACCTTTATCAGTTAAGCCATCGGGATCAATATGATAAACTTCAGTAACACAAGCTTCATCAGTTAAAGTTGGATGCAAGACATGATCTAAATAGATTGGTAGCAAAGCTTTAAACCCTTGCCACCCAGCACTAGTCAAAGTGTAAACAGTTTGATCAGTAGCAGTCCAAGCATTGGTCGATGACATACATAAATTACCAGCAGTATCCAATAAACCTTTATATGGATGTTTATGGGACCCCATAAAGATCAAATGTTCCAAAGTATGAGGGGTACCAGAATCAGTGGGACATTCTGTAGCGACAGCAAAGTAACCTTGTACCAAAGGGGAAGATTTATGATCAACATGAACTAATTGTAAACCAGTCTTCTTAGAAACATATTTAGAAATACGATATTGTGGAGCATAATCCAATTGGAAGGATAGAATTTTTTCAAACCCCATACTGACTTTCAAATATATTGACCTCCTTACAGTCTTAGAACAAGAATATTACCAAGATTACTACCAATTACGCAGTTTTTTAAACCTTTCATACTACAATAAGTTATCATTCAGCTTAATTTCCCAAATTTGGCTGAAAAACTTTTTGATGCTATAAATTTTAAAGCCCATCGCATACTTTAACAGGCCTCAAAATGGCCACTGTATAAGTTAATTGCACAAAAGAAAAGCTTCCACATGTACCGACGAGTCAGTTGTCTCTGATGGCTCGAGGAATTCCTCTCAATGTTACTCATTCTTGTGTAAACACTATATTTAGATATTTCTGGAAGATGGTACCTGCATGAAAAGAATGTGCCGTAAATCATCCTCTAAACGGCAAGCTACAACTACGGAACAAGTTGAACAGTATATTTCACCAACAGCATCAACTGTTGAACCTCTTTAATTGAACAGAACCTCATCGTAACACCTTTATAATTGCTAAAACACGTCCATATCTCCTGCATATCTCCCTCTAACTCCAGTTCAAGCTCAGCCCATCACCCACCACGAGCTGCATGAACTGAAAAATTCTTCCAAATCGATGGCATCTCAACCAATTTGGTCTCAATCAATGGTATTTTAGTAATTAATAATTGGTATTAGTAATCTGTTATTGATTTGTAAGGGTATTTGCATTTATTTTTATTTTTATCTTGTCTTGGGGGATTCTTTTAATACATAAAGAGGAACTAGAGATATCCATCCATAAATTTTTCCAATTGGTTTTTGCAATTGAAATATTCTATTTGAATAGGTATCCAAGTTAGTCATCAAACTCACAAACAAGCATATAGATATAGGAATTTTACAATGTCACAAATATTCACTCCAATTGAACAAGCTATTGAACATTTCAAAGCTAACAAGTTTCTAATTGTCATGGATGATGAGAGTCGTGAGAATGAAGGTGATTTAATCTGCGCTGCTGCTAATGTTACCACTGAAGATTTAGCATTTTTAGTACGTCACTCTTCAGGTTACGTTTGTACACCAATGAGTAATGAAATTGCTGATAAATTAGACCTTCCATTGTTGAGAACAGGTATGAAATACGATTCCTACGATGACGATAGACATGGTACTGCTTATACTATCACCGTTGATGTTGCCGAAGGTACTACCACTGGTATTTCTGCTCATGATAGAGCTTTAACTTGTAAATCTTTAGCTAACCCAAATTTGAAAGCTACTGATTTCTTGAAACCAGGTCATATTTGTCCACTGAGAGCTGTCGACGGTGGTGTCCTAACCAGACGTGGTCACACTGAAGCTGCTGTTGATTTATGTAAATTAAGTGGTTTGGCTCCAGTTGGTGTTATTTGTGAATTGGTCAACGATCGTGATGGTTCCATGATGAGATTGGATGACTGTGCTGAATTTAGTAAGATTCACAATGTTCCAATTATCACTATTGAACAATTAGTAGCACATTTACAAAAATAAATAATACATAATATATAATTAAACAAACCAATTAATGAACAAATAAAAATAAATTAAATCAAATATAAAAATCTATTATTTCTTAGTTTCCTTTGGTTTAGCTGGAACAAGTCTTTCTTTTTGACCATATACCAATTTATGTGGAATCATAAATTGATCTAAAACTTCATCAGTTACTTGACTTCTACGTTTTTGGAAACCTTTAACAAATTCTTGTAAGATTTCAATACACATTTTCTTCATTTCACCAGATAGAATTTCACCAGCTTTATATTTTTCAGCAGTTTCATTCATGAATTTATCATCATCGTTAAAGAAGGACATATATTGATAAGCAACATCGACATCTGGGTTACCACCTAATTCTCTATGCAATTCTAAAGTTTGTTGACCACCACTGAAGGCATGTTTGTTAATTTTCTTTTGAATTTGTTTAGCAGTATCAGTCATAAAGATAGCAGTATTTTCATCAGAAGCTGACATCTTTGTAGTAGAACCTTGTAAAGCTGGGAAAAATCTAGAATGTAGCAAAGCTGGCTTGGAGAACTTCAATTTATCAGCAACATCTCTACAAACTCTGAAATATGGATCTTGATCGATGGCACATGGAATCAAACATGGAGTCTTTGGTGGTAAACCTAAAACGTCTGGGAATGAACTTGGGAAAGCAGCAGCGATTTGAATGGATGCAAAATGGAACTTACCAATACAATCAGAATCATTGAAACCAAAGACAGCTTTAGCAGTAGAACCTGTAATTTGTCTAGAGACACGAACAACATTTTCATAAAATCCACCACCCATATATTGTAAATCTGAAAAGATAAAAGTGTTTTCTGGATTGAAACCAACAGCAATGATATCCTTTGCATTTTCACGAGCAAAAGATTTAACATCTTCAATAGTTAATTTATGTTTGAACAAAAATTTTTCATCATCAGTTAATTCAATAACTAATGGAATATCGAAAACATCTTGTAACCATTTAGTGAACAAAAATGGAACCATATGACCCATATGAACGGAATCACTAGATGGACCTCTACCTGTGTATAAAAAGAATGGCTTACCTTGTTCATATAGATCTAGAATCTTGTTGAAATCACGTTCACTGAAGAACAAACCTCTTCTCATAAAACGATGAGGAATATGACCGGTAACTTTTTGGAATCTGTCCAAAGTTTCTTGGTTGATTGGCTTGGTACCAAATTGAGCAGTCAACTTATCATAATCAATACCTTGAGCAACACCTTTTTCATCAACCGCACCTTCAACATCCCATGGTGTAACAACTTGTTCCTTTTGGACAGCAACTGTCTCACTGGTACTCAAGTCGGCTACTTCTTGGACAATTTCTTTGACTTGTTCAGCACTCATTGCACTCAGTTATACCTCTACCCACTTTGCAGAGTAATACATTAAGCTATACACAAAGTTTCATCAAATTACAGTGGTTGTTACTCATTAAATATCTTTCATCATCGGAAATTTTCAGCTTTCAATAAATTTTTTTCAGATGTTACCATAGTTAACTAAATTTTTTGTTTAAAATTTGAAATATCAAGTAGAACTGTTGGTATTATCAAGAGATGGACCTGTGAGATTGGTAGATGGTGGTCATTATATAGTATATATTTGAAAATCTCACCCTTTTCTATTAAGAAATGATCAAATTAAATTAAATTTACAAATTTTTTTATTTAATTTATATATTTAAATTGGCAGTTTCTGGTTTATTTTAATGTAGATAGTTATGAATATTACAGCGTTTCTTATTTCCTCTTACAGTCGTCACAGTACCATTTACCTCTAGGTAGTGTGGTTAACCCTATACATGGTAAATGGAACCATTCCAATTCACAATGAGCACCGTCACAACCGACCATTTCACCGTACGCCACTTGATTACAATAACAATACAGTGGCTCTCCAAACTCATTTATCTTTGGTCTAGCTGCGTTGTTTTGCAATTTAGTAGATGTGTTGCTACCACTACTTGTAGTAGCACTGTTAGTTTTACCGTTACCAGTTTTACGTTTCTTGGAATCCACAGTGCCTGTTGTTACAGGTAAGTTAGCAGTAGTTGTTATATTAGTAGCCCTCTTTCTTGGGTTTGCAGCATTATTATTCCCTGTAGAATTGGTATTACCTGTGGCAGTTGTGGATGTGGATGTTGTTTGAATTGATTGTGAAAGTTCTGGAGATTCTTGATATGATTCAGAATTTTGTTGATCCACTTGCTGTTTCTTGTTGGCAGCCATAGCTTCTCTTCTTGATTCACTTTTTAAACTTTGTGAAGATTTCCCATTACCAGAACCGTTCTTAGTAGCTTCAATTTTTTGCATTAATTCATGATGTAAATGCATTGCTGGATGATTATCTACACCTAATCTTAATTTCTCAGGAATCTCTTGATTCTTGATGGCCACTTCATAGGCTAACTCCAATCTCAACGTCAATGCTTCTAAAGTCTTTAACATGATTGAAGAGACATGCATTTTTTCCTCTAATGAAGGAATTAATTCTTCAAATGATCTATTAATATTATTTAAAGTGGCTAACTTATCAACATCTGGCTCCGCAGTTTCTTTCTTCAGAGAAACAAACTTATCAATCTCTTGCTTCAATCCAGGAATAGAATGAACACATTTAGCATCAATTTCATGTAAAAGTGTAACACATCTAGAAGTTTCAATAGGGAATTCCTCTAAAACATCAGCAATATCGGTCAACCCAGGGAACAAATTGGCAGGAACACTCATCGTTACACTCACAGTACTTGATTCCAATCGTTATTGTTGTCTTTGCACTACTATAATGTGTTTTTTTATCAAATTAACATCAACTTTCATGTTCATTATATAGCAATTATAAAAATTCACTTTTTTTTTCCAAATGTTACCTTTTTTGAAAAATTATAAGCTTATTTTACTATGTGAATTAAGACTAAATTCGATGTCAATTGATTAAAAGTTACTGGATTAATATATGGCTAACATCTAGTAGTTGATTTATACATTTACATATTGATATAAACTTTTGTTGGTGCCCCCCTTCCCTGAAAGTGGGGGCTATTATTAATATTATAATTTTTGATGGAAAAAAAGTTTTTAGACAAAACTAGTTTAACCAACGTGTTCTACCCAACCAGCTGGTTTATCTAAACCATTAACTGTATAGAATAACACACCGCATGAGAAATCCTTCCAAGTGAAATCCAATTTAGGATCACAAGCACATTTATTTTCAAATCTGATAGTATCATCAGTTGGACATGAATGGAATGGGTTATGGAAGTAACCAAGATCATTGAAATGGTGGATTTCGTCACGATCTAAAAACAAAGCAGCAGCGATGGAATGCACTGGAGCATCCCCCCACCTCTCATAGAAGAACCCACCAGCTTGATCTAAGTAATCGAAATAAGCACTGTAAGCTTCATCTCTCCAGAAATCTAATGATGCAATTTCAAAATTAGACCAGAAATGGCAATTGTTGTAAGAGAACCCGTTATCATCACTGATGAAGTCTAACATATTGTTTTCATTTATATATTCTGGATGTAAACTCATGAATTCCTTTGTAGTATTCCATAAAGTTTCAATAGTGGCAGTGTATTCATGAATAGAAATTGTGAACCCATATTTCTTACCGTTATCCTTCATGAACTTGAAGATATCGTAATTGATATCACAATGTAATCTAATATCTGGTTCTACACGCCAATACCATTCGTAGTCATTTAAGACAGGATGTCTGTAAAAGAACCCACTTTCATAACGACACATGTGTCTATAAGATTCCATATCACCAAAGATAATTTCTTTCTTACGCATCTCTTCTCTCACTTCAGCAGCACGAGTTTGATCAATCCAAGATGGGTATGACCATTGTTCAGTTGGAATCAACCCATATTTAGTAGTACCACTGATTAAAGCAGTGGTAACTTCAATGAATTCATCAGAAAAACTCTCTTCACTTAAAAACACCCAATCGTAGTGGAAATTCTTGTTGAATCTGTCTTCCACATGTTTAATAGCATCGACCATACTGTAAAGATCTCTGTCTCTAACCAAAGTGACAAAGGCAGCTTTTTCCTTAGAGACATCGACGTTATTGTATTTAACTCTGGAGGAGTACTCGTAGTCACCCCTGTCCATGTAACTCTTACCCTTGTAGGAGCTAGTATAGCCAATGATATGGTTGGCTCTGGAATATAACATGATCAATGTAAAAATTGCAATGATGGAAATTCCAATGGCTCTAATTTGTTGCTGGCTCCAATTCTGTAAAGGGGATTTCTTCCCTTTCAAAGGCTTATCCTTCAACGACATCTTGTTCACCGACGATTCCCCAATGGCAAGCTCTCAGAAGACTACTTCTATCACTCTTAAAATCAAATTTTAATGACAATTTAAGATCCAATAGTCAAGTTCTTAATCAACCTGTTGTTCTTTTAACGAATTTTGATATTTGGAAAACTTCTTAGTATGGCGTGCGAAGTGACAAGTATACCGATTTAATATGTAAAAATGATATATAATTTGATTAATGTACACTATTTAAATGTTTTTGGAGCTTAAAAGGATTGGTAGCTCTTCCATTTAGCAGGTTTCTCTCTTCCTATGGTGTCGTAGAATTTTGGTACACAGGATTTGGACCCCCAAGTCAAAGATTGGAATGGGTTACAACCACATTTATTTTCCAATCTGATGTCTTTATCCAATGGACAAACCATTTCCTTCTCATGTTCACCCAAGATGTGGTAGTATCCCAAATCACCAAAATGGTGAACTTCATCTTTACCTAGGAACAAAGATGCAGCAATGGCACGGAAATCGTTATCTGTCCATCTTTCGTAAAACCAACCGTTAAACTTATCCATGTATTTGAAGAAATCTTGGTAAGTTTGCGATCTGAAGAACTCGAAGGACCCAATCTCGTTACCTGCCTCGAAACCACACATGTTATAACTGACCCCATCGTCATCACTGATGAATTTCAAATTGTTTTCAGAATGTAAAGTCTCTGGACTCATTTGCAAAAAGGCCAAAGTGTTTGTCCATAGAGAAGTGACTGCAATTGGAGTGGTACGTCTACTGTGAACAAACCCGTACTTCTTGTTGTTGTCCTTCATGAACTTGAAAATATCGTAATTGACATCACAAACTAATTTCATATCAGTTTCAATATTCCAATAGTATTCGTAGCCATCAAAAACAGGATTGGAATGGAAAAACCCACTTTTGAAACGCCACAAGTGTCTAAAGGAAAGCAAATCAGACAAAGGTGTGAATTTCTCAGCCAACTCCTTTCTCACATCCACTGTCTTCTTCTTATCCACAGATTCAGGGAATGACCATTCTTCTTGTGGTATAGTAGCAAATTTGACATGACCACTGACCATTTCCCCCACGACGTAAACGAACTCTTCTGTAAAGGCACGGTCATTCAAAAACACCCAGTCGTAATTATAATGAGAATTAAATCTATCCTCCACGGATTTAATTGTATTCAACACATCATAAACGTCTTGATTTCTTGTAATCATCACTAAACAAGCTTTTTCCTTAGGACCATCATACCAGTGGTACTTCACACGAGAGGGGAACTCCAAATCTGTAACGTCTTCATCGTAATAGCTTTTACCGAAATACGAAGAGTATTGACCATTTGATGTTAAATTTGATATATTGATTATGAATAAGTATATGATCACTAAAATTGTTGTGATGATACCTATCAGTCTGTACAACTCGTTGTTGTTGCTGCTCCTCTGAGCCACCAGCTTCTTACCCTTGCCAGACATCCGTGTGCAATACTGTCTACCTTTCCACCAGACACAGATTACCTCTATACAACACAATCAATCAATCAATCAATCAATCAATTATAGATATAGCAACACTACATGCCATTTGTGAAAATTGTTTAAAGTGAGATACCAACTGTGAACAAGCTGGTCGTTCCGTCGTGGCAAATGATGCAAATACGTCACGTGACTGCCCCATAAACGAGGTTCGTCGCATGTGACGTTCGTGGTGTGTGATCGCCGTGTGTTGTGATGTTGTCACGTGCGTTTCACGTGACAAGCACGTGACTTCAAACAGGTCCACGTGACCTCTTGAGCACGTGACTTTAATTACGTGCACGTGGTTGTCACGTGGTGTGCTTGTTGCCTCCACCCCCGTGCATCGTGACTGAAAAAAAGCTCTGTATTGGAAAAGAGCTCATCTCTGACATTATAGTAATAATAATTTTTCAAAACCAATGCAGACTTATAATAATATTATTATATTATATCGTATGATATTGTATTATAGTGGTACGTTGTGTTTATGCTAGAGCATAATTGTACTAGAGCATAGGTATTAGCACGTCAAATGAGCGAGAAACGATCCTTTTCTTCTACTATTGTAGATTTTTTAAAACCACTAAAGAATTCATGGGCAAATACACCCATTGAACAAGACTCTGCCATTAATAATAATAATAATAATAATAATAATAATAATAATAAAAAAACACGTTTATCCACGGAAGAACCACCAATTCTACTCTATGAGCCTCAATTTGCTGTGCAAAGACCTCCTGTGTTGCCTATTTTGCCCTTACAAAGATTGAAATTGTTAAGAGAGAAGCAATTTTGGAAATTACAAAATCAATTATACCAATTGAATAATGGATCAATTGATAAATCAATTGATCCATTACAATTGAAAACGAGGCAACCTACAACACAACATAAGGGGGAAACCGTTTGGTCTGCAAATTTCGAATACAATATAGATGAATTCCCACAAGTACAACCAAAATTAGAAAATACAAATGTTAATGCAAAACAATTGGATAATAATAAAGAAATTAGTTTGACAAAGACAGAACAAAATTTATTGGTTCATGGATTGTCTAATACAAACCAATTGAAAATTAAATTACCTAAAATTGTTAACGAATCAACAGTTTTACCTACTGTAGGGTTCGATTTTATAAAGAGTAATGATACTCCATCAAAGAAGAATGTAATGTTGAAAAGTTCACCAGAATTAAATAAGGAAGTGCAAGCAACAACAACAACAAAACCATCCTTTTCTTTTGGCACAACGAAATCTGAAGAAAAGACTGAACCAACTAAACCATCCTTTTCTTTTGCTCCTGCAAAGTCAGAGGATAACATTTCATCTGAGGAGACTAATAAAACTAAACCAGTATTCTCGTTTGGAGCAGTAAATACTGAGGATAAAGCTACATCTGAAGAAACTGACACAACTAAGCCAGCCTTCTCTTTTGGAGCAGCAAAGAGTGAAGATAAGACTGACACAACTAAGCCAGCCTTCTCTTTTGGAGCAGCAAAGAGTGAAGATAAGACTGAACCAACTAAACTAGCTTTTTCATTTGGTGCTGCAAAGACTGAAGATAAAGTTATATCTGAGGAGAAGACTAAACCGGCATTCTCATTTGGTTTAGTTAAGAGTGAAGATAAAAAATCATCTAAAGAAAAGTCTGAGCCATCTAAACCAGCATTTTCTTTTAGTAACACCAAACCTGTAGATACAACTGCATCAGATGAAAACGATTTAAAGAGAAAGAAACCTTCAGGTGGGTTCTCATTTGGTACTGCAAAGACTGAAGAGAAAAAAGAATCAACTGTACCATCTTTCTCATTTGGTCCAGCCAAGCCTGCTGCCCCTGCTGCTACCCCTGCACCTGCACCTGCACCTGCACCTGCTGCATCAATTGCACCATCATTCTCATTTGGTACCACTAAAACTGAAGAAACTGAAACAGCTAAACCATCTGGTAAATTCTCATTTGGTAATAGTACATCAACTACTAGTGTTAATCCATTGTTATCTGGAAATATAACTCAAAATCCATTACTTCCAAGTACTACAGGATTTAAATTTGATAAAAAAACGTTACCAACTAGTAATTCAACTCCTGCATTTAATAACCCTTCTACAACTCCAGTTAACCCTACAGCTGTATTTGGTGGATTCAATTCTAATACACCTCCAAATGCAAATGCTACAACGCCTACTGGATTTGGTTTTGGTACAAATACTACTAAACCACCAGGTCCTTCTGCATTTTCATCTGGTATTGGTAGTTCAACAAATGTAGCCAATACATTTGGTGGCTCAACAAATACTTTTAACAATAATCCAAATACACAATCATTTGGTATGCCACCAAGTCAACCTGTTCCAACTTTCACACCATCAAACCAAATCAATTTGAGTTTTGGTGGCAATACTAATACTAACCCAGCAAATATATTTTCTGGTTCTTCACAACCACAACAATTTGGTGGCTTCAACCAAGGAAATACAGGAATGGGTATGCCAGGAATGGATAATAATAACCAGGGCAATAACATGATGACAGGTGGTCAACCTCCTGTGCAAAGAAGACTAGCAAGAATGAGACAATCGAGAAGATAATATAGGATTTTGCTTCAAAGTATTGCAATTTTAACATAATCTTAAATTATAACTCACATATTACTAGATATATATATTTAAATAAAATCAATATAGGAATATTCATCAATTGGTATTGATAACATCTCTTTAAAATGGTATATTTGTTAAGATATCTCAATATTAAGGTTTTGTGAAAAATTATTGAACTTTTAAGAATACTTTAAGGATTGATAAAGAGCTGTCTGTTGTTGGTATAAATTGAACAAGAAGTGAGGGAGACTCAGCAGCAAACAATCTAGAGAACATTAGTTGTCATGTCACCTTTCAGCCAAACAGTTATGTTAAGAAGAACATTGTCCAAATGTCTATCCAAGAAGAGTTTTAATCAGATGCTTTATAGAACTTATTTCAATTATTCTAGTAGAAATAGTTATGATAGTGGTAAGAGCAATGGGACCGGTAAGATCAAATCTAATGCTGCTATCATTGGTAGTGGGTCCGTGTTGTTAGCTTATTATTATATGTCTTCATCTCATATGGTTTCATTAGATTCCATTAAAGGTATTAGACAATTTTCTAGTAATAGTATTAATAATAATCTAACTAATTCTAATAATGATAAGAACTCTTTGATGTTGCTATCAGATGATGAAGTTAACAAGAAGTTACATGGATTAGAAGAAAGTATCTTAATTAATCGTGAAAAGGGTATTATTCGTTATGATATTTCACAATTACCATCAAATCATCCAATCGAGGATAATCATGTTGAACAAATTATTACAGTACCTTGTAAAGAGATCTCAGCTAATGGTACCTCAGCTTTAGATGATGACCTTTATTTTTTTGGTATCTTTGATGGCCATAGTGGTCCTTTCACTTCAGCTAAATTATCTACTGATTTAGTAAGATATGTTGCAACTCAAATAAATGAAATTTATAACGATACTGAAATTGATACTGAGAAGTTCTCTAAATCATTTGATGATGCTATTGAGAATGGGTTTGTTCAATTAGATAATGACATTGTTAATGGATCATTAAAGACACTGTTCAATGATCCATCAAAGGAAAATATGGTAAATGCTCTACCAGCAATCAGTGGTTCATGTGCTTTATTATCTGTTTATAATTCCCAAGATTCTACTTTGAAAGTTGCAGTTACAGGTGATTCAAGAGCTCTAATTTGTAATCAAGAAGAGAATGGTGAATGGTCAGTACTATCATTATCTACCGATCAAACTGGTGATAATTTAAAAGAAGTGGAAAGAATTCAAAATGAGCATCCAAATGAACCAAATGTGGTACGTAATGGTAGAGTCTTGGGTTCATTACAACCATCAAGAGCATTTGGTGACTACCGTTATAAAGTGAAAGAAATTGATGGGAAATCTTTAAGTGAGTTACCAGATCATGTTAAATTATATTTTAGAAAAGAACCAAGAAATTTTTTAACTCCACCATACGTTACAGCAAGACCAGAAATTACCACCACAACAATCGATAAGAAAAGAACTAAATTCATGGTATTAGGTTCAGATGGGTTGTTTGAATTATTAACTAATGAAGAAATTGCAGGTTTAGTAATCAGATGGATGGAAAATGATAAATTAAATGCCAATAAATCAACTTTCAAGAAAACTTTCTCTCTGGATAGAAAGCTACCATTAGTAACAGATTTGTCTGCTGATAAAGAAGCTCAAAGACCTGCATTCAGATATAAATCAAAGGATCAATCCAAATCGAAAAACGCTCCAGAATATTTACTAGAAGATTCCAACGTTTCTACTCATCTAATAAGAAATGCTCTAAGTGCAGGAGGCTCCAAAGAATACGTGTCAACACTAGTTAGCATCCCATCCCCAATGTCAAGAAAGTACAGAGACGATCTAACTGTCACAGTAGTATTCTTCCAAGAACCATCCAGTACAGTTTCACAATCATCAATCGCTTCAGGCAACTCAATAATCACCAATTTAGAAGCCACTACACCTCCAAAACCAAAGCTATAATTGAACATGTTTTTCTGTACACTCTTTAATACCCTTGAAGAACACCAATGAACCAATTTGAGCCTGTTTAATCATCTTTTAAGTGGGTTCCACTTTTAAATCGGTATACTTGTCACGATGCACGAGCGCATTAAGGCTTATTATGGTGGATATTTCTCCTTGGAATCGATATTAAAGCTTATAATTTAATTAAATTAATGAATAATTTGTAGTTTATTTGTAAGATAATGAGTAACTGTGAGGTTATTTGTAGGCTTCTATAGGTTCAATAAGGTTGTCTGTTGCGTGTGAGAAGTTTTCACTGAGAGAAATTACCAAAATTATTGCACAAATTACTATAAAATAAAATAAAATTATATTAAGATTATGAATTCAAATATTACATCTGTTAAATTAGTTCTCTTAGGTGAAGCTGCTGTGGGGAAGTCGTCGATTGTGTTGAGGTTTGTCTCTAATGATTTTTCAGAAAATAAAGAACCAACTATTGGTGCTGCATTTTTAACACAAAGAGTTAACATTGAAGATCATACAATTAAGTTTGAAATATGGGATACTGCTGGTCAAGAAAGGTTTGCCTCTTTGGCTCCAATGTACTATAGAAACGCACAAGCTGCATTGGTAGTGTATGATGTTACTAAACCTTTGTCGTTCATTAAGGCTCGTCATTGGGTTAAAGAGTTACAAGAACAAGCAAGTGATGACATTATCATTGCTCTAGCTGGTAATAAGATAGATATTGTTGAAGATGGTGGTGAAAGGAAAGTTGCTGTAGAGGAAGGGCAAAAACTAGCTGATGAAGAAGGTTTACTTTTCTTCGAAACTAGTGCGAAATCTGGAATTAATATTAATGAAATTTTCTTGGCTATTGGTAATAAAATTCCTTTGAAAAGGGCAAATGGACCACAAACTAATGTCAATGTTGGTGACTCTAATAGTACAAGAGTGGAATTGACTTCTGGGAACAATCATCAAGCAAATGCAGCTAATTGTAGTTGTTAAGCATACAAATTATTGCAATAAATTAAATATATTAAAAATATAATGACTTCACTGATACAAATTAAATATCTTTTCGTGCATGAATCGAGATACCCAGTTACTGTATTTTTTAGTGACAGTTTCTTAGGTATTTTTCCATTGAATTCAAGATGATTCATTGAGTCACCTTCAATATTGATTAAATCACTTATAATACTATATAACAATACTACATAATAACAAAAAAATATGAAATACAATGAAACTGAATTTAAATTCTCAATTATTTTATGTAACTGGATCTAATTAAATATATATTTATCACTTAACAAATATTTAAATTGTTCATTTTAAACTTGCAACAATGGTTGCCTAAAGCTTCTAATGACACCAAACCGCAATGTCCTTTGAAGACAACGATATAAAAGTCATTCAAGGGACATTCAAATCATTCTGGTACTACGAAGAGTATGCTCTTAATGAATACTATTATCCAAGGGTCAAGAAATGGGAAAGTTTATCTGAGTATCAAAAGAGTCTAATCGATACATATCCTTCAGATTTAGAAAAGGTTAGAACAGGAATTATCTGCAATGGTGAGTTTATGAAGAGCTGTGTGAGGAATTCTGCTGAATCCTGGTCGTTAGATATCTCTCAGATTGATTCATGGCCAATACCAACACCATTAGATATGAATAAAACCGTTTCATGTTTTACTCAAATGTATCGTGAATGGTCAATTGAATGTAAAGGGGAAAGAGATATACTGTTAGATAGATTGAAAGTGTTTTTAAGCAGTCATTTCCCCAACACTCGACAGACTAAAATATTGATTCCTGGTGCTGGTACTGGTAGATTAGCAGCAGATTTAGTGAATTTAAAATATCGATGTGATGCTAATGAAAATTCATTCCATATGTTAATCTTATCACAATTTATATTGAATGGAGGTTATGATAAGGAATCTATTCAATTGTTCCCCTTTATTCATAATTTCTCACATTGGTTACAAAGATCGAATCAATTGGCAAGTGTTAAGATTCCTGACATTAACATTGAAGAGAGTATCGGTGGTACAGATTTAATGTCAATGAATGGTGGATCCTTCATAGACTGTTATGGACCCAATTCAAACATAAGAGTGTGTGACGATTACAGTGCTACACCAAACATGAGATTACAAAGAGCTATTGTAGAGAGTTCCAAAGATATAGTGATTACGAATTTCTTCATCGATACTAATAGTAATGTTTTAAATGTTTTACAGACAATCCACCATGTCTTGACAAGCAATGGGTACTGGATCAATTTTGGACCATTGCTATACCATTTTGAGAACGATGACCAAGTGGAAACTGTATCAGATATCGATCCTTACACTTTGGCCATCAATAACATTGCCAAAAACGTTCCCTTGAAAGGTTTGGAACTCACCACGGAGGAACTCATATCTGTGGCCACAAAAAAGATGGGGTTTACACTCATCGAGTTCACTAGTGGGATCCCCAGCAGTTATGGGGGTCCACCATCACCAATTGCCATGCCAGGTTATAATTGCAATTACTGGATTCTACAAAAAACTGGCTCAACTAATCCACTGGATTCTCAATGAAAAATGTACCAATTTTGATACTTCAAAAGGACATACGGTACTTCTAATCCCCAGTTACATAGCACCACAATCTATAGCACTTGTGTACACTATACATCAACCACTAATCCATTGTTTTATAATTTAATCTTGTTCAATTGCACCATTTTGCCAAAAAATTTTTCAAAATGTTGCGCAGGCTTTAAAAAGAGCAAAAGTGAAAAATTACCAAAAACTTTAAAATGGTTAAAGATAGGACCAAAACCATTGAATATAGTTGTTTTAAAGAGTATTTCAAGTGCTCAAGAAGATATTTTTATTTATAGGAAAGGTATTCTTATTTATTGTTAGTTTTTTCCAATTTAAAAACTCATTTATTGGTCATAAATATACGGTAGAAAAGAAGATTAAGTTGAAGTTATTATGCCCTCTCATTCTAAAGGTAAAAAGAGAAAGAGTAAAGCTAAACAGGCTGCCAGTGGTGGTAAGAAAGGTGACACAGTTGGATCCAATGTAACCATGTCTGCTGAGTTATATAACGATGAAGGACAGTATCCCACTTCTCGTGTGATAAAAAGGGCACCAAATGGTGATATTATTGTGGAATCTATACCAACTAATGAGCAATCCAATAGAGGTAATAACGATAGTATGGCAGATTCATCAATGGCATTTGCCCTGGACTCTCATTGGGAATGGCTTTCTGCTGATGAGAAGAAAGATATTTTAAGAATTGAGAAAAATGAGGTTTTTGAAATTTTGAGTAAATATAATAATAACTATCATCATAATAGTAATAGTAATGCCCATAGCAGTGGAGTCAATAAAACTGGTACTGCATCTGGTGACTGTAATTGTTCAGTATGTGGACATCGTCATATAGCTATAGATCAAGAAATGGAACGTATTTATAACAGATTGTATGAATTACACACCGATCATTATGAAGATATGAATCATGTTAAATTTCATTTGAGTATAATTAAAGAATTACAAAATCCAAAATTACAAATTTCATCACCACCTATGTCACCTGTATTGACACATTCAAATAGTATTTCAAAGGGAGATATAAATAATAATATTGAAAACGAATTAGAGCCTCCGATAGGTAATGATAAATTGTTACGAAAAGAGGAGAGTTTAGATAATGTGGAAGATGAACAAGTTAAATATTTTCTTCCTTCAAACTCTGTAGATTCTTTGAAAAAAGAAGTACTAAATTTTAAACAAAATAAGGCCAGAAAACATAATCAACCGTTAACTCCTTCAAATGAAGATGAAGGAGCCACACCACAAGAACCTGTAGATTATAAAGACAATGATAATGGTTTGGATTTAAATGAAATGAAAGAAGATGTTTCTGAAAATGATGAAGAAAAATTAACATATCTAAATTTTGCAAAAACTTTTATTTCAAGTCATCCAACAGTAGCTCAAGAATATGTTGATAAAATGATGATGTATCCAGAAATGAAAGAGCTAACTGATGATATCATGCATAATAATGGCAATGGTTTTGTGAAAGCTATTGAAAGTTTTATGCAAAATGAGCAAACTGAACAAAAAGATGAGACAAACCCTGATCAAGAAGTTTTAGATATAGATATAGCGAATTATCAAGATATTGGTGATGCTAAGGAATTTACTACAATGTTGCATAATGGGAAACCGTTAACACCAGAAGAATATGCCAATCTTCAGCATCATATTGCAGAAAGAGTAACAAGTTCTTATGATACAGAAAATAGAGAGTTCAAAGGTATTTCTCAGCTTGAAAAAGAATTGTTTACTAGATTTATGTATGGTAATGAAAGAAAGCAATTTGGGGATTTAATACTACAGTCATTTAAAGATAAATATGATGATGAATTCAGTACAACTTCAATTAGTGCTTCATTAGCTGCTGCTGCTTCAGCAGTAAGTAGTGGTAGAGATTTCTCTAACTTAAAAGAAACTGATAATGAAGAAACAGATGAAGATATAGATTATTATGATTCAGATTCTGAAGGACATGAACATGGTGAATTAGATGATGAATTCGATGAAAATTATGAATATTCAGATTCTGATGATAATGAGTATGATTCAAGAACTATTGATGATCATAAAACAGATTTTCCAATGTCAGGTATTGAGTGTGTTCATCCTGATCATCACCATGAGAAACCATTGACACATGAAAAAAGTCAACTTTATTCGAGGGATATTACACATGAAGGTACCCATCATAGTAAGGAAACATTTAATAGATTTCTTCAAAATGAAGGATATGTAGATGAGTTAGACGATGAAGAGTATGACAGTGGTGTTGATGAAACAGAAAGATTAGAAGAAGGCCGTAGGTTGCTACAAATTGCGATCACTAAAATTTTACAAGGTAGAATCATGGAATCATATCATGAAAAGCAAGCTGAAAATAATAGATTAAAATTATTAGAAGAATTAGAAGCAGAAGAATCTAAAAAGAAGGAGAAGAAAGAGAAGAAACAAAAGAAGAAGGAAAAGGAAAAGGAGAAAAAAAGATTACAACAAGTTGCTAAAGATGAAGAAAAGAGGAAAGAAGCTGAAGAAGCTGAAAGAGCTAAGAAGGAAGCAGAAGAACGTGAGGCAGAAAGAAGAGAAGCCCAAAGAAAAAAAGTGGAAGAAGCAAAGAGAAAGAAAGATGAAGAAAGGAAGCGTAAATTGGAAGAACAACGTCGTAGAGAAGAAGAACAAGAGCGCCAAAGAAAGGCAAAAGAGGAAATGAAACGTAATAGAGAAGAAGAACGAAAACAAAAAGAGGAAGAAAAGAAATTGAAACTGGAACAAGAAAAAATTAAGTTGAAAAAAATTCAAGAAGAAGAACAACTTAAGAAGGTTCAACAAGATGAGCTTTTAAAATCTCAACAAGCTGCAGCTGCAGCTTTACAAGTTCCTTATGGTAGCTTAATAAATTCAATTCCTATCTCTAAACAAAACTCTTCGACCATAAACGATGATATTTCTGGTATGATTAATGCAGCAACTTCTAAATCAAATTCTTCCTCACCATCCAATCTAAATAAATTATTACAAAATTCAAACAAGAATCATATGGATATAAATTCATCTAATCAATTTTTACAACCAACTAGTGATATGGCTTTTAATTCCAACGATTTATTAGATGGATCTGCATTTACTAATAAAAATAGTTCATTTGAAACTTTAGCAGCTCTTAATAATTCACAAATCCCATCATCTATGAATTTTGGTAAAAATTCATTAAACCCACCATCTTTTGATAGTTTCCCTTGGAGTTCATACCCAACTAAAAATGTAAATGATCAACAACAAATATCATCACAATTTTCTCAACAATCCCGTTTAGGTTCTTTATCAATGAATAACGATATTACAAGAAATAACTTTAATGATGAATTGCAAAATATTACTAGTATTTTATCATCTGCTAACTTAGATGATCAAATTCCTAATAATGTTGCGTTTGGATCAAGTCCATTATGGACTAATCAAGTTGGTACTCCACTGACAAATTCTAATGCTAATCTTTCATCCAATTTAATGAATCCAAACATACCTTCTACACAAAATCAAATTTCACCTAGCTCCACTACAGTGGGTACAAGTACACACCGTAGTTCTCTTTGGGATATTTCCAAGACCAATGAATATTCTCTTCATGAACCAACTATTCCAAGTGTTAGACAAAATGATATATCTGTGAATGGTAATGGTTTATCAGCTAATTATGGTCCATCCAATATTTGGTCTCAATCTACTTCAAATCCTATCAATTTTATGGAACAACAACATATTGGTTTTTCCAATACTAAAACTCAAACAAATTCTATCAGTGATATGATTATTAGGGAATTGACTCAATTGTCAATGCAAAAATCATCAGATCCATACATTCCAAATGATTTAATATATCAAAAGGTAATGTTACAAGGTTTAGATTATAATACTTATATTAATGAGTTACTAAATTTAAGGAGTATTGGTAAATGTGAATTATTAACCAATGATGCTAAGCAAATCACTCATGTAAAACTATTAAACATGGCAATGAAACAATTAGATTTACAAAACAATACTAATAATAACATACCTCCATCAATGATGTCTCATAACAATTTTAATGGTATTCCAACTTCATCCATTGATAGTACTAGAATCCCCCCAACAGCCACTAGTACCACGAATCCAAACACTAACGCTGGCAGTTCACAATTCTACAGCATGGGTCAACCGATCAGTGGCACATCGTTGATGGGAAATATCTGGAGTTAAATAATTATAGATACATATATTATAAATGTTTTTTCACAATATAAACTTGTATAGAACCAAGATCCCCAGGGGAATTGGTGAACTTCAATGCAAACCAATTAATATGTTATATGTAAACGGTTATGACCACTCTTGAATGAAACCCAATTGTATTGAACAACTTCTATTCCAAAAAATGTATTAAATTACATCAAATTTTAGCAAAATTCGTCATATTACCAATTTCGCCCTTGCATCAAATATTAATTTTGCAAAATTAAAAGCAACTAATATCTAAAACTACCAATTATTGTTCAATTGTTATTGGGATAAGTGGTCAACGAATCTAATCGTGCTGTTATTGTGTTGTTACAAAGTCTGTTGCCTTTTGAAGTTAATTGTTTGTGGATTTATTTGAATTTTTTTACAAACTAATATTAACAGTTATTGTTTATTGTTTTAACAACAAGTGGACAGAAAGGAGTCGTTGTAGTAACAGTTTAATAACATTTTTGATATGTCTGAGAACCCAGTAAAGAGGAAGCTGGTTATTATTGGTGATGGTGCATGTGGTAAGACCTCATTGCTTTATGTTTTCACATTAGGAAAATTCCCTGAAGAGTATCAGCCTACCGTTTTTGAAAATTATGTTACTGATTGTAGAGTGGACGATATCAAAGTCTCTTTGACTTTATGGGATACTGCAGGTCAAGAAGAGTATGAGAGATTACGTCCCTTTTCATATTCTAAGGCAAATGTCATTTTAATTGGGTTTGCAGTGGACGATCCGGAATCTTTACATAATGCAAGAACTAAATGGACAGAAGAAGTTCTACGATACTGTCCAGATGCTCCATTGATTCTTGTGGGGTTGAAGAATGATTTAAGAAACTCTGAATCTGCTAATGATATTGAATTTGTTAAACCTGAAGATGCACAACAAGTTGCCAGACAAATTGGTGCTAAAAAATATTTAGAATGTAGTGCATTAACCGGTGAAGGTGTTGAAGCAGTGTTTGAATTAGCTACAAGAACCAGTTTATTAGTGAACAAGCAGCCAGGTAATCAATGTTGTACAATCAGTTAATTTTAATTATTCTTAAACATTACGCCCACAATTGAGTAGTTTCATACCACTTTTTATGAATATCACAGTCTTTTAAGATGACTTTAATGAAATTTTCTAGAAATCAAATAATAACATAGCAATAATAAATATAAATATAAATACAGCCATGTGTAACCATTGTATCATATATATTATACTATTGGTATTGCTTAAAATCTATTTTAGATCACACTTATGGGAACATACTTTATAAATTCATCTAATTGCTTCCCAATTCATTAACCTATGCCATTCTAGTATAGTGGTTAGTACACATCGTTGTGGCCGATGAAACCCTAGTTCGATTCCAGGGAATGGCATTCATTTTTTTTTTTGGAAAATATTAACAAAGTGAATAATAAATTTGTAATCTAAATATAACTAATAAAATACTTTAAAGTAAACGGTATTGATCTATTGAATTAGAATCGATATTGGTATATATGTATATGTGATTAAATTAAATTATACAGAAGATGTGACTTCAAAAAATCTTTTCAAATAAAAGATTTGAAACAAAGAATTGACTATAACTACACCAACTTGGAAGATGGACCACCATTTGACTCTGTCGTTAGTGGATTCAGCTGTGTTTCTATGAGTCTTTTCTCTAATAACTATATATTCTTGTTCATTTTTAACTTCATTAATTAATCTAGTTAATTTTCTTAATGAACTATCTAAAGTATCATCTTCTTCATCATCAACATCGACGTATTTAGTACCCCAGATGTTGAAAGAGACATCCTTAGAGACAGTATTTGAATTTTCATTTAAGAAGCAATATTCAAATTTACCAGTATGTGGTGCAGATAAAGTTTCTTCACCATATGCAACATCTCTAACAGATTTCAAAATGTTGTTTCTTTGTTGACCATAGATGACTAAATCACCACGCAATTGGTCAGATGAATCAGCAGCTCTGTTACCAAATTGGAAAGAAATTGATAATTCATCACCTTTTTTCAAATCTTCAAAAAAACATCTACGACCATAAGCTGGTAATAAAACGTTATGAGAAGATACTAATTCAGTGCAAAAAACAGCACATAAAAGCAAAGCAGCACAGACACGTTGCAACATCCTTGTCGTCTTGACCAACCTCCTTCTACAAACAATTACTATAACCTTTAAAACAACAAATACTAATAGATCTATACATCTATACATCTATACATCTATATATATATTCAAATCAAAGAGTTTAATGCTTGGCTTCAACCAAAATCTTCAAATCGTTTCGTGTTTTTGTAATCTTGTCATTGTGAACGGGCAAACCCGGGTGACAAGCACGTGAAACACACGTGGTGTCCCCCTTTGAAAATATACCCAGAGCCACCGCTACGGCTCTAGTATATTTGTATACCCGTCTAGCTCAGTGGTAAAGCGAGTGACCCGAGGAGCCTCGGGTCCGCCCCGCTGAGAGTTTCCAGTAGGAAACAGCAGTGCTACGCAGTGTTGTCAGTAGTCTGTTACCAGTAAAAACCGGAAACCCGCGTTCGAACGCCTCTTGTAGCACCCCCCCCACGTTACACATTATCATGATGAACGACATTTACGTGAACAATCTCTGAACAAATTTTGGAAAACCCAAGATTTATTGATTAAAAACCTATGTTGCCTTCCTTCTGAACTTAATTGTAACTGGATTCTCTTCTCTTTTTGGGTTGCCAATGGGATTGAATCACTGCATGCATGCACAATGGCTGAAGAAAACGATACCTTTATAGAGTCGGATGTTATCACTCCAGATATCCCAACTAAAACCACTTCCAAATCTAAAAAAAAAAATGAACCATCCCTTGATTCTGTTCCGCAGGAACAGAATCAAAATAATACTCTGGTGTCAGATGCTGTCCCTTTGCAAAGAGGCACTCTGGATGAATCCATTGCTGATACTTTGAAAAGAGATTTGTTTGAAATTAATGCAAGATTGAAACAAGTGGTATACCCTCATTTCCCATCACCTAACCTTACTGGATCCACTGTCTCTAATGTAGATGCAGGTGAACTTCACAGTAGTGATCTGTGGGCACCATTGACTTTCATCATTTTGTACTCTTTGATTGTATCTCATGCGAAATCTCTGTTTTCCAGTTTGTTTGTATCTTGTTGGGCTATTCTTTTAGTTATGGCTTTGCATTTAAAATTAACTAAACCAAGGCAATCCATGTCTTTGATTTCTTATATATCTGTTTCCGGTTACTGTTTGTTCCCACAAGTGGTGCAATCTTTACTAACACAATGGTTAATCCCAATGTGTTTGAAAATAGTGTTGAAGAATAGTTCCCATTGGCAAATAAGAATAAATGCAATTGCAGAATTGCTTTTGACTGCAATCTGTCTAGTTTGGTCAGTGTCTGCAATCTCTTTAGTGACAAACACAAAGGGATTTGTGCAAACGTACCCATTAGCATTATGTTTATTCGGCTTGGCCTGGTTGTCAGCAACTTTATAAACACAGACTTTCTCAATAAAAACGACAACAATAACAACAGAAATATATGTATTAGAACATTGGGAACCACTAGAGCTCTTGTGTATAGACTTTTATAACATAAGTAGTTGGTCTCTTCATAGTTAATATCGACGTCCACGTGATACCGCATTGAATAATTTTCTAACACGAATCTTGAATATTTCATGAAATATTCCTTATTAAACTAGTTAAATTTATTGGAAATGAGGGTGTTTAGCCCAGATCTGTGTGTTATAGAAGGGTATACTAGCTGCAGGACAAGTTGCTTATTGCTTAAATAACGTATAGTGGGAAGAAAGTGCTTGAAAAACACTTATTTATACGAAATTTCACAGAGACTTTTTCTTTTTCGAATTCCTTAAATTACTTTTAATTTTATTTAAAAATACTGAACTGGTTGAACGTTCATCATGCCTTTGCTACAGCCGTCGTCAAGTAGTTGCCATACTTTGAAGTTGCCCAAATTACCTGCGTTTGCTAAAGATTTGGATGAGGCTACAAAGAGAAGACTCACGCTAGATTGCCGTACAGGTGCAGCTGTAAATTTATCAAGGTCCAATATTTTCACTCATGGTGGGTTAACCATTCCTTTAAATTTGGAATATGTTAATTCTACAAACTTGCAACAGGAACTGATGATGTATTTTGCTAAGGAGAAACAGTTTGGTATTTCCTTTAAAAATTTAAACGATTGGATTTCATTAGAAACTTTCCATTTAGATTTAATATCAAGAACTTGGAGAAGAGTTCCTACAGTTACTGAAGGTTGGGAAAATGGTGTTGAAGTGATACCAAATTCCCCCGTTTTTAAAGAAAGATTATTTCATTCGATGTGTTATACAAATTCTTGTCTTTATGTTTTTGGTGGTCTTGTGGTATCACCAGATAGTGGATATGAATTAATTACAACAAATTCTTTGTGGAAACTAGATTTGCAAACAAAAGTTTGGAGTTTATTATCGGAAGATCCACATATTACAAGAAGATTTAATCATTGTATGCATGTTAAAAATGAAAATGATGAAACGAGAGATACAAAATTAGTTATTGTTGGTGGTTTAAATAATATGGATGAATTAGTTGAAACTATTGATGTTTATAATTTAACAAATAATTGTTGGGAATTTGAAATAAATCCAAAAGTTACTAATCATATGTATACAAATATTGATGGTAAAAAAGTATCATTAACTAAAAATTCAAATTTTTCTATTTTAGTTGAAAATAATGAAGCAAATATTCCAGCATTAGCATTTTACTATCCAAAACATTTAGATAATACTAAAAATAATAAAGAAGAATCAAATTCGATTGATTCGAATTCTTCTTCTCAAGAAGAAAATTATTTATCACCATATATTGCATTACCATTATTACCGGATTCTAATGGTATGAGAATGGATATAAATCCTACACAAAATCGTGATATTTTAAAAGTACCCTTTAATTTATCTTACCCAACTGGTGATTATTTTGGTTATAACATTATTTCAGCAGGGTTTTATCCTGATTGTAATTCAAATAATTTCCATTGTTTTGCATATGATATTCATACAGGTAAATGGACAAAGATTAATATAATGTGTCCAAATTCGGATGCAAATAAGCATAGACACAGATTTTGGAAATTATTTGTATGGCAATCTCATCATCAAACTTTATTATTAGGTACAAGAAATGATGATTCTAATTTACCAACTGTGCAAAAGTTTGATTTTATCTCTACCATATGTTTACCAATGGTAAATATGTATAATAATCTAATGTCATCGCATATGACCATAAACAATTCAATTGTACCTTCATCTCCATTGACATTAAACGAGGGTGAATTCTCTTCAAATTTTTCAGGTTTAATTAAAAACAATTCATTAAGGAAACAAAGTTATACTTCTACAACAACATCTCAATTTGAGAGTTATATTCGTTATATTGCTCCTCCAATTGAATTAGCATCAATGAGATCCGTTTTTCAACCATACGCTATGGTTTTAGGTAAAGATGCTTTAGAAGTATTTGGCTCACCTTTATCAGATTTTGAATTTGTTTCTGATGAAGGGGATTCGGTTGGCGTACCTATATATCTACTAAGAAAAAGATGGGGGCGTTATTTTGACATGCTTTTATCGCAGGGTTATGCAAAAGTATGTGAAGAATATGAGGAACAAGGTACTCAATCAACATTAATTAAATATTCACCAAAAATGTCACCACAAATGTCAAAACACGGAAGAAATTATTCAGATGTTTCATCTATAGGATCTGCGAATGGTTTCAGAAGTAGAAGCTCTTCTGATGGTCCATTAAGTACATTAAATGAATCGACATTGCAGCAAAATGATAATGAAAAATCCTTATCTAAGACAAGAAATTCTTCTGGAAGTATGAGCTCCCCAGCAATTGCCACATCTTACTATAATGATGATAAAGATGAACTCACATCTTCAAAATTAGAACTAGCTAATTATAATGCTTCAACAGAAAACATTAAGTTGAAGCCTGTACAATCATCTACTACTAGCTCGACTACAGGTATGATTTTTAGAGTACCATTCCAAGAAAATAATGAAAGTACTACTTTCTCTAAAATAGAGAAATCTTCCCCAGTACACCATGGAAGAAGATCATCATCAGTAGCAAATACTAACTCTGATCTAATGAGAAGACAATCAATTGAAAAACAACGTAGACTATCTCATCCAACTCTTCTACAGGTTCCTGGTAATAATATGAGACGGTTATCATGGGGTCAAAATTCCATGTATTCAATTACTTCAAGAAGACATTCTATTGCCTCAAGACGTACTTCAGTTACATCTCAAGGTAGTTCTATTTCACTTGTTAGTTCTTCTTCTGATAGAATGGGTAATACTCTATCTACTCAGGGCAATGGAGGTTTAAACACAACAAATCTTGGTTTTCTAAATGTTCCTTTACCTCCTCAAATGGAAGCTCCGACAGATCCATTACCATCTTTACCTAATGAGGAGTTAAATTCATCAACTATAAGAAATACTTATGGTAAGACACATCCTTTTAATTCGGCAAGTAGTAGTCCTGGAGCAACACGACATTCTTCTATTTTCAGAAGATTAAGTTCGCCAGATGTTGCAAATCCATTTTTAAATGCTAATATTCCTTCATTAGACGGTCAATTAAGTAAAAGTGAAGAAGCACATGAACAAGTGGATGCTCCAAAACCTTCATTCAGCAAAAGTAGTTCCATTAGGTATGGAAGTACCAGTACAGCTCACTCACAGGTTGATGAGCATAAGGCTTCTGTATCTTCAGCTGTAAGTAATGAAAGCAGTACTACTTCTCATTTTGCACCAGACTTCGAACCTTTATTAACTCCAAGAACATTATATATGCCTTGGTCTACATCAACTGTCAAAGCATTTGCAGAGTTTTTCTACACTGGTCAAGTTAATTCTAAATGGTTACTGATTCCGGTTGTTTTAAATCTTTTAATAATGTCAAAAGTTTATGAAATTCCATTATTATACAGCTTAATTTCAGAAGTATTATATTGTATTGTTGCCAGAAAGGAAGAAAGTATTTATATTACATGTGATTCTTTAATTGAGTTATTACGTATACAAACTGTTAACATCTGTGAAGGTGATGATAGTGAAGAAAAAATTAAACAAATGTTGGAAGCTAATGAAAATTATCGTGAATTATCAAAATTGAAGAATTTGTTGGAAAATATTGATAATGGTTCTTTCGATATTAGTTTAATTATGCGTTCTTCAAGAAATTTTTCGATATCTACAATTGGTAGTAGTGATAATGAACAAAGAGATAGAGATCCAAGTATTGGTTCATATTTGAATACTTTACCATACGTTTTTAGAAATGGTCCAAGAGATAGTATCAATTCATTTGGTTCGTTTTCCGTTCCATTTAGCGCACAAGGACCAAAACCATCGAATTTTGTAATTAATAATAAAAACAAAAAGAAATCTAGTTTAAATCGTAAAACTGATGAGAATAATGATATTTTAGATACTGAAATGGAAAATGATGACGATTCACTGTTAAGCAGAGACGATTACGAAGAACAATTAGAACAAGTTAGATTAAGAGATTTATCAGCATTAGATTCTGGATTTAATAGTCAATTAGAAAATGAAAATACTCTTGAAAAAAGATTAGAAAGATTATCTTTAAACAAAGCAAAAGATAATATCGATTTTGGAATTATTTCTTCTCAGTCAGAACCTGATGAACTTGATTCAGAATTAGGTGTGTTATCATTAAGTAAAATGAAAAGGAAGATTGAAGAAAGAGAAATTGAAGATGAAAATATTGATCCATTATTAAGGTTAAACAATTTATCAGTTTCCACTCAGAGCCCAACTAAAAATTTATCATTGTTAAATAATGAATACTCTACTCAAGGTTCAGGTATCAATAATAAAACTCATAAAGATGATATGGCACCATATGATTTAAATGTACCAACATTAGAAAATCTAGTATCACCAAACTCTTTGCCACCAGTGGATTACGTTATGAAGGCAATTTATAGAACTGCGGTATTGACTCATGATGTTAAATTGATGGTTAGATGTTTGGATTGTATTGATATTTCGAACAGTTTGAAAAATATTAAAAAATCAATTAGTCATAATATAAATATCAGTAATGGTAATAATAAAAGTGATGGATCCAATAAGAATTCCGTTGAGTTTAACAATACTAATAATGGTACTAATGCAATTACTTCATTGTGGCCAAATAAAAGTCTTTCTCAAAATAGTACAAATGTTACTAATTCCAAATTGAAAATGAATTCACCAAGATCATCAAGTGTTAATTTCCGTATGACACCAAGTAACCAATTGGGGGATCTCCCACATACAGTCAAGAACCAGGCAAACTACACTAAATTGTCATCACAAATGACTACACCAATCTCACCAAGAACTTCAGTAATTGATCCAAATTCATTAAATCAAAAAAGATCAAGTGCCAGTGCCAATGGTAACTCTGCTGCTACAACAACTGCAAACAGCACCAGAACCGCCACCAGCATGAGCAACGGTACCACTACCAACGGTACCACCACCAGCAACAGCAACAACAACACTGGTGCCTTTTCATTCTTCTCAAAGAAGAAGTAAATGAACAACTTAACTATATGTATGTCTATATCTCTATAAGTTCAATTTGAAATAAAGCATCACTTGACTTTCACGTGCACCGGTTCCCCGGATTCAGAAACAAGAAATTTTTTTGGATTATCTCCGCTTTCCCAAGAACTGCGCGCACGCCCGGGTGTACTTAACCCTCAGAACTTACCGCAGCCAATCCCCTTTCACGGCACTAATATCTCTCACGGTATTTCTCTGTATAACCCATGATTACACAGAAACTACCGCAGAATAAGCATCTTAATGGTATTTCCTGAATAGGAAATTGACGTACATCAACTTTGTATTTCTTTTTTTTTCCCTTTTAGGTGCTGCAGGCAGGAAAAAGAAAAAACTTTTCACTCGTCGAGAATTCAGTCGAAATGCATATTATGCAGAGCAACTAAACCAACCCATCTCTAGTGGTGCCAAATGGTATGAGGCCACAGGTATGGTAGGCGCAGGTTGGGTTGAGTAGTTGGTTCCAGAGAGTCTCTGGCATGGTGCCCAGCCCTCTGGCACACCTAGCTCGCCGGATCTTTTCTCTATTAGATGGCATGATAATTTGAGTTCTAATGAGTGGATTATATTGAGATTAATTTCAGTTTGGATTCTGGATCAAATCGTTATGGATTGCAAGTTGGATCCAGTGAGCTTCCGCACCTGGGTCAACCAATTAATATGAAGGAACGTGTTTGTCTCTTCTTGTAATTCGTATATACATGTAACTATATATATATATATAGGTCCCAATTCTTTTGTTCACTAAACTAGAAAGGTATAATCAGCAACAACAGCAGTAAATGCAAGTATAGCCTCTACGCAATGAACATGCTAACAAGAATCGATTCCAATGAGACTGTGTTCAACACATTGAATAACAATAACAGTTTATATAAGCTTAATGATGAACAAGATCATTTCAATTTACAGATCTTGCCCATGCAACTGGACTCCAACAATGTCACTAATGACTTGACTGGTAATACTTTGACTTCACAAACTCCATCTGACCAAGTGGAACAAAGAAGGTTGTCTATCTCTGATTATAATACAGAAAAGCCAAATTACTATGAATATGAATTCTTTCATGGTAATGAAGTGAGTAAGATTGATGAATTCTTCCAATTCGATATGAGCATGATGACGATCGACGACGATGAGTTGATGGCCAGAGATGATGAACAAGAGCAAGAACAAGAACAAGAGTTACAAACTGAAGAATTAATGTTGGATGCTGACGATTTATTAGTTTCCAATGATTTGATGGAACAAGATGATATTTCCTCTACAAGGAAAGTAATGAACTATTTCAAACTAAATATCTTCAGTGGTACTAATACCAGCACCACTAGTTTAGATGAAACTATGGTATTTAAGAAGAAATATTTTTGGAATAGAAATAAGAAAGTAAAAAATTTTAATGATAACTATAATGATGAAATGAATAGACATATTCTTGATGACACTGACGAACAATTTAACGAAACAAACAACATGAGCGAGAAATATGATGATTTGGTAGTGGAGGAAACACATCTATTAGTAAACCCTTCTCAATTGATATCAACAACTGAATCAAATATTCCAAATATTACTACTACCATTTCTAATAATAATCCCTTCAATACAGAATTATTCTTTAATGATCCATCTCAAATGGCTCAACCTGTAGAAGTCCACAACAACGTCAAACAATTGCTATTGGAAGATGAACAAATGGAAATTCATGATGAATTGAATAATAACATAACGTTCTTACCTAAAAAACTTGGATCAATTCCAAAGACAAGAGGTCGTAAACCATCATCAATACCGGATGCCTCTAAACAATTTGGCTGTGAGTACTGTGAAAGAAGATTCAAAAGACAAGAACATTTGAAAAGACATGTAAGATCATTACATATGGGTGAAAAACCATTTGGTTGTCATATCTGTGATAAAAAATTCAGCAGAAGTGATAACTTGAATCAACACATCAAAACCCATTCAAACTAACTAAATTAGCTACAACTACATATCATAACACCATACATAACCAATGAATAGACATTTTATATCATTATTTGAGCAACAATTGCTAAAAATAGACTCTTATTGAGCTGTTTCATGTATACATAGTGCGGTGCACGGGTCCCTGTATCAACAAATTCGGATTTTTAAGGTTTGAAGCCGAGCTTTTGACGATTTAAAGGTTATTTTAAGCTTTAATTGCGATTTTATGTGGTTGTAACACACTCAGGGCTGGATAAAGTAGGCCATCGAGTGTATTTGGCACCATAAATAGTCTTGTAAACATACTTTTAGTTGAGAGTGGGTTTTTCTCTGGTAAAATTACCAGTATTCTTGCATATGGACAGGAGAAGGCTTATCGCAGTTCATCACTGCACTTGATAAGAACTTAATTTTAAAGATATCCATTTACTGGATCAAGAACAATCAGGGCAACGCCAAACCGCATTTGGCATGCATATATATGTGTGTGTGTGTATATGAATATACGATCAATTTCGTTCACGAAATACGGACTGAGCCCACCTGATGTGTGGTTGTGAAGCCAAGTCAGGAAATACGCCAGATACCGATGGGGTAGAGTCACAGGAAAGTGTATAGATTCCCCCATTTAAACAGCCTATAAATATATATATATATTTAGGTATTTTTCTACAAGAGAGTTATACTTTTAGGGTTCCCACTAAGACGAATCCTCCTTGTTTCAGATTCAATGAATATGAATGCCTCTTGCTAGATCCCAACAGCTCCCCTGTAGTAAGTTGTTGAATGGTCTATTTAGAGTAATCTTGGCTTTCTATTGTGCTTATTTAAGGCTCATTGGAAGGTTATTTGGTGGTTTAAGCCATGAGATGCGTATCATCCAAGACGTTGATTGACCGTTAGCTCATGCGGGTAACGAAGGAAGGTATTGTTTCAAAATCATTTGGTCTTGTAGAATGAGCAACGATACTGGTAACTTACTAAGTGCAACTTATTTAAGCACAATTGTTAATGTTTCTTGAAGTTGTGAATCTTCTTGTTTTAAGAATTGTTATTATATAGATAGAATCAAGAAGAATATCTCTAGAGAATTGGATAGATCCATATCTTTCTCATTTGCATCAGGTTACAGATTATTACTAGTATCAGTTTTCTTCGATTCTTGTGGTTACAACTCATTCTCTCATTTTTTTTAAAGAGAGACTGTTGATAATAAACCAAGGAACCGTATATCCAAGTAACAGTCCCCAGAGAAGGGTCACTGTTTGAAAGATTATTATTTTACCTTCGCTGTATTAGTGGTGAAAAGACTTCTTCTCATTGAATTTTTTTTTTATAGAATTGGAAAAGTATGTTATTTTAAGATAGTTATGGTTACGATTCAAGAGGTGCATGCGTGTCGATGGTACCAGGTTGGTTAGAGTTATTTCAAGAATAACTTTTAGAAAAATAATTCTTGTAACACTACTGGATCAGGTTACTAAATAATTTTTTTTATTTCATTACTCCTGGTCAAGCAACGCTACAAGGATGGTTTTTAAAAGGGAATTCTACTAGCAGTGGATTGCTCTACAGCAGTTTCAGATGATAGACTCATTGGATGGTTTATTGGGTAAGAAACACTTCATTTTATATCATTTATTGAGTGAATTTGTTCTTAATTTCAATAAATTGCTAGGGTTTGTCAAGGTCATGTGACCTGATCTGAAATGTCCGATTAAGGAAATATTGCCTATTCCGGTATATTTCCCGTTCCGGCAACCCCAAAACTGGCTATTTTATGATCACGTGGAATGTTTTAAAGCATTAATTATCATTGAATTGGACAATATTTATTAACATTTTACTAACAAACAAATGGTACCTTATATACCGTTTAATTCTTTTTTTACAGATGCAGAACCATCAGCCTCAGTTGTCTGTGAACTCGGTTCAATCCATTATTGAACCAGTTACACCTCCTTCTTTAGGTCAGATGAATAATAAAAAAAATCACCAAAGGACACAATCTTTAGATTTATCTAATTTTAATCAGTTTATGGCATCTTCTGCTACTACTTCCATTGGATCTTCTTCCTCCCAGCAGCAGATTTCTCCCATGATGTTGATGAATGGATTTTCTCCATCTTTAAAGATTAATAGTAATGGTAAATTTTCTAATTCAATTGTTACTAATGTTAATAATAATGTGTTGTCAAATTCTTCATCTTCATCTTCTACTACAACTCCAGGAACTAGTGCGTTGCCATTGATTAATGAATTTGATTTATCCTTTGACAATAATTATATTACTTCAAATTCTACATCGTCGTTAAACACCGCATTTACTTCAATGACATCAATAAATGAAAAAAATATTAATAATATTAACAATTTTAATATTTCTAATACAGTTCCTATTTCAAATAATAGTAATAAAAATAATAAAAAAGTGTCAAAATTACAACCAGCTATTCAAACATCAGAACAAATTGCTACTCAAAATGAAATTTCTTCCACACCAATTGAAAAATTAGATTATTTGAAATTAGCTACTGATCAATTTGGTTGTAGATTTTTACAAAAAAAATTGGAAACTCCTTCAGAATCAAATAAAGTAAGAGATTTATTATATGATCAAATCAAAGACTATTTCTTGGATTTGATTTTAGATCCTTTTGGAAATTATTTAGTCCAAAAATTATGTGATTATTTAACCACTGATCAAAAAACTATGTTAATTGAATCAATTTTTCCACATGTATTTCAAATTTCTATTAATCAGTATGGTACTCGTTCTTTACAAAAAATTATTGGTACTATTGAAAATGAAACTCAAACTAATCTAATTGTATTGGGATTTTCTCAAAAATATACTTCAGTTCGTCAAATTGTTCAACTGGTTAATGATTTGAATGGTAATCATGTTATTCAAAAATGTATTTTTAAATTTGCACCTTCAAAATTGGGTTTTATTATTGATACTATAATTCATGAAAATAATATCATTTCAATTTCAACTCATAAACATGGTTGTTGTGTATTACAAAAATTATTAAGTATGTGTACTTTACAACAAACATTCAAAATTTCTGTCAAAGTTATACAATCTTTACCAAACTTAATCAACGATCAATTTGGTAACTATATTGTTCAATTTTTATTGGATACAGATGAGCTACATTTTTATTTCTTACCCGAAGTATTTAATAAACTATCAAATGAACTTCATCAATTATCATGTTTAAAATTCTCTTCTAATGTTGTTGAAAAATTTATCAAGAGATTGTACAACATTATTACTACCTCAATTAAAGGCAACGATGCAATTCCAAATCAAGAAGATATTGTTCCTGTAGTCATGAACATTATTTTGAAAATTATTGATATTTTTACCAAAAATTTAAATTTATTAATTAGAGATAATTACGGTAATTATACTTTGCAAACTCTATTGGATATTAAAAACTATTCTACATTATTGGAACATCCAAACAATAGTAGCCAAAGGAGATCAGTTCAATTTAGCAGTTTTAGTCATGACTTTACTTCAAATATTGGTCAATTGATGGTAATGACTAAAGAACTGCTGCCAACAATCAAATCAACTTCATATGCTAAAAAAATTAAAGTAAAAGTTAACTCATATGCAGAATTTACTGGTATTCAATTTGCTGAACCTGCTCCCATTAAAAATGAAGCAAAATCATCAAATAACCATGTTAATAAAGGAAACAAGAAATTCAATAATAATGAACAATCTAAACAACATTCAAGACACTATTCTTTGCCAAACAATAGTTACCATAGAAGAAATAATAGTTCTGTTTCTTCAAATATCGTTAACCGTCAGCAATTGAATAGAGTATCTCCTGCGAACTTTCAATCCCAACAATTTATTCCAAGTAACAACCAAGTCGAAAATAATACTTCTGGTAGAACTCAAAATCCAAATGAAATGAATTTGAACTTCAACATGGACATGAACATGAATATGTTTGCTAGATCTTCCTCAAATTCACACTTCGATTTATACCAACAATATAATACAGGTACCTACCAAAATCCCTCATCTTCAATGGGGTTTACTCATGAAACAAACCCACAAGTAACTCAAAATTCTTATTATACACCAATGAGTTCTAATGGGTTAAATTTAATGTCTTCAAATGTCAATAATAATGCATTCAATACTCAAGGTTCATCTTCAATTACAGATTTAAATTCAGCTTTTTCTTCTAAGCTTCAATTAAATCCAAATGGATTTCCAATGGTAGATAGAACTGGTAACATGGTGGACCAACCTCAATTCCACTTTTAAACATATCCATACCATTTGATAAAATACCTTTAATTAGGTTTTTGTAAAAACAACTTTAGGTAGAGAAATAGTACTACCTATAGTTAATATCTGTTTGATATTGTCTAATAATTAAAAAGACTATAAAATAAAATACAATAAAGAATTGTAACATATCATAAAATATAATAAAAAAAGAAACAAAATACCCAACCAACTCATCTTAAAATCCTCCAATTAGCTCATTCATTCATTCAATCATTCAATCATTCATTCATTCATCAATTCATTCATTTTTAAGACAAATTCATTCCGATGCAATTATATACATATATATATATTTAAAGAATCGTTTATATAATACACTCGTTATTTCATTACTATCAATAAACATATTTTTCTCTAATTAGTTATATATTTAGTTTGTTTATATCACCATTTATATCTTGTTAGTTTGGTGTAATTTTAATTTATAATATTTTATGTTATTTTATAAAACTATACCAAAACATTAAAATTTCTTGAAAAATTTTATATATTATGAATTTAAACATCTACTTTTACAGAAACATAAATTATTAATAATGATAATAATGATAGTATAATTTAAGTATAATATATAGATATACAGGCACAGAAATTATAATTTATCCGTTAGACTATTTAATATGAATAATATAGAACATCTCTCACGTTTCATTATTACTCTTTGTAATTGTTATACATATTGTCCACCGATTGGAAAATATTAATAAACAATAAATCTGAATGAGAAATAATGAAGAATGATATAAAAAATTGCGTTAAGTTATATGTTTAATGGTATAGAGCAGGACTATTCTTGGCCGAAACCAATAGTTTCTTCTACAGCTAGAGTTAATTTTTGTTTCATACTTTCGTATTCATCGTATGGTGGTAAATCTACTCTGTTGAAACAAGTATGTGATTTTGGTAATTGATTAGATGCACCAGCTTTTTCGATAGTAAATCTTCTTGGACCATCGGAACCTTGTAAATCTTTGAAACCATTAACTGGAATACGAGAAGTACCTGTAGTAAATTGTAACAAACGAGCTCTTTGTTCATTATCCCACTCACTAATACACTTCCAGAACCACTTAATAACTTCATCTGATTCTTGGTAACCACGATAATCTGTATTCTTTTTCCAATCTTCCACATCAATTTCAGCAATACCACCAATCAGTAATTCTAATTCACGTTCATCAAAGACAGTAATTAAATCTTCAGGGATTAATTCATTGAAACCATCCATGAATGCTTTAAATTGTTCTTGAACTCTATCAACAATCTTATATTGAGTGTATAATTCAACATATTCCTTTTTATTTTCGTCAGTAACTTCAATATTTCTTCCGTCTGGTTTCAAATCAACTGTCACTAATTCACCGAATTTTTCTTCATCTGCACTAAACGTTAGATCTAAAATACCTTCTATACTATTTTCTAACATCCATTTCAAAGAATTATTCACCTCAGCATCAACACCTTCCATATCTTGCAAAATAACCTTTTTACGTAAAACCATTTTATATAAAGCACCAACAAAGAAAGCATCTAAGAATCTTCTATGGAAAACACCCAAACCTACAACTCTACCAATAAATTTGAAATAATTCAAATGTTCTGGATTAATACCAGAATTTGGATTAAATTGAATGGTATAGTTATCATGAGCTGAATATTCGAATAAACAATAGAATGGGTTAAACATTTCATGAGATAATAAGAAAAAGAATTCTCTTGAAACCCCACCATAATCCAGACCTTCTTCACCATCAAATTTAATCATCAATCTTTTCTTCAAATCTTCAGGAGTTTGTCTCATAATTTCTTGATAAGCATCTTCAAAAATATTCTTTCTACGAACCTTAATATGACATTGACCAGGTAAAATTCTTAAAGCTGGTTGTGATCTAAAGTAAATAACTTTACGTCTAAAATCACGCTTATATTGTGGAACATTTTGATCTAATGATGATGGTAATCTTGGGTCATCCCAAGTTGTAGTTTTTGTATTATGATCAACGAAATAAACTCTTGCGGTATTTGTTAATCTCATTTCCCAACCTGAAGGTAATGGACCTAATTGAGAAACAGGTTGTTGTTGAATGGTTGTATTTGTTGGACCATAGGTTCTAATATATTGTTGTCTTCTTGGATCGACCCAAGTAGTTGTTCTTGTATTATGATCAACAAAATAAGCTCTACCTTCTGGTGTAAATCTTTGTTCCCAACCGGATGGTAATTCACCTAAACCTGAAGTAGTAGCACCAGTAGCAGCAAATGTAGCAGCTGCAGTACCTACAATAGCAGGAGTTTGTGAATTAGCGCTTGTATTAACAACAATATCACTACTTGAATTTGAAGGTTCAGGTAAAGTTCTACCTCTATGTTGTCTTCTTTCTAATTCAGTATTTGCTAGATTTGTAGTATTACGATCATCTTCAGATTGTTCCAAAGTTGGTCTTTTCCAAGTAGTTGCTCTCGAATTATGATCAACATAATAAGTACGACCGAAATTATCTGTTCTTCTTTCCCAACCTGGAGGTAATCTACCATATTGATCTTCAAAAGAAGATAATTGACGATTACCAGTAGAACTAGAACCAGCAGCATCTGTTGTAGAAGTAGAAGTAGCAGCGGTGGAAGGAACCCCATTCAGATCATTTGCATCCATTGAATTTGGAGTATTAGCACTACTACTACTTGCTAAATGATTTGATTGATTAGTAACATTATTGTTATTGTTAACATTACCAGAACCAGCAGCAGTGGCAGTAGCACTACTAGTAGTACCTCTTGACCGTGTCGAAGGAACTGTATCCTTTGATAAAACGACAATTAATCTACCGCTAACAGCCATATTATCATTTGATTTTTTTAAATCCCTTGTAATTGTTTCCTCTCTACTAGTACCATGAGATTCATTCGATTGATCCAATGAATCGTCCAACGAACCCAAAACATCACCGATCCTCACATTGATAACACCTAAAAACCCTTGATCCTTTTTTTTAAATTTTTTTTGATCAAATACTTGAATTGTTAATATTGAATTTTCATTAATTTCAGTAAATTTAAAAGTTTCATTCCAATAAGGATTCAAAGTTTTCTTAGCTGCAGTAGTAGACTTAGTCTGATAGCCATCGATAGTCAATACAGCAAACGGATCAGGAGAACGGAATACATCCCTTTTATAAAGAGATTCAGCAGCAACTAATTTCACGGATATTGAACTCATTTTGCAACGTAATTAATTGATTTTTAATTGATGTTTAAACTAAAAACACAACAAAAAGTAAATCACAGTAACTCAATCAAACAAAATCTGAATATCCGACTCAATAAAAACTATTAATTCTAAATTAATTCAATAACAAATCACTTTTAAAACTCAGTTTTAATCAAATTTATCTTAATAATTAGCAAATTTCAAAGTTTCTTGCTATGAAATTTCAATTTTTTTTTCATACTAAAATCCAAATCACGATATACGAATCATACCCTAAACACAGCCCTAACCAAGAGGGTTCACAAATAGGAGAGCCCGGCAATATAAGCCCTAGGGCTACAAACAAACCCTACCAACACTACCACGTGACTAGGCACCCAGCCGACAATTTCCTATTCAAGGCACTGTATATCCTAAATAGGTAACGACTTACCTATTTAGGAAAATTCCAGGTATGTCGGCTGGTTAAAAATTTTGAAAAAGTTCAGCGGCTAAATTTTTTGGCAACTGATATTGTAAATAAAAGAACTGCTGTCTGCTACTATTAGATGGTGTCATCTCTGGTAAACAACAAGGTATATCCAGCATCTTTGTTTACACAACAAACAAACTGGGCCTCCCATATGGGTCTGCCACCGAACCTATATAAGAGTAACAATCTTTCCTTGCTCCCTCTTGACTCTGTGGTTCGTTTTACCTTTTGAAACCGACCAACCAACCACACACTTATACTTACACTTATATATGACAGACTACTACACTCCAGTCAATGTGTTCAGACACAATGCCATCAGCATCCCCAAGAGGAACGAACTACGTCTCAAACGTAAAAATAACCATTGGAATAAGAACATACCAATGTCCAACAAGAATATACTGAGGAAATGCTCTGATGAGTTTAATGACTGCTATACCACCAAGAAACTTTACTCCAACTATTTTGAAATCAATAGCAAGCAACAATCCATGGCTTTTCTGTCGGTGGACAGCAATGATAACATACTTATAAGCACAGATGACCATTTAAAACTGTTAAAGATTAATGATGGGAACTTACATGAACTACAAACCATCACATTACCAAACAAGAACACTTTGATATCGACATTTTACCATCCTGACACTGCCAATGGGGTTCAAAGACTACTGACTGGTGGCTCTGATGGTGTCGTTAATTTAATTGAAACGTCAATGGAATTAGGTAATGCTAAAATAGTTAAAAGGTTTAACCATAAACCTTTCTTAAAATCACAAATTGCCACGACTGCATACCCAGTTAGAAAGTTGTTACCATTCCAAGATGATAATTTTGTTTCCATCATTAATGATTCTATATTCATTTATAATATTGATGACAGAAAGACACCAGTTTTTTTGCAATCATTCAATGGATTAGAATCAATTTCATACAATAATTCTCAAAATTTTACAAATAACAAGCTATTAGCATTATCAGGTTCATGTTTTGGTCCATCTGGTATTTCTTTACTGGATCTAACTTCAAATAAGAAAACTTCATCTAATTTTACATCAAATCAATATTCTCCATTCACAACTTCATCAACTAATGTCACTTCTTATGATTGTCTATGGATCGATGACTACCATATTGCAAATACAGTTAATGATACAGTCAAGGTTTGGGATATTAGATCCAACAGAGGAACTCCATTGATTGAATTGACGCCAGAGAAAGGTTACATACAATCATTATCATTCAGAGAAACTGATAATAAGAAAACTTTGTACACTAATGATGATCAAAATAATATTATATCTTGGGATTTTTCAGAAATGTCTAAAATGCAAAAATGTACTTTATCTCAAGGTTTCAATTCAGCTTTGAATGTTGTCAATAAGAAGTTTGGGAATACTGATGATGGAGTTTATCAATGTGGTAACATTATTGTTAATGGGAATCAAACATCTGTAAAGAAGCAACAAAATCGTATTCATTCAAATATCTTAATGGAAACTTTTAGTAATGGTTCATTATTAACATTGGAGAATAATGAATTAGGTGTACACCAAATCAAAAACGTACAATGTTCTGTTGTAAACTCTATCAAAGAAGAAGAAGAAGAAGAAGAAGAAATATATTCTGATACAACTTTAACTGATTTGAAACCTGTTCCATTTCCTTTCAATAAAACTGATACTATTTTCCAAAATAAGTTGAATAATCATTCAGCAACTACATTAATCAATGATGAAGATAAATCTGTTGAAATTATCAAAGAAGTAAATTTAAACCAAAAGGAAACTAACAATCTAAGTAACAAACTATTAACTGATTTAGAACCGTTTAGTCATAATCACTCAAACAGTTTATATTCTTTAAACAAATTGACCTTTAGTGGTTCAACTGTCTTTGGTGAATCAGTTCATTAAATAATTAAATATAATATAATAATAATAATATAATACCCTTTATGCCCTTAATTAATAATATAAATTTAAGAATAATTAGTTAATATAAATATGAAGTTTAGAAATGTAAAAATAAATGCAAAATGATGATAATATATGCAATATTAACAGTATCCACAGCATAATTTGGAAAAAAATCCACCTTCATTTTCATTATTATATGAATTATTATCATACATATGCTGTTGTTGTTGCAATTGCTGCTGTTGTTGATATAAGTTTATACTTTGATAATGTTGAACATTATTAATGGTACTGTAACCTTCATTCAATCTTGTTCTGACGTTATCGACATCACTAGGTTGTTTCATTAACGTTCTATTAGTATTGTTATTGTAATTTGTTGAGTCATAAGTAGTAGCTGATGTTCGTAATTGTTGTCTTGTTCTAGATGAAGTAGATGGATTCAAACTAGAAATCATGGCACCCCCTAATGGCTTACTTGCATTTGATATTGTAAACTTTTGTTGTTGTAAGTCATGATTATTTTGTGAAATTGTTTTAATATTTGATGATGATTTAGGTGTACTATTAACATTATTAACATTATTAATATTTGAATTTGTATTATTATTTGTATTTCTTGGGGTTGGATTACCATAACCATGTAAATTAGCTCTTCTATTAACTTTAATATCCCAACCTCTACCATTATTTAAATCCATCCAATCATAATGCTGATGGTCATCATAATTTACTAACACTTCATCCATTAACGATTGTAAGTATTGATAATCTGGTTCTTCATCAAACCGTAGTGATCTAACATATTTCAAATATGTGGCAAATTGTGTTGGTATATCATCAGTTAATAATTCTTGTGGATTTAATTTTTGTTTTGTTAAACCAATTTTTTCATATTTTAATTTATTATTTGGTGCTTTTAAACCTTGCCAAGGTAATGAACCTTTTAAGAAATAGAAGAACACATGTCCCAAAGATTCTAAATCATCTCTACGAGATTGTTCCCTACCAAAATGTGTATTAATTGACATATATCTTGCTGTACCACTTAATGATTTTCTTTCTCTATAAGGGATATGTTGTTTAGTTCTTGGATCTCTATATTGTTTAGCCATTCCAAAATCCACCATGTAAATTAAATTTGGATCACCATTAGCTGAAACAGCACATGATTTAATAGGTGGGTTACCATTTGGCGGGAGTCTTTGATATTGTGATATTAAGAAATTATCTGGTTTAATATCTCTATAAATCAAATCATTTTCATGGATCGATTGTACTCTTTCAATCATTTGCTTTGCCACTAAACATGTTGTCTTTACAGAAAATTTACGTCCACACCATTCAAATAAATCTTCTAATGATGGACCTAATAAATCAATAATTAAAACGTTGTGCATCCCTTCTTGACCAAAATAATAAGCATGAGGAATACCACGACACCCATTCAGAATACGATACGCTCTAAATTCATCTCTCAATTGTGGAGTATCAGAACGACGTGGTTCAAATTTAATAGCTACAGGTTGGTTTTCCTTTTTATTGACACCATTATCATCACTATTATTCAATATATTTTCACCTTCAAATATAACACCAAAGGACCCTTCCCCAATCTTAGGACCCACCGCATAGTGAATCCCAACTATATGCTGTTGTGACGTTCGTTGAGACATGTATTATCAATTAAAATTTATTTCAACACCAAAATTCAAAATTCACTTCTGATTCAAAACCAATAACTCTTGCAAAAAAACAGTTTAAAATCCTTGGAAAAAATTGGGCAATCAATTACACTCGTTAAATACCCTTATCTCACACTGACTAGACCACTGGTATCCTTGTTTATACCCATTTAATTAACCATTTACAATGGTAAAACTTCTTAAATTCATTGAATTGTTTGGTTCAAAATTGAATTTTTTGCACTGAAAAAATCCTTAATGCTGGCGTACGAAGTGACGTGTTGTTAACTATGTAAAATAAATTGAATTTAAAGCTATTTGAACAACTTTTAACCACTTTTATCTTTGAATAAGTGGTCATTGGTAAGGGTTCACGGTGGCTGAAGGAGTTTCCCAAGGTTTTATTGAGTGTGCCAGACTTTGTAATGGGGTTTGAGTTAGGTGGGAAGTGTTTAGCCTTCCATGGGCCATTGCTTTATGAGGCCAAGATTTTAAAGATGTGGGATTTAACTAATGGTAAAATCGTTAAATTAGCTAGTGATTCTGTGGATGACGGTGAAGATGTTGGTCCCGAGGGGGAATTGGCTTTACAAGAGTGTTATTTCATCCATTACCAAGGGTGGAAGGCTTCTTGGGATGAGTGGATTGGGTTAGAAAGAATTCGTGAATATAATGATGAAAATATTGCATTAAGAAAACAATTGGTTCAAGAGGCAAAAGATGCTAAGAAGGAGAAACAAAAGAAGAAGAAACCTGCTGCTGCTCCATCAAGTAGTAGTCAAGAGAATAATTCTAAAAAGCAAAAATTGAATGGGAATCATGATTTAAATAAACATTCATCCTCATCGCCATCCATTATTGGCAACCAAATCAACAATAACAATTTATTACCTAAGATTATCATGCACATACCAACAAAATTGAAAAATATTCTTGTTAATGATTGGGAATATGTGACAAAGGATAAAAAAATTCTTAAATTACCTGCTGATATAACAATAAACCAAATCTTGACATCGTACGAAACTGATATGTCCAACCGATTGGAATCTCCTGCTGCACAATCACAACTGTCGGAATACTGTGAAGGTTTGAAGAAATATTTCGAAGAAAGCCTAGCTACATTATTGTTATACAGATTAGAAAGATTACAACTCGATGAAATGGTATCAAAGGAAGATTTAACGGGGAAATACGGCACTGTCCATCTATTGAGACTGCTGAGTATCCTTCCAGAACTCATGAGCCATACAACAATGGACATACAGAGTTGTCAATTAATAGTAAAACAAACGGAATTACTTTGCGAATGGTTACTAATTAACGATGCCCGCATGCATATTTTCCCCAATTCAAAAACGGTAAATGAATTCTATGTCAACACATCAAGCCAATACGAAGGTGTAGCACTAGGAATGTAACATTGTATATAGATTAAACCCAACAATTTATCAAATTATCTGTCAAAATGGCTGAAATAATGAGCTTAAAGCACTAAAACGGAACAAAATTGAAAAATTATTTTGAAAAAATCGATGAATCTTGTTGACTCAAAGGTGATTAAAAGTGCCAGATATAGCTGTTATTGTTATAAGTAGGTCCATTGTCAGTGCTAGATTTGAAGTACTATTGTCTGAGGAACTACTATACTCTTTTCCAGGGAAGATAATGTTACATTAACCGTTGATTTATGAGATATTTTTTATAAAAAGTTACAAAAAAAAATAAAATAAAATTATATATTGTTATTATTGTTATTAGAAGGTTATTATAAGAGTCCTTATTTATAATTTAAGCTGGCAATGGAACAGATCAATTCGATGAGTAGCACTAAAGTGAAACAAGTAGAAATCTTTAAGAAATTTGCTCATACTATTACAGATGATGATAATTTCTTAAGACCACGTAATAAGGATAATGGTAATTTAGTATTAATGTATGATGATTTTATTAATTTAATTTCAAGTTCACAAAGTCTACATTCAAGGTTTACTGATCATTCATTCAATTTAAATCATATTCCAAGAGATACATTTGGTTGTATTTTTTTTGCAATTGATGAAGATAATAAGGGATATTTAACTATAAATGATTGGTTTTATTTTAATAATTTATTAGAATTTGATAATTTCCAATTTATAATCTTATATGAATTTTTCAGAAAATTTGATTTAGCTAAATTACCAAAATCAATTAAACCCAAATCAATTAATTATGGTGATAAATCATTAAGTTTTGATGATCTTTTATTAAATATGAATCAATTTAAAGATACAATTAAATTATTACAACAAACTGTCAATGAAAAAAATGGTGAAAATAATTTTGTTAAAAGGAATAATTTATATTTAAATTGGGATGATTTCCCCTTTTTAAAATATTATGAATTTTTATCGAATGAAATACCAATTAAGACTAATGAAGTTGTATCATATCTTTCATTAAATTCTATTGTGACAATAATGCAAAATGATTTGAATAATGTGAAATTGAGAACAGGTTTTGAAAAATTATGTCATAAAGATTCAAAATTGTGTAATACTTTAACAATTAATAAAAATCAATTATCATATTTGTTAAGATTATATTATTCACATAGAATACCATTAGATGTTTTTGAATCTTTAAGTTTAACAAATACAGATTTAATAAAAGCTGATAATAATTCAATTACATATAATGTTGTTAAAGATATTTTCCATTTATTTCAAAGTTTTGATCTTTTAAATCAAGTTTTAATTAAATATGTTACAATGAATGATTTATCAGATTCAGATTTAAGAGAACATGTTATAACGAAAAATGATTTTATCGATTTAGTAAATTGTCAATATAATAAGGTTAATAATATAAGTGATTTCTCACCTTCACAAGTAGCATTATTATTTTCTATTGTAGCCAACGCAAAAGAGAAAAATCTTAAAAAAACTAAGGAACAAATAATGCATCATCATAAAGATTCACATATTGAAGATTTTATTCAAAATGAATATGCTCATGGTAATAATACTTCAAAGAGACAATTAGAAATTTTCAATGCATATTATCAAGATATGGCAGCTGCTATTGATCTTGATGATAATTTATTTGGTAGTCATAATCAAAATTCTTCAAATAGTATATTGGATTATTTATTATCGTTTTATTCTACAAAACCACCAGCTGATAAGGCAACAATGGGTTCTAATTTAACAATTGAAGATTTTATGAAGATTGTCAATCCAAATTATTTGAACGATTTAGTGCATAAGATGGAATTACGTAGAATACAAGAAAATTCATTATACACAAATTATTATTTTTACCCAATATTTGATTCTATTTATAATTTTTCATTAGGATCAATTGCTGGTTGTATTGGTGCTACAATTGTATACCCCATCGATCTAATCAAAACTAGAATGCAAGCACAAAGATCTATCACCCAATATAACAACTACTGGGATTGTTTTAGTCGAATTTTATCTCGTGAAGGTATCAGAGGTTTATATTCTGGTATTGGACCACAATTAGTTGGAGTTGCTCCAGAAAAGGCAATTAAATTAACTGTTAATGATTATATGAGAAAAGTATTAGCAGATAATAGAAATGGTAAACTGTCATTATTTGGTGAAATATTTTCCGGTGCAACTGCAGGTACATGTCAAGTAATTTTTACAAATCCATTAGAAATTGTTAAAATTAGATTACAAGTTAGATCAGAATACGTTGGAGAAAACATTGCCAAGGCACAAGCAACGGCATTTTCAATTATTAAAAACCTTGGATTTACTGGGTTATACAAAGGTGCATTAGCATGCTTAATGAGAGATGTACCATTTTCTGCAATTTATTTCCCAACATATGCACATTTGAAAAAAGATTTATTTAAATTTGATGCAAGTGATAAGACTAAGAGAAATAAATTAAAAACATGGGAATTATTATTAGCAGGTGGACTTGCAGGTATGCCTGCAGCATTTTTAACAACACCATTTGATGTTATTAAAACCAGATTACAAATCGATCCAAGAAAGGGTGAAACAAAATATAATGGTATCTTACATGCAGCACAAACAATTCTCAAAGAAGAAAGTTTCAAAAGTTTTTTCAAAGGTAGTGGTGCAAGAGTATTAAGAAGTTCACCACAATTTGGTTTTACACTAGCAGCTTATGAGTTATTTAAAAGTTTATTCCCATTATCTCATCAAGATAACAACAAGAATCAGTTATCATCAATGGCAGAAAATGATGATGAAATTCCATCAATTACCAGTTCATTCACTTCTTTTTACAACGCTCAAAGGTCCCCCTTCTACAGAGCAACTTCATCTAACCATTACCAACAAAACGACTTTTTCGCACCAACAATAGACCCTTACAGTAGCAATTACTTGAATTACTACTACAAGAGTTGTGAAGTTGCAAAAGTCTTTATCGACTTGGATTCAAATTTCTCCCAATTCGATCATTCCATATATTCTAAGTTACATAACCAATTATCCAAATAACAAACAATACATATCCAAGATCCATTCATTTCTATGAAAGGCCCATACTCTTATTAATCAATCATTTACTAAAGGTCCTTATGGATTATTAATAGCTCATCTCATAATTAATATTTTTCAGCGCCTTCAAGGTCCCCTTATTAAAGGTGAAAAGGTCCACTTGGTGACCTTTAAATTTAAAGGTCCAGGGACCAAGTAGTTCTGTTGATGAAGCAAACAGATAATCATAGGCAACAGATATAAATACATGGGCGATATTTGTTATTTTGCATTGTATCTGGAGTTTTCTTTTGTCTTTTTAAGTGTTCAATTAGCTTAGATATTTATCACGACACAACAGAACACACACATATATATGACTATGATTGAAATTATTGAATTATTAAAGAGAGATAGTACAGATAGCAGTACTTGTCCTGTGGAAAATGATTATGATGGTAGAGATAATTTAAGAATTTTAGCAGTTTTCATGATTTTAATTTCTTCATCATTAGGTTCATTATTCCCATTATTATCATCAAGATATTCATTTATTAGATTACCTGATTGGTGTTTCTTTGCTGCTAAATTCTTTGGATCTGGTGTCATTGTTGCTACTGCATTTATTCATTTGTTAGAACCTGCTTCTGATGCTCTAAGCAATGAATGTTTAGGTGGTGTCTTGGGTGAGTACCCATGGGCTTTTGGTATTTGTTTAATGTCATTATTTTCATTATTTTTTGTTGAAATTATTACACATTATTTTATTTCCAAGGCTCAAGATACTGAACATGGTAATTACGTTCATACTCATTCTGATAATCAAAGTTGTCAAACTACAGATGAAGATGATATTGAAAAAAAAATTAGTGAAAATTATGCATCAGAATTAGTACATTCTGTCACTTCCAATGTGGAATTAAATAATAAAGATAAAAATACTCCTGATTTTGGTGTATTACCAGGTGCCAACCATTACTCTCATGCTGCTGACCATCAAGATTTACAACAAGTTGGAACTCCAACAGATCATGGTAAAGAAGCCTATTTGAATCAATTTACTAGTGTTGTCATTTTGGAATTTGGTATCATCTTCCATTCTGTATTTGTTGGGTTATCTTTAGCTGTAGCTGGTGATGAATTCAATACATTGTTCATCGTTTTGATTTTCCATCAAATGTTCGAAGGTTTAGGTTTAGGTACAAGATTAGCTGAAACTAATTGGCCAACTTCTAAAAGAGCTACTCCTTGGTTAATGGCTTTAGCCTTTGGTTTAACTACTCCAATTGCCATTGCTATCGGTATTGCAGTAAGGCACTCCTTTGTACCAGGCTCAAGAACTGCATTGATCTCAAATGGTGTTTTTGATGCTATCTCTTCAGGTATTTTAATCTATACAGGTTTAGTGGAATTAATGGCACATGAATTTTTATTCTCCAACCAATTTAAAGGCCCTGAAGGTTTCAAAAAAATGCTGTTTGCTTATTTCATCATGTGCCTAGGTGCTGGTCTAATGGCATTGTTAGGCAAATGGGCTTAATCATCTACATACAACATAATACATAATATATATATTTATTTTAATGATAATAATACTTTTGATAGAAACCTCCAATTATCTCCATTCTGAACCAAATCTCATAGTTTTTTTACCACAAGCAATCAAATAAACACTTTTATAAACAATAATCGAAAAGTAATACTCATTTTAATGACCATTATGATACTTTAATTGACTTTAATTAATATATTTTATATATTTAACCTTCCAAATTGGTATACTCATCACGCCACACGAGCGCATGAATTTGAAAAATTTATTGAAAAATTAAATCTTCAATTGAATTCCAGTAGTTTGATCTATAAAGAGCATATGAATTGGTGTCAATTGGTGTCAATTGGTTGATTCACAAGGGTATAGCTTGGCTCAGTTTGCAATTGGGACTATTTGATACACGTAAAGACCTAGAAATACATGTTTGGAGCCAACAAGTCTTCCTCTTTTGGTGCTCCTTCTACCAGTGCTGGTTCAAACAATGCATTTGGATTCAATCAAAACAGTGCTAACCAAGGTAATACTGCGGTAGGTGGCGGTCTATTTGGCCAAAATAATGCTGTTCCTGCTGCCGGTAGTATGTTTGGTCAGAACAATGCAGCTGCAGCTCCTGCTGCTGGCGGTATGTTTGGTCAAAACAATGCTAATACAACACCTGCTGCCGGTGGTCTATTTGGTGCTAATACCACAGCTCCAGCTCAAAGTGGTGGTCTATTTGGTACTGCCAACACCACAGCTCCAGCTCAAAGTGGTGGTCTATTTGGTACTGCCAACACCACAGCTCCTGCCACTGGTGGATTATTCGGCGGTGCTAATGCAGCTGCCCCAGCTACTGGTGGCTTGTTTGGTGGTGCCAAACCAGCTGGTACAACTACTGGTGGATTATTCGGTGGTGCTAATACAGCTGCCCCAGCTACTGGTGGATTGTTCGGTGGTGCTAAACCAGCTGGCACAACTACCGGTGGATTATTTGGTGGTGCTAATACAACAGCCCCAGCTACTGGTGGTTTGTTCGGTGGTGCTAAACCAGCTGGCACATCTACTGGTGGATTATTTGGTAATACTACTACTGCTGCCCCAGCTACTGGTGGGTTATTTGGTAACACTGCTACCGCAGCTCCAGCTTCAGGTGGTTTATTTGGTGCTAAGCCTGTCACTGCAGGCACTACTGCTACTTCTCTATTTGGTAAAACTACCACTACAGGTGGTGGACTATTCGGTGCCAATCCTGCTACAGCTGCAACAGGTACTTCATTATTTGGTAACAATCAAGCATCAACCTTAGGTGGTGGTATGGGTTCATTTGGTGTCCAACAACAACCGCAATCTAATCTACAGACTATCTCTCAACTGCCCATCACACCAATGACCAAAATTATTGACCTACCACCTCAGTTACGTCAAGAAATAGAACAATTAGATCAATATATCCAAAGACAAGTACAAATATCTCAACACTTGAAAGCTGATGCTGAAGAACATATGGATCTAATCTCTTCTATCCCAAGAGATCTAATATATTTAACTAAAAATCAATCCATTTCTAAACAATCTTTAGCACAAGACATACGAAAGATTGCTAATATTAAAGAAACCACAGATTATAATCTAAACCATACTCAACAATTTGCTATTCTGTTCCAACAAATGTTGACCCCAGAAAGTAAAGTTTCATCCATCGAATTAGATAAATTCTTTCAACAAAAGATTCAAATGTATCAAGTTAAATTGGATGATTATTTCCGCGTTCTTTCAGATATAGAGAGTACTGTCAATGGTATCAACGATGACTTATTTGGTTCAAACTCTAATGCTAACTCACATCTTTCTCAAACAGATGCCTCTAATATTTACACTTTGAAAAGTGGATTAAATTCTCTTGTAGCAACTGTCATTGAGGAATTCAAATTATTTATGGATATTGCTGAAAGAGTTGCTGAATTACATCAAAAGGTAAAAGAACACACCGTAGGTAACAACTTATCTAAATAGACAAATGCATATAACATTACATAGTTGTAAAATAGCATTCATTTCATGTTTTAATCATTAATTTAATGGTAATATTTTTCTTTAAAAATGGGTATTATTCTCGAGTTGTCCGGCTCATTACAGTGCCAAAACAAAGAAGAACCATGGTTCCGGACAATTTTGAAAAATTTTTATAGTTGAAAAATGCGATGAGATGAGTTTAAAGAATAGAAATTGCTACTTATAGCATAATTAGTTACATTAAATCAGTGATTATTACTTGATAAATTGTATATAATTAGGAACAAAGTTGCCAAGTTTGTCATATAATAGGATAACAGAAACATGGATATCTTTAGAGTTTTAACAAGAGGTGCAAATGTCAAGAAAGATATTCGTAAAGATGGCAAATCTGTAGATTTTAGTATGGTAGAAAATAAATCTACTGAGGATAAAGCTCATAGTGATGCTCGTATTTCTAGAGAATTAGATTTCTTCCGTAATAAGAAGATTATGAACAAAGTAGAAAAGGATAACCAAGACACTGAACAAAAGGATGATAAAAAAGATAAAGTTTCTGAAGTGGAATTGGATTCTGTAGCTATTGAACCAAAGATTACAAATGAAAAGGAAGCTGTTGCATTGAGAAAGTCATATAAGGGTAATATTTCAGGTGAAGACGTACCATTACCAATTGGTTCTTTTGAAGATTTGATTACTAGATTTTCCTTTGATAAAAGATTGTTAAGAAATTTAATTGAAAACCATTTCACTGAGCCTACTCCAATTCAATGTGAAGGTATCCCTGTTGCATTAAAGGATCGTGACATGTTAGCATGTGCCCCAACTGGTTCTGGTAAAACATTAGCATTTTTAATTCCATTATTACAACAAATTATAGATGATAAAGATACACTAGGTTTAAAAGGTTTAATAATTTCTCCAACAAAGGAATTAGCCAACCAAATTTTTGAAGAATGTGTTAAATTATCGAATAAAATTTTCTTAGAACAGAAAAGACCTTTACAGATTGCATTATTATCTAAATCATTAAGTGCCAAACTTAGAAACAAAGTTATCAATGATAAAAAATATGATATTATAATATCTACTCCATTAAGATTGATTGATGTGGTTAAGAATGAAGCCTTAGATTTGTCTAAAGTTAAGCATTTAATCTTCGATGAAGCTGATAAGTTATTTGATAAAACTTTCGTAGAACAAACTGATGATATTTTAAGTTCTTGTAGTGATCCTGCTTTACGTAAAGCTATGTTCTCTGCTACTATTCCATCTAATGTTGAAGAAATTGCACAATCCATCATGAATGATCCAGTAAGAATTATTATTGGTCATAAAGAAGCTGCAAATGCCAATATTGAACAAAAATTAGTATTCTGTGGTAATGAAGAAGGTAAATTGATTGCTATTAAACAATTAGTAATAGACGGTGAATTTAAGCCACCTGTTATCATTTTCTTAGAATCTATTACAAGAGCTAAAGCTTTATACCATGAAATGATGTACGATAGATTAAATGTGGACGTTATACATGCTGAAAGAACTCAAGTGCAAAGAAACAAAATTATTGAACAATTTAAAAGTGGTGAATTATGGTGTTTAATTACTACTGATGTTTTAGCTCGTGGTGTTGATTTCAAAGGTGTAAACTTAGTCATTAATTATGATGTACCAAGAACTGCTCAAGCTTATGTCCATAGAATTGGTAGAACTGGTAGAGGTGGTCGTTCTGGTAAAGCTGTTACATTCTATACAAAGGAAGACTCTATTTCTATTAAACCAATAATTAATGTCATGAAACAAAGTGGTGTTGAATTATCACCATGGATGAATAGGATTGCCAAATTAACTAAGAAAGAAAAGCAACTAGTAAAGAGAGGTAAGGCACATGGTGAAAGAAAGCAAATCAGTACAGTTCCAAAATTAGATAAATTAAAGAGACAACGTAAGCATGATATGATTTCTGCTTCAAAGAGAAGAAAACATCTTGAAGGAAATGCTGAAGGACCAGCTGAACTAGATGCAGACAATTAAATAAACAGGATTCATTGATATATCTAATTGGTTATTTATTAAAACTTTATATATGTACTAACATATAATCAATAATAATAATGATAAATATGCTTTGATAATAAATATCGAATTAGTAAGTCTTTATATATACAATATAGGAATTTTTTTGATAATGGATTGATACAATAAATCTGAATATCACTCATGTTATATGTTGTGTTAAAAAGAAGAATATAGAAAAAAGAGTAATCTTGGAATGAAATTTTTTGTAAAAAGAAGATAAATAAAATGTTCAATGAATATAATATGGATTATTTTTTTTTAATGGTGAATAATTGACATTTTCTAATGATGAGTAGAATAGTTTCTGTAACCAACTAACTTTCTTCTACCAACAACTTCACCAACAGAATAAAAACCTAGAATTTGAATACCTAGAGCACCATATTTAATAGCATCATCTTTTTTAAAATTCTTAGCAAATGAAACACATTGCTCTGGCTTCATGGCATAGTACAAAGCATTTCTATATAATCTGGTGTACACTTGTTTGAATTGCTCAAGGGTAGGAGGTTGTAAACCTTCTTTTAAATACACTTGTTTGGAAAGTTCAATACCAACTTTACCAAAATGAATGGATTTAGCAGTCCAAATGTTGGTTTTTGAGGCTAAACTAGTAGTGAATGATTGAAGTCTACCCAGCATGGTTGCTTCGATATCGAATATGTTCTTAATGGTTCAGGCATTCATCAACTAGCAAAGAACAAATGTATTGCAAGATTCTATCAATTTGAATCTGTTAACCTTCTTAAAGCTGTAACAAAGGGTGATTACTGAAAAATCACCACGTCGTTATAAGTGATATACCATAGACCAATCAAAACTTGAGATATAAGCTCAATTTTATCAAATTAATCGATATAAGTGACTTTATAAAGGTGTTATCATGGATTGACCACATCAATGGCAAATGGAATAAAGTATAACAGTATATTTGGATACATTTACTCTTTTTTTGGTTCAAGTAGCTTCAAAATTGGGGTTTATGGTGATTTTTGGAATTTATTTGAAAAACGTCACTATATGTAAGGTGAAATGAGACATATAATATCAATTTAGATTATATTATAATTAAAGCTATTTATCTTATTTACTTAGTAATATTACACACGATTGTTCAAACGGATGGATCTCCTTACACCTTCACCCAGAACAATCACCTTATCTTCTTGTTGTAATCTCGATAGAGTTTCTGAAATATCTCCAGAATCGACTCTATCTTGAGATTGGTCATTTAATTGTTTGGTTAATGCGTTGAAACTCATTGAGTCTGCAGTATGTTCAGTCAAGACTTTCAAGATTTCTCTTGCCAAATCTTCTTGCAACTTTCTTTGAATAACAGACTTACCAGTTTGAACTAAACTCATATCAATTTTACCAGTCTTTGGATCAGTAGCATAATCCTTAATGGCAGTCTTGATTAATCTCACAGCTTCTTGAACATCTTCTAGGTCAACAGTTTGAGATAGTCTCATCTTGGCATGAGCTTCAGATAAACGAATCATACTTTCCAATTGTCTGGTAGTAGCTGTAATTCTTTTTTCATCAGATCTGGAATCATCACCAATCTTTCTCATACCGACATAAGCTCTAACTAATTCTGTCTTAGCAGCTTCTCCAATAATAGGATGAATATTTTTTTTAGCATAATTGATATATGATGTTAAAAATTCGACAGGTAAAATATCAGTTTTGGAAACATGAGTTGGCTTATCTTCTAGATACATACTGGTTAAATGCTTAGCCAAATACCTATCAGCCTCTTCGTCAACTTTATCCAACACTAGATAAACCAAATCGAATCTTGATAATAGTGGAGGAGGTAAATCAATATTTTCAGTAACTGGTAAATTTGGATTATAACGAGAACCGATTGGATTAGCACTAGCTAAAATAGAACTTCTAGCATTTAAAGTGGTAATAATACCTGCCTTAGCAATAGAAATAGTTTGTTGTTCCATTACTTCATGTAAGACAGATCTAGTAGAATCACTCATTTTATCAAATTCATCAATACAACAAATACCACCATCAGAAAGAACTAAAGCACCACTTTCTAATACCAATTGCTTAGTATCAACATCTCTTGTAATATAAGCAGTTAAACCAACTGCAGAAGAACCTTTACCTGAAGTGTAAACACCACGAGGAGCAATTTTATGGACATATTGTAAAATTTGAGATTTAGCTGTAGATGGATCACCACATAATAAAATATTAATATCACCTCTGTAACGACCACCCTTTGTAAAAGTTTTATTAGTACCACCAAATAATTGTAATAAGATACCTTTCTTAACGTCATCTAATTCAAAAATACTTGGGGCAATAGAATGTGATAACAAATCATAAATGTCATTTCTTTTAGCAACTTCTTCAATTTTTTTAATATCTTCATCTGATAATGGTCTTTCTTCTTGAACTTCGTTGTTATCCAATTGATTTTGCAACAATTCTTGTTCAATTGTAGAAGTATCAGCTCCTAATCTTTTTTCAGAAACCTTTTTAACATGAACAACATCAATGTAAGTTTTATATAAAGATTTCAAGACACGTTGTCTAGAGTTAGCTCTAACAGGAACTGATCTGAATGTACCAGTAACTTCAATTCTGTCACCGGCACGACATGAGTCAACCAATTCATCATATACACATAATGATACAGAATGTGGAGTTTGACCATCTGGGACTAAATCTGGTGTTTCTTGTAATTTAATAACTTGCTTATCAGCAAATGAACATCTGTTATGAATTAATGATAATGAATTAGCTTCATGACAATCTATACGTTCACATCTTGCTGGTTCTTGAATGACACCTCTATCAATTTCAACTGCCATTGTATGATCACAAACGTTACATTTGAAAAAAGCAACCTTCATATCTGGAATAATTGGAGTGGATCTTAAAACCAAACCTTTCAAACTAATTAACTTATCGATATCGTTAGGGTTCAATTCACGCATACCCTTTGCAGTTTCTACATTATATGGTCTAACTTTATAAAATTTAGTTTCAATTTCATCTAAATCATAATCCAAATTATTATCAACAACTAATGAAACCATGCAATCCTTAATAGTTTGATCCATAATAGAAATAACTTCCTGTGGATAATTTAGTAATTGATAATACAATTCTTCAGTTTGCTTAAAAGCTAATAAATTTCTTGCATCCAAATTCAAATTCGATGTACCTAATTCTCTCATATTATTTAATTGCTTAATGTAAAATAACTCTTCATCTGTTGTAGAATTAATAAATTGTTCTCTTTCATCTAAAATTTTACGATATTTATATTTGAAAGACATTAAAAAGTTTCTAAAATTATTAGCGCATTCTTGAATACTGACATTTGTACCCCAAATGATTCTCAAAGGTTCAGTAGCCTCAGAAGGAGGAGCTGAAGAAGAAGAAGAATCTTGTGATACATTACCAGAAAAGGAATCAAAATCGACGATTCTTCTTGGTGATGAAAAATCTGAAGCATGAATATCATTTCTTCTCATTTGTGAATGGTGATGAGAAGAACGATGGTTATCACCATTAAATGATGAAGAAGAACGAGGGAATGATCTATCACTTCTAAAATCAGAAAAACGGTTACCTTGACCTGGTGTCACAGAGGAAGGGAACCCATTTCTATCCGCTCTTCTTTGAGAAGAGTGTCTATCTGAGTCTTGTGGACCAGTACCTTGAGATGAAGAAGGATAATGGAAAGGAGAAGAACCAATAGCTGCTCCTACATTACCACCTTCACGAGTTCTATTGGCGCTATCACGCTCAAAAGTATCTTGCTGTGTAGATGAGGAAGAGTTATAGAACAAAGCTGGGGAGGATGGTTGCGGAGGCATAGAGCTTGGGTTGGATACCATTGGAGAAGAAGGTTGTGGTGGCATGGAACTAGGATTGGACATGACTGGTGAGGAACTATCTTGGTCTGCACCATTTCTTACTGGGGAACTAGGCTGATCAGACATTTTTTTCTTACTTGGCCTGTACCGTACTTACGCAAATTACAATAGCCACTAATGAAGCCCCTAGTATTGACAACTTACCAACCTTTATAACCATCTATTCATCGAACAAGTTGTCATCAATAGAGATCTCTTTCTTTCCAAATTTGAAATTTTTCAAATTTAGCAAGTTCGTGTGGGAATTACCCTTTTAGGTAAAGTAATTATTGTAGCAATTACCCTTTTAGGGCATAGAGGGCAGGGTAACGACAATACAAGAGTAATACCACTTTTGTTAGGAATTCAATAATGTTTTAGATGAATTATATGCATGAATAGTGTTTATTGTCTGGAGCTAACTAGTCTATAAAGTTATATGTATGTGTGGCACATCTGGTTAGTCCTTTATTTGGTTGTTTCCCTCCACTGAGAGCTTTAATTGTTCCCAAACAGCTGGATCTTTTAGTAACCATTTACGTGCTGTATCACCTTTACCAGTACTTCTTACTGCATATTCTTTAACTGTATTCTTAATTGTTTGTTTGTTGTAATGCGGTAAGTTTTTTTGAACAATTTCTGTGATTGTACCTAGGGAGAATGTACTATCAAGTAAATTTTCGCATAGTTTTAATAAATCTTTTGGTTCTGTAATTAAAAGTTTTGGTTTTTTGTTTGGTGATGAATCTGGTGAAGATGCTAAATTATCATTTAGACTATCTGCTGTTCTCTTGGTCAAATCTGTAGTACTACTTGAATTGGAAATATCACCTGTATTAGAATTATTTTGATTGCTGTTTGCAGTTGAATTATTTTTACGAATATATGAGGGATCAATTGGGAATGGTTGGGCTTCTAATAAATATTCTACGGATAATCTTTCAAAATATTCTTTATCATCTTCTGCCAACTTATCTAAATCTGTTCTTAAATGAACCGTGGGTATTAATGGACCAACAAATTTCTTTTTCTTAGTATCATTGGATTTTTCTTCAGAATCTAAAAATCCTTCAAATTCACCTTCACTTGCATCATCTTCATCTTCATCTTCTTCATCTTCTTCACCTGATTCCAAATTATCTACATCTCCACCTTCTCCATCTTCTTCATCAACCCAGTCTAAATCTGAATCGTAGTCATAATTATAACCAGTGCCTTCTTTAGAAAATGGATCATTTACAGGTAATATAACATCTTTAGAATAAGTACCAATGTATGGAGGTCTAACATTTTCATAAAATTTAATATATTTTTGTGGAATAATTGATAATAAAGCTTGCAATTCAGTATCACTTTTCTCCTTTGAAGTCATTTGTTGTAATAATGATACAGCAGTATATTTAATTTTATAACCTCTTTTCTTTGATCTTGAATTTAACCATTGATTAATATCATCTGAATTTTCAATTGATCTTTCACTTAAGAAATTATCAATTTTATTTATATTATTTTTCAAATCAGATGCTGATAATTTATATGGATTAGAAATTTGAACACCATCTTTTGCATGAAATTTTAAAAAATACTTTTCATAATCAGTTTTAACAGATTTTGTAACTGAATTATCACTAACTTTCTTGAAAAAATTACCAATTCTCGATTGAGCTCTTTCTTTAGCTTCCTCCTTTTGTCTTTTTTCATCTTCAATGGCTTGTTTTTCCTCCTCTCTTTTCCTTTTAGCTTCTAATCTTTCCTGTTCACGTTTACGTTTTTCTTCTTCCTTTTGTAATCTAACTTCTTCACGTCTACGTTTAACTTCTTCAGCTTTCTCATCACGTTTTCGTTTCTCTTCTAATAATTTTTCTTCACGTTTACGCTTCTCTTCAGCTCTTTGTTGTTCACGTTTAATTTTTTCAGCATCTCTTTCTTGTTTCTTTAATTCTTTCTCCTTTCTCATTTCTTGTCTTCTTTGAGCAGCCATTTCCTTTTTCTTTTCAGCTTCTAATTTTTTTTTAGAATCTGCAACAGCTTTAGACTTTTTCTTGGCAATTTTATCCTCTTCAATTTTCAAATCTTTATCATTATCTTGGCCCTCTAAATTCTTTTTATTGGTAACTTCATTATCAACATTTTCAGAATCAGAATCAGATATCTCCATAATTTCAACATGTTTAGCATCAACACCTTTGCTATCCGCAGCAGCAGAAACAGCAGGGGCATCAGAAACAACTGCAGTCCCTTGGCTAGGAGTATTGTTTTGAAAGAACGACAATATACCTTGTCTATTCTCCTTAACAGGAGTTTCAATTTTTTCACTTGTCATTATCAAGTATATATAATCACCACCACAACAGTTTTCTAACCTGTGAAAAATGGACCCAATAAACAAACCTTAGTGTATATACCAATTGCAACAGTCAGCAACCTAAATATCAATGGCCAACATTTATAACAACATCAATGAACATGTATTGAAATTTTAATTGAAGATAGTTCGTTAATTAAAAGATATCTTTAAATCTTAAATCAAAAGACGCGAAATTTCCAAAAAATTTTAACGCGTCAGTGGCACGTGACCTATACCGATTGGAAATGACAGTAATTAAATTCATTAAATACTGTCATTTTCGATTATAATTATTTAAATAAAACAATTACTAATATTTAGTTGTTTATTTAGAGTAGCTAATGTTGGTTAGTGGCTATCCATAGAGTTTAAATGTTCTAGCAAAAAATCTTGCAAGGGATCTGTTTCCTCTGAGTTATATTTGTCATTTAATACTGACACAGGAGTGAAATTGTTTTTATTCATTGTTAATGGTTTTCTTTGAGGTGTCTTTGCAGTTAATATCGTTTCATCGAACCCAATGGGGTAAAACTCTAAAGAGTTTCTACTTTCCTTTAACCTATCCTTTTCCTTTGTACTTACTTGTGAAATTACACTCATTGAACCTGAACTTGGTCTTGATCTAAATTCATTTTTATCAAATGATTTTTTATTTTTAAATGGTGTGGTATCAGTTTCTTGATTGCTTAATTTAAGTACATTGGAACATAAATCTAAACCTTCTGAAATATTTCTTAATTTTTCCTCTGTGGCAATTGTATAATTTGATTTTGAATGATTATTGGAATAAATAAAATTATTTTCTTTATTTGTATTACTATCAGTGTTATTACCTTCGTGTTCAATTGATTTTAAATTATAACCAAATATTTGTATTAAAGTATCAAGAATTTCATTTTTCAAATTATTAACAAATTCAGGAGTTTCATTAATAAAAGTTGTTGGATCTAAAAATTCTACCAACGAATTTTCTAACCTTTTATTTATTCTTTTATAATGTAATTCCCTATTTAATATTCCTAATAATTGTCTTTGTAAAAAAACTAATTCTTGTAACATTTCATCTAATAATTTAATTTTATAACTTTTATCAAGATGTGGATCCATAAAATCTTGATATTTGGCAATTAAATCAGAAGATTCATCTTTAAACACAAAACTTGAATTGAATAATTGTATACTATTTTGTAAAAATGGGATAATACTTCTTGTAAACCATTTATGATTTTGATTTTTTTCAGATTTTGTTGTACTTGCTAATGAACTTTCTGTTTTCATAGAATGTGTTCTAAAACCTTTATATGGCGAAACAGATATATGAGAAACGATATCATTTTCATTAAATAATTGATTATTTGTTGTATCAAAATCATATAAAAAATTTGTTTGACCCATTGGTATTGAATCCATGACAACTTCCACTTGAGGAGGACCTCTTAAATGTTTCTTGAACTTCGACAACTCCTCTTCTTTCTCCTTCAAAGCTAATTTCAAATGATAATTCTCATTTTGTATATCAGATAACTCTTTAGATTTATCATCATCATTAATAACTTCTTCAATATCAGTATTAGAAAATTGAATCTGACTAGAATTAACAGAATACAAAGTACCATTGGTACTCAGGTTCTCCTTCCCGTCCAATCGACCCTCTCCAAAGAAATCAAACTCTTTAATCGATTCAATCTTATCACCGTCATTGGGACCTCTTAGAGTCAATGACCCAAATTTATCAGTAATTTCACTTATATCAACGATCGCCATCAGGTTTCTCTCTGACATACGTTCACAGCTGACCATTCGCCACCAAATAAAACATGTAGACCATCCATAACATGCATGCTCTTCAAATAAGTGATCAATTGATTAAATTAAAGACACTTCTCTTAGAAAGTGTCACAAAAGATACTAATCGGTATACTCATCACTCCCAACGACAGCATTATCCATGGCCCATAATGAAAGTTGATAAATTTGAGATATTTGAACCATTGAATAGGTTGTTTTGATGGTTGGTGAGAGATTGTAGTGGTTACTTGAGTACCCTCAACTGAGGGTACATTGGGTGTGAGTGAGTCTTGTGAAGTAACAAGCAAAAAATACTGGTAGAAATGGTTAAGGCTAGATGTATTTTCCAAGAGTGTAATTGTATGATTATCAGTGTCAATGACGATAAAGTCACTGATATTGCAGGTGATGTGTACAACAGGTTTCAATTGATGCAGAGGAAGGATTTGGATGGGTCAGGTGCAGTGAATAAATTTCTAATGGTGGATGATATTTGGGATTTTGACAACATTGGTGTCTCTAGAGAGATCCCTGGTGATATCACTGAAGTGACCGAAACCACTGGTGAACAAGTTTACCAATTTGTAGACCATGCTGGCGAACAATGGACAATCTCTAAATGTACAAAATATTTAATCTGTGCAGATTGTGATAAGGGCCCAATAGGTATGGTGTGCGAAGTGGCCAAATCTCAAGATCCAGCAGTTACAAAAACGTTGAACTTTCTAAGTTTGAACAGCACAACTCAAGTATAGTCCACTAAGAAACCTCTCATCGACACTAGAACAATATTATACCACCATTTAACGTATTCTAATGTATTATTACCTTTATCATTGTGAGAATCACGCCGTTACCCGGCCTCCAGCAAAGAAAATTTTTCAAATTGATTGAAGCCCATCGCATTCAAAATTTTTCATTTGTAATAGAGAAATTGCACTATAAGATGATGAATATATATATATATATATATGTTGTATAAATAGTTATATAAAGATTATATATCTTATAAGAGGACCACATACAAGTATACTCGAACCTCATTGAAAGATGGCTTCCAGAACTCAATTTGAAAATTCTAATGAAATCGGTGTTTTTTCTAAATTAACCAATACATATTGTTTAGTTGCATTAGGTGGTTCAGAAAATTTTTATTCTGCCTTTGAAGCTGAATTAGGTGATGCCATTCCTATTGCTCATACTACCATTGCTGGTACTCGTATCATCGGTAGAATGACTGCTGGTAACCGTAGAGGTCTTTTAGTTCCAACACAAACCACTGATCAAGAATTACAACATTTAAGAAACTCTTTACCTGATTCTGTTAAGATTCAAAGAGTAGAAGAAAGATTATCCGCCTTGGGTAACGTCATTTGTTGTAACGATTATGTCGCCTTGGTACATCCAGATATCGACAGAGAAACTGAAGAATTAATAAGTGATGTCTTAGGTGTTGAAGTCTTTAGACAAACTATTTCTGGTAATATTCTAGTCGGTTCATATTGTGCATTAAGTAATCAAGGTGGGTTAGTTCATCCACAAACTAGCATCCAAGATCAAGAAGAATTATCTTCTTTATTACAAGTTCCATTAGTTGCAGGTACCGTTAACCGTGGTAGTGCTGTTGTTGGTGCTGGTATGGTTGTTAATGATTATTTAGCCGTTACTGGTTTAGATACTACAGCCCCAGAATTAAGTGTCATCGAAAGTATCTTCCGTTTACAAGATGCTCAACCAGATTCTATTTCTGGTAACTTACGTGATACTTTAATTGAAACTTATTCTTAAGTTTTAAATTATTATTGTATAATCTATAGTTGGGTATTTGGCATATAAAATATGTATTGTATATGTATAAAGATCAGTTTTGTTCTAGCAAAATATTTTTGGGAAACTATTATATAAAATGTAATGTAATTCATCTTCCATCATTTTTTATTTTTTGGATGCTCAATTGTACATATTAAACATCCATCTGGAACTTTTTCAAATAAAAATACTTGGGAGTTTGGCCGAGTGGTCTAAGGCGTCAGATTTAGGAAAGCTTGCAAAAGTTTGAAACATTCTGATATCTTCGGATGCAAGGGTTCGAACCCCTTAGCTCTCAAATTTTTTTAAAATTGTTATCAAAGTAATACCATTTAATTAGATATATAATGTATGTTATATGTTATATGTTATATAAATGTCTCTTTATTTAAGTTTCTTTCTTGTAAAACTGTGATTCTCTTCCCAACATTTGTTTCTTTCAAGATCATTTTAGAATTGGGCTGTAATTTATGATAAGGATTTGAAGTATTGATTACAACGTCACAATTTTCTTGATTATTAACATCAATACCTCCTTCTTCTTTGTTATGTTCAAAAATTATTTTTTTATTTTCCATTATTTTCAATACCTTTTCTGTGTGTTCAATTAATTCAGGATACATAGTTTTCACTTGTACTAAATCCATTGAAATATCTTCAATATTAATATTTTTTTCTAGTAACTTCCTTCTATAAATTTTATAATATTCCTTGGGGGCATATTTTTTATATATATCATCTTCCAATATCTTGTATGCTTTTTTCTTTTGTATATGATCTGTAACACACTCTTTGAAAATATAGTCTTTAATGATATCATTATCAAAAGATCTATTTCTCCAGATCTTGAAGATATGTCTTCTTGTTAGTTTCTGTTGACCTGTAAATTTAGAATTCCAATTACCTGAAAAGGTTATGGCTTCTTCTATTAAATCATCTATTTCGACTTCTGGTTCGAATTTAGAAAATTTATGGTAAAACCAAGTGTTTTTAAACTTATTAGTCAGATTTAATGAAAATAAAGAAGGTTTTTCCAATTGTGACTCTTGTGCTAGTAATCTACTATATACCATATGTTTTTGATAGATTCTAAAAGTATCACTATCATAATTAATTTTCCTATCCATTCTCATCCAATTGGGTATATAACTATTTAATTTCTTTGATATTTCTAAGAATTTTTGTTGACTAACTGTTACATCAGGATCAATTTCAAATGCTCTACAAATGTTACCACAACATTGAACAGGAACATTTTTGAATGTTACTAATTCTATTTTATCAGATACAGTGGATCTTAAACTTTCTTGATTTCTCATTTCTTTCCAAATACATTTTATATTATTTATATGTCCTTTCCACAACTGATAAAAACATGATTTTGGCTTTGAGTTATTACTGACGTTGCTTTGAATATTATTGTTGGCTAGAGGTATATCCATTGCCAAATCATTATCTGTTATAAAAATATCTTGATTGGGTAGGGCTTCAAAAAGTTTCAATTTAGAAGATTGTTGTTGATTGATGCTGTTACTCGATACACTCCATTCTAACTTTTTATTAAGTTGTGCATTCTGTTTTTTCACAGTTGTGTCAGGTTTATCATTTAAATCATACCGATAATACCTAAGATCTGTAATTTTAGATTGGTTTGATAGCACTTTATCTTTCCTAAGCTCCCCATTTACATACATATATCTTAATTTATCATTTTGATCATCAGATATTGGTGTCAATGAGGAAGATTTTAAAATTTGTTCCACTTCAATAACTAGAGAAGAATCATTCTCAATAGTATTTTTAATTTCTTCAAAATTCTCAAAAGTTTCATCCCCACTACTACAACTTAGGTTCATTTCTCCAATTGGACTAGCATCTGTAAATGTAATACTAGAGGTGCACGAGAAAGATGGATATACAATGCTTTTAAAGTTATTGATTTCTTCTTTGAATAATTCATCAGTGGTTACTGAAAAAAAAGATGGCATGTTTATTCCAATTGAGTTCATCTTAAAAGTTTATTTATTCGATACACCTGAAGATCAATGTACTGATGAACAATGAACTAAAGTACCATATTTTTAAGACTTTTTATTATTTTAAGAAGTTTCAAGCTTTTCAGTTACAGTGACACAAATTTATTTACTTGATACTTCGAACAGGACAAGCTTACATTTTCACACCAATGAAGAGAGGCAGTAAAAACTAATTGCAATTGTTTAAACCTAAAATTTATCTGTGTGACAAGTATACTAAAAATGGTGTATCGCATGAGTTTAATACTAACTCATGCAACAACTTTAACATATATATAAATGTAAGACTTAAAAAAATAAATCAGCCCTGTGGGGGGCTCGAACCCCCAGCCTTGTGATTAAGAGTCACACGCGCTACCGATTGCGCCAACAAGGCATACTAATTTATATTTTGTTTGAAAAGCGTTATAGCTAAAACACACTTATAAAAGCACATGATTTATTAAATTATGATATGATAAAGTAATTGAACCATATTGTACAAGATAGATCGTTACTGGACCATTCTAAAATGATTTCATAAAATGTATACAAATACACCATAGGAACCTGACTTCAATTCCAACAGACTATAACAAATACTCTCACTGTGAGTAATTGTTATCTCAATTTTTCAACAAGATTACACTGAACATTCAATGTTTTTTGCTAACAATACTTCAAAAAACATTATTGACATGTAATTGAACAACTATAGACATGGTCAGCTTTGTTAGTGGCTCTTTTAGCCATCAAGTGTGTCATTTTACAAACTGCTGTCTCACTCCTATGAGGTGAAAAAAAATTTTAACTGCGAAAGTGAAAAAAATTATAAGCTCATCGCTAGAAATTTGATTAGACAGTAATAAGATGTAATGTATCTGTGTATATTTTAATTGGTAACTTGGTAGGATTAACTGCTGTCTATTTTATACATCTGTGTATATACAGTGAGATTTTTATAAACTATTGTTTTTGAATCATTTATGCTCTTTCAAAGAGTCCTACGAAGAACCATGTCATATCAAACAAAAATATTAAAGGTGGATCCATCATCAATTCATTTCTCTGCTAATGCACATATTGACGGTTCATTGCCTGTCATTACTGATCCTTCAACAGAGGCTGCATTATTAGAAGCTGCTAAAATCATTAGAGATACAGATGATACAGTGGCCTTCCCTACAGAAACTGTCTACGGATTAGGTGGTTCTTCTTTAAATGATAATTCTGTTTTAAATATATACAAAGCCAAGAATAGACCAAGTGATAATCCACTTATTACACATGTTTCCTCTATTGATCAATTGAATAGAAGAATTTATAGAAATATTGAAAATAAAGTATTTGACCCGTCTACAGTTTTATCAAATATTCCAAAAAGATATCATAATTTAATCTCAAAATTTTGGCCTGGTCCATTAACTATTTTATTACCAGTTCCAGATGAGAAAATTAATACTTTATCAAAGTTAACAACAGCAGAACAACCTACATTTGCTATTCGAATTCCTTCCAATCCAGTTGCAAGAGCATTAATAGCTTTAAGTGATACTCCAATAGCGGCACCTTCTGCAAATGCATCAACAAGACCGTCACCAACATTAGCATCTCATGTTTATCATGATTTAAAGGATAGAATCCCTTTGATTCTAGATGGTGGTGCATGTAGTGTTGGTGTTGAAAGTACCGTTGTCGATGGCCTTTGTTCACCACCAATGCTACTTCGACCAGGTGGATTCACTTACGAACAAATTATCGATTTAGGTGGTGAAGAGTGGATCAATTGCAAAGTGGAAAACAAAAAAGTTTTAGCACAAGGGGAAAAGGTAAGAACTCCTGGTATGAAATACAAACATTATTCTCCATCTGCAAAAGTAATTTTGATGATTCCTGAATCAAAATACGATGAAGAAGAATATTTAAAGAAATTAACAAATTTAATTAATTATGAATGCTCAGACAAAGCTATTGAAAAAATCTCGATTCTAACAACAGTTAATTTAAGTAATATTATTTCCAAGTTACCGAATTTAGTAAATAACATATCTTCTAGCAAGAAACCTGAGATTTTAGCTAAAAGTTTAGGTAAAAGTGGTGAAGATATTCAAGCAAATCTATTTGCATTACTAAGAGAGGTAGATGAATTAGACAAAGTTGATCTAATCATTGTTGAAGGTATTTCTGAGGATGACGAAGGTTTAGCCGTTATGAACAGACTTCAAAAAGCTGCAGGTTATAATCACGTACCATTTTAAATTAAAGATATAGGACCATACATAAGACAGATAATATAATTGTAATTTCATGATAAAAATACGACTATGTTTAGATTTTTAATCGAATATCTTTTTTTTTTAAATAATATTATTTTAAGAGATAATCTATGTAATAATTATGTAATTATAATACATGTAAATGAACTCGAATTGGTTTGTGGATATTCTTAAAACCATGTGTATGCAAACTTAAACCATATATCCTGTCTAAACATTAGAGTAATAGTATGGATCTTCCATTCTTTTCTTTTTTGTTAAGTACTTTCTAATTTCATCAGCAATGAATACACTACTGCTAACAAAAACTAAGAATAATATGTCTCCCAAACTTAAACTTTCTGTCTTAAAGACAGATTGGAAAAATGGTACATAAATGGCACACATTTGACCTAATAATGATAAACCAACAGCATAGTTGAACATTTTATTAGTAAAGAACCCAATTTCAAAAATGGATTTTGTAGTATGTCTACAAGCTAAAGCATTAAACATATCAAAGAAAACAAAACAAGTAAAGGTCATTGTTGTATCTCTAGCAGTAACTTCACCATCTTCAGCCATTTCCTTCATAAAAACATAAACAGTACCAATAATAATGAAAACAGCAGTTGTTAATAGACGACTTAAAACATCAGCAGTTAGAATTTTATCAGAACGCTTTCTTGGTGGTTTCTTCATAACTTCATTGTCAACTGGTTCAACACCTAAAGATTGAGCAGGTGGACCATCCATCAAAATATTAATCCATAAAATTTGCATAGCATTTAATGGATTTGGTAATTTAAAAAGAGTAGATAAAGCAATCAAAGACAAAGCAGCAACGGAGGTGGACAATTGGAAAGTTAAGAAATTTTGAATGTTGTTGAAAATACCCTTACCTTCTTCAATAGCTGTTAAGATAGTACTAAAATCATCATCAGTTAAAACCATGTCAGAAGCTTCCTTAGCTACATCAGTACCCATTCTACCCATAGAAACACCTATATCAGCTAATTTCAAAGCAGGAGCATCATTAACACCATCACCGGTCATAGCAACAATATCACCTCTCTTTCTTAGAGCACGAACAATGTTTAGTTTATGTTCAGGAGTTGCACGAGCAAAAATATTAACTCTGTCAATAACATTAGCTAGTTCATCGTCATTCATATCATTTAATTTATCACCAGTTAAAACAGAGACTTCAGGGCTAATAATTGGAATACCAATTTGTTTGGCAATGTTTAAAGCAGTATTTTCAGAATCACCAGTGATCATAATAACATGAACACCACCTTGTAATAGTTGTTCGATAGCAGGCTTAACACTTGGTCTTGGAGGATCATTCATACCAATTAAACCAGCAAAGATCAAATCAGTAATATCATTTTCAGAAATAACAGGGGATGAATCAGCAGAATCTAATTTGGAAAAAGCTAAAACACGTAAACCTTCAGAAGCCATTGAGTTGGCACATTCAGTAATAGTTTCTTTTAATTCTTTAGTTAATTTTTCAATTTTACCAGTTTTATTAATATAATGTGTAGAACGATCTAAAATTTTTTCAAAGGCACCTTTAACATAGATAGTACATTTATTATCAGAATCAGTGATCTTAGTAGCCATGAATTTTCTTTTAGAGTTGAAAGAAAGCTCCTTAATCTTCTTAACGGTGTGTCTTATATCTTCTAAATCAAATTTGGATAATTGTTCAACTAAAGCAATATCAGTTGGGTTACCCAAATATTTACCATGTTCTTGAGAAAATGAAGCATTGTTACAAACGTTAGCAATAGTTAAAGTTAATTTAACATCTTCAGTCAAATAGTTTTTCAAATTGTTGTTTTTAGTTTTTTCAAGAGACAATACATTAGATTTATTAGCCATACTACCTAAACACCAAATCTTGGAAACTGTCATATGATTAGATGTCAAAGTACCAGTTTTATCAGAACAAATAACATTAACGGAACCTAAAGTTTCGACACTTGGCAATCTTCTAACAATAGCTTTACGTTTAGCCATTCTTAAAACACCAAGAGCTAAAGTGACAGTAACAATAATAGGTAAACCTTCTGGAATAGCAGCAACGGCTAAAGATACAGAAATTTGGAACATTTCCAACCATGATCTACCTTGAATAACACCAATAACACAAATAATACCAATAACGATGAAACTCATAAAGGATAAATCTTTACCAAGTTTATCCATAGCTAATTGTAATGGAGTTTTTGGTTTTTCAATACTACTCATCATTTCAAAAACTGCACCAAATGAAGTATTTTTACCAGTACCGATAACAATACCTTTACCATGACCTTCTCTAACTAAAGTACCCATGAAGGCAATTGAAGTTCTGTTAGAAATTGGTACGAATCCATTAGGTTGATCATTAAAACTTTCTTTATTAACACGTCTAGCAGATTTGTGAACTGGTTCATTTTCACCAGTTAAATTACTTTCATCAATCGTTAAATCAACTTGTTCGATAATTCTAATATCAGCAGGAATTCTATCACCAATCTTAAAATGAACTAAATCACCAGGTACTAACCCAGAAGCTAATATACGAGATTCTTGACCAGCTCTAATTAAATGACATTCAGCAGGGACTAATTTGTTTAATGCTTCCAAAGATTTTTCGGATCTATACTCTTGAACAAAACCAACAGTAACGACAATAACAATAGCCATTGTAATACTAACGGCATCATCAATATTACCCATTAAGAATGAAATACCAGCTGAACCAATTAATAATAAAATTAATGGATCTTCAACAAAATTCATAAAAAATTTCTTCCATAAACTTTCATCTTCATCAGCAGTAACTTCATTAGCACCGAATTCCATCTTTCTACTAGTAACATCTTCAATAGAACTTAAACCAGTAGTACCATTAGTACTTAATTTTTCTAAAGTTTCATCAGTACCTAAGGTACAATATTCCAATGAAGGAGTAATGGCACTCAACGCTTCAGTGGTAGCAGCCAATAATTCATCCTCTTCTCTATTGTTTGAACCTCTATCTTCAATGGAAGATTCAAAAGGATTAGAACTCATTATGTTTGGGATTATAATGTGTATATAATAATAATCAAAAACAAATTATCGCTAATATTCTTAAAACTATTATACCCTTTCCAATACAACACTACCTAGAACAAAGAGTGCACTATGGAATTCACCTAATAAGCAGCTTCTTCAGTTGTATTGAGCTCTTAGAAACAACTCTATTGTAACTATAAAACTATCAATTAACTTGACCAGCTGTATCTTAAGATATCTTATTTCGATATCAATTTTTTTTTTTGACTATTTTTCACAAATAGTACGGTCACGTGCGGTGCAGTACAAAATAAAATGTATAAGCAATTACAGTTATGAAAGTAATCTAATTAATGGAAGATACGTTTAGTTTAAATTATTTAATATTATATCTAATATCTAGTGTACATGGATTTTGTCAATGGTTTCCACAAATTTTTTGAAATTTTTGAGACCATTTTAACTGGAGAAATGGTATGCCTTAATTTTTTTTTTTCTTTTAAAAATTATTATTGAATTTGGATGTCAGTGAATAAAAATGAATAACTTGAGCTCCTTCTTTGGGACTTAAGCTATTGTGGTGATACGTTGTAACGTAATCTAATACCCATGGCATTTAATTCCGAGTCTAGGTATTTCAATACGAATGGGATAGCAACTGTACTTGTTTCACCACCACCAACGAATTTATTACCTTGACCATCTTCCCAAATATGTGAATCATCAATGAAGACAGAATCTTCACCGTCATATTTAGATAACATCTTCTTAGCGTCATCGAATTTGATGGCACAGCGACGACAACGAACTGTAGAAGCTGATCCAATTCTAGGAACGCTTTGTTGAGTGGTTAAGATA